>CM024622.1:46757055-47105178 GCA_014182585.1 Eucalyptus coolabah
TGAGAACTTGCCTCCTAGGATGAGCTGAATTCAAACGCCCTCCTGCTGGTATATTATGGTTGATATGGAAAGAAAGAAACACGTGGGTCTTTAGAACTAGCAAACTTAAGCCATATAAAATTGCGGAGGAAGCTAGTTGTGATCTAGAACTATATGAAGATGGAGCACCAATACTGCTACAAAGCATCGAAATGAGGAGGTTTGCTAGAGGAAGAATGGATACCACCGCCAAACAGACTTACTGAAATTAAATGTGGATGGTTCTTGGTGTTGCGACTCAAAACAGGGAGCCGTTGTGAAATTTCGTACGTACCATCGCGGGCGCCTTGTGTATGGATTTTCCAAGAAAGTCCTTGCTTCGTCTGCCCTCGTTGTGGAAACCCTAGCTTTGAAGGAAGGTCTACACTTTGTGGAGAGGACATGAACGGCATCTCTTCGTTTAATGACCGAGTCAAACAAGCAAGGGTTCAAGTTCAAATTGTGACCGATAATTCGACAACAAGAAATGTTATTTTGGGCTGAAGTCCCATGGGCTGTCCATTCGATAGTGGTAGACCTGGCCAACAATTGCCGGGCTCTCTTAGCTGGAGTGTCCGTTGCCGTCATGATTGGATCGCGAAGGCTTGCCGAAATGACTCTTGCAACAAAATGGTTGTCTAATCCTTCCCATTGTCTCTTATCTCTATTATGTTTGGATTTTGTAAATGTTCAGTACTGTTCTACGTAGTAATGAAAGGGATATTTATTTGACCAAAAAAAAGAAGTCACACAAGCCTTAACGATGGTGAGTGCCTCATGGCCATAGGTGAGGGCATGCCCTCACCAATGGCCAACAAACTTCTTTGGAAATTGACGAGGCCTTGCAACTAGCAGAGAAGAAGATGAAAAATCGAATGAAAAAGGAAAAAAAAAGGGAAAAAAGGAAAATTCAGAAAATTAAAAAAAATTGCAAAATGATATTGTCTTATTTGAAATCGTCAATGTCACCATTGATCATACCACATAAACATGATTTTGAATAGAATTAATTATCAAACATATGATCAACATAATAACGTATAGAACTATATGGAAAATAATAATCAAGATGTTGAAAAATGTAGGACTAAATTCGCTACCCCTACAATAATTTTCAACACTAACAAATTTTCTCAAAGAAAAAGTCACCAACATGCTTGATATAGTGATTTTTGTGACAACTTGAATTTTTAGATTTGTTTTCATTGCAATGCTCCACCACCATTTATACTATTATTTTACAATACATTACTCACAGATAAGCTACTATTTTGAAAAGAATGGCGAATTTAAATGTAATTACACAGAATTGGCTAAATTGATCGCCGGATCAGATTGATCTCTCGTAGAAGGTTACACGACAATCACAAAATAGATTATAATGGAGATAGTTGATTCCGATTGAGATATGTGATTAGTGTGTGGGTGATTCCACCTAATTGTAAAATTCTCGTTAACAGCACTAGACTGATTTTTCTGTCATTTTTGTACCCGGTGTCTATATTTGAAATATTGAGATTTTCACGACAATCGAGAGTCGCCAATGTGTCGAAGATGCACTATGTGACTCGAGATAATCGATTACAGGTCAATTACACCAAAATTCCTAAAACCTACTTGGTAGACTAGTCATGCTAAAAGTGCATCCGATTGAAATTAATCTTGAATTTGAACCCGATTTCAGAAATTGAAAGTTTAGTGGTGTCACGAGCTATTTTAGGAACGTCAACTCATCCTCTGAAGATTTTCTAAGATTCTGAGATTTTTACTTTAAATTCATTCTGACGTCGCGGAAAATAAACTGAATTCACGAGCCAAATTTAAGCAAGTTTTGACTTCAAGCCGAGCCTTTAGTGTCGGGGACTTACATAAAATCGTTCGGGATTTTTTTACATCAAATTTGGACCTCAATTTGGGAAGTTGAGTGATGAAATTGAAATTAAAGTTGTGAAATTTGGTTTTGAATAAGGGGCTGGAATTTTGGGCATTTATTTGGATAATATATGGATTTATCAAGTGGAAAGAAATAGGAGACAAGTGAGTTAACGTAATAGATAAGGTTGACAATGTTGGGCCCCTCCTCCTTGGCTTCTGGACACGTTGGTCGGCACCCCCATCCGCTCGCTGCTCCTGCGTCGATTCTTTTTCTTCCTTTAATCTCTTAATTTGGCACACCTCTCTCTCTCCACCGAATCCCCATCTCACCGCCTCAAAACTCTCTCCCTCTCTCCGTGTATTTTTCACGCCAGCTGCACCGAAGATCAGCATCCCTTCTCGTGTCTTCTGTTCTGTCGAAGCTAGCTAGCAAGGGTCGATCGACCCAATTTCCCCACGCGTCCGTGAACTTCATTTCCACCGAAGACCGAAGCAGCTTCATTTCTTCGTTCTGCTTCATTCCGCTCGGCCCACAGCCCACCAACGAAGACTCAAGTTGGTCTCCTTCCACCGAACGCTGCAGCTGCCACATTGAAGCCATCATCCATCGAAGACCTCAGCTGCTTCTCTCCCCAAGGCCCACGCGTCCAGCACCGAACAGGCCATCATCCTCGATTCCGTGAGATCCAGCCGCACGAAGCAGTCCCACTCGCCAAAGCTGCTGCCCGATCTCTTCAATCCTGCGTCGTGGGCCCATCTCCATTTAATCAAGCTTCAGCCCAAGTGATTTCCAGCCCACAGTTGGTTAGGGTCAGCTCAGCCCGTATGAGTTTCAGACAAGCCCAGTCCGTGCGCAAGCGCCCACTTGAAGTCCACCTCCAGCAGAATTTAAAGCCCAAGCTCAGGCCCAAGTTTAGTTCGGTTTCAGCCCATTTGAAATTCAGCCCGCAAATCAAGTGAAACCCAACCCAAGTTGAAAACAAATCTCGTTGGGCTGAGATTTGTTGGGCCCTTTAGGCCCGCCCGAGTGTCCGCCGATGCCAACAAAAATTTGGATTTCTGGATGCCGTCGCGAACCGTCTTTGTTTTGACCAGTGAGTTTATACTCTAAACTCTTCTTAATGGCTAATGATGCTAAGGGTGTTTAGATTTATTTAATTAGAATTAGGTGGTCGGCTAGATTAAATTAGTGATTTAATTATTTAATTGAGCATGTTAGGTGGTTAGCATGGTTTAGCTAAGGCCTAATTAAATTGTATTATTTATCTAGAAGGGTTCGGGAATTTTAAAGGTCGTATTGGTATTTAATTTAATAATTTTTGCCTAGGTTAGTATTTTTAGAAACTAAATTGAGTTAATTAATTAATTTTCGAAATTATTTATTTATTAATTATTTTTCGGAAATTAGGCCGGGATAGCCGGTGACTGGAATTTTGTGTTGATTGCGATGGTGTGGTTAATTTCTGCAATTGAGTGTTAAATTATGCAAATTGAGTGATGATTGGATTTTTGGTATTTAATTCCAAAAATTGTGAATTTTCAATATTTATTCAGAAAATCTCGGGTGTCGGATTTTAACACCGAAAATGGTTTCATATATACTATATATAAAATAGTGGGATTTTAAAAAGGAAGAATGTCAATTTTTTAAGGTCGGGATTGTGTACCCACACAAGACTATTTTCATGCATATTTCTAATACAAAGAAAAAGGCCAGGTTCACCATTTTAATTAAAGCATTTGAGTGCAATGCACGGTGCCTTAGGCCATATTTGAGTGATTGTGTGATGATTAAGAGAAATCGTCCGGGCTGTTGAGCTGGACGTTACCCCTATATGTGATGCCCAGACAAAGGGAAGCCTGGTCGCACAGTAGATTTTGACCCTATGCTCCTTCTAGAAAGCTGTCGACGTAGTGACGTGCCGTGCTCGATGGAGTGAGAGACGATGCCTAGCAATGCTAGAAGACCGCCGAACAGAGAGTAGACCGTGCTATATGCCAAGATCAAATCTAGGAACGCATAATGAATTAAGTATTGTGTTCCAGTTAATAGAGTTTTGAATGCGTTCGGTTTGTGATATGAACCATGCCACCACAGGTGGAACCGAGACGAGGTAAGTCTCCTTAATTGTGTGATTGCATGCTTAGGACGCTTCTAGCGTCTTTCCTCCTAGTTGAAGTTTAGAGCATGGATTTGCTGAGACATTGTCTCATTGGTTATTGTATAACCACTTTCAGGGTCATCAAGTGGAGGACCTGGAGTAGAGAGGAGGTGATTTGGAAGTATGGGTCGGATAGGACCGCTTCTTTTGGAGAACAGTTTGTAGTCTTTTGACCATAGACTCTTGTACTTGACTCAAGATATGTTTGTAAATGCGTGTTTGTTTGTGAAATTATTGTTTCGCTTTTCTATCCCACGAGATGGTTATTGTTAAGGGATTTATAATCCACTTCCGCATGTGCAATAAAGTAAAAGGGCCTTGACTAGTCCTGAAGTCACAAAAATTTTATCGATCGGGAGAGATGGGCACGCGCTCGAGGATCGGGCGTGACAATTTTGATGAATGTAAAGTAAGTAATCACTAATGAATAAAACTACTTCAAATATAACATTGAGAATATTCTCTCTCTATACACTTTGGAGAGACGTAACCCTCCATGTAACAACACTTTCTTCCTACTTGGATTCATTTCCTTCTAATAGCTAAAGGTGACTAATAATTGACACAGAATTTTGACTTTTGTTGCATGCTACTCTTCCTGAACAAAAGTCAAAAAGGTCACAAACGAAAAGGAACCATGACTCAGGGGAGTTCCACGCATTTACTTCATCAATAATAGTGAGTCAGTGCGTGAGACGCAACTGAAACGAAGGACCGGGAAACGCCAAGTCAAGTCAACTTTTGATTAAGACAAGCCGAGGAAGAAAATTCATGTGTTCATATGGCTTGTTGATGAACACTGGTTTTTGGTTATTGTCTATCGGACAAGCCTTCGCTTCTAATAAGAATTGCCAGGACAATGACATACTAACAACGTCTTGGTGATATCCAATCACCGATAAGCTTCCATGCACAAGAAATAGCACGGTATGTAAAGTTTTATTTTGTTTATAAAAGTAAGAATTTTATATACCCAAAAATATATAGTAGGTGGATCAAGTAATTAAGCACCAGGGAATATGTCATGCCTCAACTATCCTTCTAATACATAGTAGTTTAAAAAAAAATAATCAATTTCTCTGTGATATCTGTACGTAATAATTTGAATCTAACATTTCTTATGAATAAGCAAATAGGACAATAAACTATGCTAGCGAATATTTGGACAAAACCAGAATAATCATTTACATGACCATCCCCCTACCTGCTAAATGAGTCCGAACCAAAATAATCATTTCCAATTGCCAAAATGAGTCCAGCTGGCATAACGCTCAAGTTGATTCTTACGCTTCGTTAGGAAGAGTTTTCTAGGTGGGTGAAGAAATTTGAGGTGAAGAAAATATATTCTTTGTGTTGGCTGGAAGTAACATACATTAGAGGAAAAAAAATTTCAATTGTTTGAAATGTTCGTTAATTGTCTATTATGGCTCATTAGCACTATTAGTAATTAGTTTACTAATTTAACTTAAGAAGAAATAAACAAAGCATTCATATTCCTTCAAATCAATCTTATCCTTGTAGTATTACTTTTGGGTTTCTTGAAGGTTTTAGATTCTCATAATTTTCAACTGAAGTCATTCTTTTGTTGTCGTTTACTACCCCAGTAGTTTTATTTATGCTCTAGGTTTCTGTATTTTTTAATCAATAAAAAGATTAAATAATAGCGGCAAACTTCCCTTTCTGTACTTCAGCTTATTGGCTATTTGAATTTGAAATTAGGGTAGAGTAGGCATTAAATAGAGAAACTTAAGGTGAAAATCCACTAAATACCTTTAAAAGTTATGTACGGGACACATGCTAATGGAAAAATTGATTGAATTAACCATAACAAAAGGACTTATAAATTATGTGTCTCACGGGTATTCTACTGGTTTGAATGTGAAGACAGAAAATGTACAATAGGAGAACCTCTTTTCATAATGTATAGAATACGTAAACATGATAAGACAATATTACCAATTAATTTGTTTTTGTTAGAATATCTCTAAAATAGCTTGTAAGAATGATCTCGGGTTTCTCGAGATTTCATTCGAACCCGAACATGTAATTTCAAAAAGATTCATGGAAGTTATTTATTTATTTCACTACATGGCCCCTGCCCTAGCTATGTCCACAGAAGTAATCCATATAGTCCACTGTGTGGGGAAACAGAGTTGCGACACGATACCATGAAAGACCTTAAGGTTTTGTTCTATTATTATTATTACTTTTTTGTTCTCTTCTGTGGTGTATGAGTTAAAAGATATTCAGCTCTTGTTTGTTTGAGACATTGAATCAACAATGAAGTAGTCATTTTGCATCACTTTGTTTTTCCATCGGACAAATATGAACTTTTTCTGTCTCTAAGCATTGCCGCAGCCCGTAAGAAGTGGCTGAATCGATTATTGTAGAGATTTTGAATCATCTGATGGATGTCATCCCATAATTTTACTATAGTTTAGCTGAAGATCAATGACAGGTGATGCCCGCTATAATGAACTGCATCTGTTTTCTAATTGTGGAGGAACAAGAAATTTCATTTTAAGATGAAGATGGATTAAGACTCATGCCTGGTACATTGTTTGGGAGATTAGAATGAAATTCAAGTAACTTGTTCATGCGTCGAATCTAGAAAATTGTTGAACTTTGCACTCTAATGGAAGGTTAGTGTGTGACATTCTGAAATTCGATCCCGTCTTGATAAAATGAAATGTGCATATCGTCGGCGCGCCTATGGTCCTTTTTCTCGAGCTGATCACTCACGAGTTAACTAACCTATTGGTTGAAGCCATTAAGGGATATATCCGCGGTAAAAAATCCCTAAAAGCTACCTAATTTATTGGATTAGACTAAAATCGCATCCGATCGATTTTAACCATGAAATTTAATTTGGTTTCGGGGAATCGAATATTCGAACGTGTCACAATTTATTTTTAGGACCGTCTCATCGTCTCGTCAATTTATTGACGAGTCCGAAATTTCAAGAAAGAAATTATCGGAGGAAAAATTGAAGACTGAAGAAAATAAAAGGGAATGAGAAAAGGAAAATAATAGAAGTAATAAGAAAATTTTGTTTTCTTATTGAAATATTATTTTCTTTTCTCTCTACCTTTTCTCTCTTTTCTCTCTCTCTCTCTCTCCTCACCCCCCCACCGACTCACTTTGCCCTCTCTCTCTCTCTCTTCTTCTTCTCCCTTCGTGCGTTCGATCAAGCAAAACCAGAAGCGGAAGAAGCTGAGTAGCAGCGGCTCGCCGAAACCATCGCCGCCGCCCGCACCACATGCCGCGCGCCCACCGCCGCCACCAGGCCGTCGTCCGCACCAACCGCGCGACGCCGCACGTTCAGCCGTAGCCCCTCGCGCCCAGCGTTCTCCCCCGCGATCCGGCCCCGCTCCGCCTTTGTCCGGCTTGTCCGGCCACCTCCGACCGCCCGCCCAGCCTCCGTCCGGCCACCGTTCGGACCCGCGCAGCCTCCTCACCCTCCCCGGCCGAGCTCGCCCGCGCCTAGGGGGCGAAGCAAGCCCAAGTCCACAACCCACGGGAGTGGGTTTCGGGAGACTTTGGGCCCGCTTTTGGGCCGTTTCCGGCCCCGAACCCGAGCCGTGCTTTGGGAAGTATTGTTCCTTGTGTCGCCCCGTCGGATTGATCCGATTTGCACGCGATTCGGTGAGTAATCTCACTAATCCCTGATTAGTTGGCTAATTATGCTTAAGGGTTGTTTAGTTTTAATTAATTAAGTTTAGGTGGTTAGATTAGTATGGATTAGTGTTTTTTTAGTCAATTGTGATGTGAATTAGACAAATTGAGTGTGCATTTAGCAAGTAGACGTGGTCTACTATTTATTGAGGGTAGCCGGGATTTTTCCCCGACTCTAATCGGGCTTCAATTTGACAATTCGGACCTAAGTGGAATTTTTGGTATTTAAATATTATTTTTCGAAATTAATTAATTAATTAATTATTTTTCGAAAATTCAATTGGGATGGCCCGTGACCGGAATTTTATGTCATGATCGTGGTGAAGTCTGTTTATTTAATTGGGCTTTAGTTTGAGCTAAATTGAAATTTTAATATTTATTAATTAATTTTCGAAATTAATTAATTATTTATTTATTTTTCAGAAATTAAGATTGAGATGGTCGACGACCGAATCTCGTGCTGATTGTCATTAAGCGCAGCTTTATTTATTTAATTGAGTTTTAAATTGTATGGAATTGATTTAAATTGTGAATTTTAGGATATGTCATTATTGAGTTGATTATTAATTATTTGATTGGGAAATCATTGGGTATTGGTTATCACCCGAAAGAAAATACGTGGGCTCGGTGAATTGGAATATCACCCGGAGAATGCATGTGAATTCAGTTGTTGAATATGTCATCTTGGCAAAGAGGTCGCCTAAGAGAATGCACGTGGCTCGGAGACTCGCATGTCCTCCCCGAGAATGCACGTGGCTCGGTGACAAAGTTTGGCATCTAAAAGAGCACGTGGCTCGGTGAATTGAGTTAGCACCTAAGAGAAGGCACGTGGGCCCGGCATTGTAAAAGGACACGTGGCTCGGTGATCCGATGTGTCACCTTGGCGAATTAGTGCCTTAGAGAATGCACATGGGTCCAAAGATTCGAAATAGCATCTAAAAGGGCACGTGGCTCGGTGACTTGATGTACCACCTTGGCGAAGAGGTCGCCTTAGAGAATGCACGTGAGCCCAAGGTTCGAGGCACGTGGCTTGGAGACCTAGGATGTCGTCCTGGAGAATGTACGTGGCTTAGCTTTTAGATACTCCTCAGTGGAGAATGATTTGTGTGACATGTAATCGACTGGTTCGATTTGTTTGGAGTAAATGGGTGCCTATTATGAATTGTACTAACTTGCAGGTGGGATCTGAGGCCAAGGTAAGTCCTCTGACCTGTGTGTGTTTAGGCAGCCTATAGTATAATGGTTTACTAATCGGGCCTTAGTGGGATAGAACTCGCTGAGATATAGTCTCATCATGGTTTGGGGAAATCATTTTAGGACCCCGATGAGGAGCTAAGGAGGAGGAATCTGAGAAGGAGAACTCTAAGATGAAACCTGAGGAGAAGAATTTTTAGAAGAAGAAGATAATACCGAGAGGGATATTGAGTACGACCTGGATGGACTGAGATTCTATCTTCTTTTGAGATCTCCATTTTGATGTGAATAGAGATAGAGTAAAAAATTATGAAGTACTCTGATTTGTGTTTTGTATAAAAGTTTGGTTATAAGTTTCAATATGAAAATATGGCATTGCTTTTCTATCCTATCGATTTACTGTCTGGGGATTTATAATTGTTTCCGCATGTGCTTAATAAATGAAAGGGTCGGCGATACATAGTCTTGGGATATCGCATTATAAAGTTGACCAAGAGAGAAGGATGTGTGCGTGCCCGAGAATCGGGGCATGACATAGTGAAGATTGCATGTCTGTCGTTAAGGGGGTTCTAAGAGATAGAGGAGCCTCCGCACTCTCTTGAAGGGCTTAAAGCTTACACAACTATGTTGACGCGGGTGTTGTGATAAAGGAGCTTCCATACCCTTGTGAAAAATAAACTTGTTGGTTTAGTTGGACTTAAAATGTTAAAGATGGTCAATCTATAGATTCAATTGGAAATTTGCAGAAGTTGAAAGTAACTAGAATGGACTCTTTAGTAATAAGAAAGTTATGTGGATCATATATGTCAGATAGGTGAAATTTATGGTGAAATTTCCTGATTTCTCAAGATTTTGCTAGGAACTTGTGTCCAATTTACTTATCTCATAATTCAAGTTCTCTAGCAATCAACATATTAATTCCAATAGATCCATGGATTTTAAATATTTGTTCATTTAAGAGCTAACTTCGCAGATCCTTCTAGTTCATCATGGCCAAAGCCATTGAGTGGGGGAAAATAGACCATAAGTTCTTTTTTTTTTTTTTGTCTCTTCTTTGGTGTATCGCTTAAAATGATCCTCGGGTTACGTTTCTTGAGTCACTAATGTGAACTTTTTATTCTTTGTGTATTGTTGTAGCCCTGAAGAAGTGGTCAAATTGACTATTGAGAGGTTTCAAAACATCTAATGGATGTCAATCGTCACGCCCGATCCTCGGGCACGCACACATCCTTCTACTTGGTCGATTTTAAAATGCGATATCCTGAGACTATGTATCGCCGACCATTTTCTTTTATTGCACATACGGAAGCTTATAAATCCCTTTAGACAATAAAACAATGGGATAGAAAAGTAGGCCATATCTTTCATATTGAAATCCACAACCAAACCTTTATACATGACATAAAACCAAAGTACTCCACACTCTTCACAACTCTTTACTTTACTCTATTCACATCAAAATGGAGTCACAAAAGAAGATGACATTCCAAGTCCACCTAGGTCGTACTCAAGATCCTTCTCGGATTATCTTCTTCCAAAAATACTTCTCCTTCACGTACTCTTCCTCCTCGGCTCCTCGCAGCGGGGTCCTGAAATGTTTTCCCCAAACCGGATGAGACTATGTCTTAGCGAGTTCTACCCTACTAAGACTCAATTAGGGAACCAATACACTACTCGGTTGCCTAAGCACAAGCACGAGTCGAGAACTTACCTTGGCCTCGCCCTCAACCCGCAATTCAAGGTTATATATAGACACTTCATAAATCACAACGAACAATCAATCAAACCACAACAATCGGATCAATCATTGATCAATCGAACTAGTCGATTACATGTCAGTCAGACCATTTCTAGGTCATTGATTCCACACCATATAACCTTCCATCGAGTACTCGGTCACAGCCACATCAATGCTCTGCGGCGCTTCCGCCGGGGATATTCTTAATCACCAAACCACGCCCGGTCTATACTTCGTACTTGATCGATCTCAGCCAATAGAATGCTCGTTAGTTCTCACCACTTCCTCCACTTAAGGCTCAACAAGGCATTCAAAACGCTAAATAGCCAAACTTGGCCAACTACCAATCAAAAATTCAAACAATCAATTTAGGGTAAATCCTAAAATATCACAATTTATTTAATTCCAAGCAACGTAGAGTTCAATTAAATAAACGGACTGCACCACAACAATCGGCACGAGATTTCGGTCATCAACCATCTCTATCTTAATTTCCGAAAATAAATAATTAATTAATTAATTTCGAAAATTAATTAATAAATATTAAAAATTCAATTTAATTCAAATTAAAGCCCGATTAAATAAATGGACTTCACCACAATTATCAGCATAATATTCTTGTCACTAGCCATCTCAATTGAATTTTCGGAAAATAAATAAATAATTAATTAATATAAAAATTCGTTTCAGCTCAAACTAAAACCCGATTAAATAAACGGACTTCACCACGGTCGCCAGCGTAATATTCCGGTCTTGAACCATCCCAGTTGAATTTTCGGGAAATAAATAATTATTTAATTTAATTCCGAAAATTAATAATTAAATACCAAAAATTACACTTAGGCCCGAAAAGCCCAATTGAAGCCCGATTAGGTCGGGAAAACCCGGCTACCTCAATAAATAGTAGACCATGTCTACTTGCTAAATACACATTCAATTTATCTAATTTGGATCACGATTGACTAATAAATACTAATTTATACTAATCTACCACATAAACCTAATTAATTACAACTAAACAACCAATAAGCGTAATTAGTCCACTACAAGGATTAGTGAGATTACTCACCAAATCGCGCGCAAATCGATCAATCCGACGGGAGCGACGCGAGGAACGATTCTTCCCAAAGCACGGCCGGCCCGGGGCCCTAAACGGCCCAAAGCGGCCCACGAGCCGGCCGGATACCCACATGGTGGGTTGCTGTTTTTGCTGCAAAACAGAGAGGAAGTGAGTTGGTTGGGGGCGGCAAGAGGTCGGGAGAGCGAGCGGGGCTTCGGTGAGGCCGGACGGCGGCCCGGCTCCGTCAGCCACCGTCACGGTGGCCGAACGTGAGGCCGAAGGGAGCCGGGTCGCGTGGCGGGGACGGCAAGCGCGGGCGGCGCACGGGCGGCGAATGGCGGACGTGGCAGCGTGGCGCGGGCGTGCGGCGGCGGCGGGACAGGGCGGCGACGGTGGCTGGTTTCGCTTCCGATCTCCTGCAGCCTTCTGGTTCGGTTTGCACAGAGAAGAACGAAGAAGAAGAAGAAGGTAATGTGAGGGAGGAGGCAAGAAGAGAGAGAAGAGATAAGGGAGGAGTTTGACCGGTCAAAAAAAAAAGAATAAAATAAAATAAAGTAAAGTGGAAGACAGCAAGGGCGGTCGGCTGGGGAGTCGCACGAGGGGGAGGGAAGGAGAGAGAAGAGAGAGAAAAGAAAGAGAAAAAGGGAGAGAGAAAAAGAATTCAAAAAAAATAAAACTTGTCTTATTTCTTTTCTTTTTCTTTCCCTTTCACTTTCTATTTTCTTTGGTCTTCGATTTTTCCTCCGATAATTTCTTTCTTGAAATTTCTGGACCGTCAATAATTTGACGATCGATGAGACAAGGTCCTAAAATGAATTGTGACACACTCGGATATTCGATTCCCAAAACCGAATTAAATTTCATGATTAAAATCGACCGAACGTGATTTTAGTCCAATCCAACAAATTAGGTAGCTTTTAGGATTTTACCGCGGATATATCCCTTAACGGCTTTACCCAATAAATTAGTTAACTCGTGAGTGATCGCTCGTAGAGAAAATGACCATAGGCACGCCGACGATATGCACATTTCATTTTATCGAAATATGATCAAATTTCGGGATGTCACATCAACGCTAGATTTTGACAGAAGTTTAATTTAAGATAGGCAATAGTCGATACACATTGTAAGCTTGTACATAATTTTTGGAGTATGTAGATAGGTGCGGGATCTCTTCTAGAAAGTTATCTAACTTTCCTAGCACAAATATCTTGAGGAATTTCAACATAAATTTTATGAATGTTTACTGAACTTTAGCATACTTGCTATCGAACCATTAAATTTTGATTTCTTTCATTTAGAGCAAGAAACTTTACCATTTTTTTTTTTTTTTTTAATCTAATGATGCATTTTGGCTGGATTCTGCATAAATTGGAAATCTTCCATTAAAATGCTAACATTGTGAAAATGTGGCTAATTTTTCAGATGACATGTTGCTACACATGTTCACCCATCACTATTATGTCCACCACATTAATAATATATCGTTGGAAAAGTGATCGTTGCGGTCAAAGAAAAAAAGGAAGGTATAGTGCTATGAGTGGTAGAATAATTACAAAATCTACCAAAATTCAGTGTCACATATAGATATAGATATTAAAAGTATTTGCATTACTAGTATTAAAATTTACAAAAAAATAACAAATTATTATTATTTAAAAAATGGAACTTAGCTTGGCTCGTTTTTCTTTTTTTTCTTTTTCTTTTCCCCATGCGGGTCGGCCCACGCGCGGGTCTTCTTCTTTCCTCACGTCGCGCAATAGCGACATACAGAAGCATATCAACATGAATAGAAGCAGAGCAAGCAGCGGCACAATCCTAGGTCAGGATCAGTCGACCATGGCAGGCTGGCGGCGGCAGAAGCCATGTGCGCCTGCCTGTAGTCTTTGAAGAGAAAGAAAATCAGCCAAAAGGGTTTCGGGGGAGAGCTTGAGAAACGGAGAGAGGAGAGCTTTCTTTTTCTTATTTTCATCTGTTGTCATTAGTATCTGCTTGTCTTCCGTCGAGAACCCAGCGCGGGGTTAAGTCCTGTTCGAGTTGAAAACTCCATTACCAGTGTCGCACGTCGCCTGTTTGTGAAAATTCCTCAACTAGATCCGCAAACTTTTTCTTGAGTTCGATTTGCTTCGGGAAACATAGGCCGTTTCGTGCATCCTTTGTTTGCGCCGTGACAGGTTCATGGAGGGGCAACGTTTACGGGGATGGGAGTCGGCTTGGCTGAGGACAACTCTGTGTCGCTTGGACTTCAACTAATGGAAGAGTCAGGTTTGTAACGGTTTGGTCTGAGTCGGGGCTGTCGAGCACAAATCGCTCATGAAGACGCTCCAATAGCTGATGGTGGTCGTTGGAGGATCGAGTGATTCTTGATTTTAATATAGGATAGTTGGCGTTCTGTTGTTCTGGGTTTAATGGGCGCCGTTGGTTTCGGGGCGTGCAGGAGAAGACGTGACGGAGCAAGCGTGGAAGGTGATAGGGCATAATGGATTTAAGTGCAGGTGGGCGTGGTTCTAATTATAATTGGGTTGGTGTTTCCAGGCTTGGATTTGACTAACTGAAAGAGGGCTTCAGTAACGGCTCGGTGTTGCTTTAGGAAGAGAGTGGGCTTGTGATGTTTTAATTAACATAGGCCCAATGGTAAGTCCATTTGAAGCATGTCCTTTTATAACCCAAACCTGACCTTAGTTTGGACACGGGTCGTAAATTAGGCCCGCGACTTCATGCCCCAGTACATCAGGCCCAATCCGTATGAGGGCCTGGCAACCAGGGGCCGATACCGGATCCGGATATCCGACCCGGGTCCCTATTTCCAGATTAAAAATCAAAATTACTTTTTTAAAAAAATTAAAAATTCCAAAAAATAAATATTTTTTTTCTAAAATTAGAAAAGCTTTAAAATCATTTTGAGTAGTTTTTTTTTTTCTTAAAATGTGTGAAAATCTTTGATTAAAAAAAAATTGTGCTCAAAATTGAATAAGCTTTAAAAGTTTTATAATAGGGTTTAAATATTAGTTTTTAAAGATAAATGCTCTTGATTGTGCATTTAAATATGTTGGTTATGGTTTCCCTTTAGCCTAGTTAGACATGGCATTTGTCTTATTTTTTAGTGTTGGATTCTTGTTTTTTCTTGTAATTTATCTAAAATGCTTCATTAATTGCTAACTGTTATTTTAATGATTGTGCATTTGTATAATCACCTCACACGTTAGTGAATATATTTAGAATCAATCCAAATTACCTAACAAACATTTTGAAATGAATAATATTAGTTTATGAAAAGCATTAATTGTAACTAAGTTCCAACCAAATGGAGCTTAAATGTTCGCTAATCATATGAATGAAAATATTAAGTCAACTTGGGAGAAGGTGTGTGCTAGAGTTGGTTCCCTGTTGGAGAAATTGTTTACCAGCTCATATGCTTCCTTTCTTTATAGCTCTTCAAGAGTTTAAAGTTTAATGAATTCAATAATCTTGAGTTTATTGGTAGAGAAATCTAGATGTAGAAGCACTAAGCCTAACTTCAGGTGGCTGTAGCCGCAACTTTACACCTGAAAAGTTTGCTGCTCTACAAAATCTAAGGTTCCTTTGAGTGAAAGAGTTTAATTTTGTGATGACTTTGAGAATCTTCTTTCGGAGCTGAGATGGCTTTTCTGGCAAACATGGAAAGCGACTTTCCACTCTAACAACTTTCATTTTAGTAATTTGCTCATGCTTGACCTTCGGATAGCAATATTGGAGATGGGTGGGGGTGGGTGAAGCCGAATGAAGTTATGGTTTGCCTTGTTCTATATACTTCTTTATGGTCATTACCTCATTCGTAATGATAGAAGCAATATATGTGCACTTTACTTCTTCGTATCACTACCTCATACAATTGACCTAATGGTTGGATGCACTCGTTCCATTTGAGTGTAGAACATATTTTGCATGAGTAAATCCTAAGTCTTCTTATGTCAAAGTAAAACACAATTATGTCCCACATAAAAATGCTTCATGTGGATTCTAACATTTGTTTTTTAGCTCAAACTTGCTTAGGCTCGAAATGGTGTAGTCAAATAAAAGTAGTATATTCCAATAAATTTAAGTGCCATTTTGCTACAATATGCGTCAGAATATGATTTTTTTTTTTTTGTTGTAAAAAGAACATATATTCACAATAAAGGATATGTACAACCAATAGCTAAAGCGTATGCACAAAGTAGATCTAACAAAATAGGAGGTGAAGTGGCCCAATCTTGAGGTAGGATACCCTTTCTGTGAGCCTTAACGGCCTAATCCTCTACAGTGTTGGCATCGTGTTTGCACTGTCTAACCCTAAGGTAAGAGAATTTGGAGAGGAGATCGGCGGCTTCCGCAAAGATTGCTCGGACCTCCCACGACGTCGGGGTGGAAGCACGAACGGAACTAATCAACACTAGGCTGTCAGATTCGATTATCAACTGATCGTGAGCTCTGCCTTTCTCCAGCAGGTTGTGTAGGGTTATTGTGAAAGCCATAAACTCCGATTGCAGCACCGATGAGGCGGCAAATCCTCTGGTAAAACCTTCAATCATTCTCTCATTCTAATCCCTACAAATACTCACCATTGTCCCTTGATTGCTTTGAGACTAAAAAGCTCCATCTATATTCACCTTAAAGGCACCTGGATTTGGAGGTCTCCATATGTCGCCGAGGTTGAGTTCCCGTCACCCCGTTCGCTGAACCGCGATTGGAAGTAGAGTCGTTCGTGCATTGGCAAGGGTTACATCCGCTACTTGAAGCGCATCTAGATGATGTTGACGAAAAATAAAGTTGTTCCGTGCTTTCCATATTTGCAATAGGACAGAGGCTAGCGTTTCTGGATTAGGTGAGGACTAATTCCACTTGAATTTTTCTGCAATCCATGCATCAATTCGTTGAATTGCTTGCGGCTCTATTTGAATGTTGATCTCCGAATGCGAACATATAGTAGTGGTCCATGGACAAAGTAGAAAAATATGTTCAATAGTTTCTGGTGTTTAAGTAGGATAGAGATTGCATACCGATTTTGAGCATATACGTCTATGGTAAAGGTTGGCGTTAGTGGGTAGGGTGTTGTGGCATAGAGTCCAAAGAAAGATTCGGATTTTGGGTGCTACCTTCAACTTCTAGATTTGTTTTCACAGACTGGGGTTTGGTAAGAAGACGATGCTTTATGTTGATTCTTGTTGACTACTGCATTTTTCATTGCTTGATAACCACTTTTGATGGTATAATTGCCGTGAGTGGTTTCTGTCCAAATAAATTTATCTTCTATATAAGAGGGTCTTACTAGAATGGTAAGGATTTATTGGATAGTATGGAAATTGTAGTACCTGTGAAGTAGGAGGGTATTCCAAGTATTAGTTTGCATATCTATAAGTTCAGCGACCTTTACAGGTTCATCGCGATTCACTGGGCCACCCAATATGCCTTTGGGTAGCCATCGGTCTTCCCTAATTCTAATGTTCCGCACATCACCTACCGACCATTGGAGATTTGGAAGAATTGAATCCCGTCCTAATAGTAGGCCTTGACAGCCCCAAGACGGTCGGATTCCTCTCTCAAAGCATTTATAAAATCCCGAGAATGAAAATGAATACCTTTGAATAGCATGCTCCATAGTGATGTAGGGTGCCGGATTAGATGCCAGGCCCATTTTTTGAGCATTGCCTTGTTGAAAGCCATGAGATCTCGAAAGCCAAGACCTCCTTTATTCTTGCTAGTCTTAAGCACTTCCCATTGTTTCCAATGGATTCCAAATTTCTTATAATCATTCTGCCACCAGAAACGGGTGATGTTCTTTTCAATGGATATACAAATAGACACCGGAATTTTAAATAGGAACATGGCATACTGTGAAATTGCTTGAACAACAAATTTAATCAGGATTTCCTTTCCACCCTGGATATTAATTTTTTTTTCCATCCTTCCAATTTTGTGTTCAATCTCCCCATTATCCAAGCAAACATCTCTTTCCTTGATCGTCCCCAACTCGAGGGGATCCCCAAATATTTTCCAGCCCTAGCTAGCCTTGCTAAAAATATTCCAGATTTATTCCTATTGACAATCTGTCTAGTTGCTAAACAGTATTGATTCAGTATATTGGCAAGGTTTTGGCATTCTTGTAGCTTACCATTTAAGAAAAATATGGCATCATTAGCGAAGAACAAATGAGATAGAATAGGACACCACATGTTTAGCTGGATGCCTTTGATGTTGCCCATATCAATAGCTTTATGTATAAGGATTGATAAGACATTTGCCAACAGGATGAATAAATATGAAGAAAGTGGGTCTCCCTATCTGAGATCTCGGGTCGGATGGAAGTAGTTCAACTGCTTGCCATTAAATCTTACACTGAGAGAGACTGTTGTTGTACATTGCATTACCCACCTTACCCAAGTGGTACGAAATCTTGACTTCAGTAGATAATCTTTAAGAAAATCCTATTCTACCCTATCATAAGCCTTTTGCATGTCCATTTTCAATACTGCCTAAAAAATTTTCTTGTGTTTCCTAGTCCGAAGTTGATGAAGCACCTCCTGGACTATGAGAATGTTGTCTTGGATTTGATGGCCACTCATAAAGGCACTTTGTTCAATGGATATTAAATCAGGGAGCCAAGGTTTAAGCCGGTTGGCAAGCACTTTGGAGATAATCTTATAGGCATAATTGCATAGACTTAATAGGGCAATATTGGTCGAGGCTTTCTAGGTGTGGTACTTTCGAAATTAGGGAAATGATGGTCTTATTAAGATCGGTAGGCATAACCCCTGTTTTAAGAAGTCCTGTCTCGAGAGAAAAATATCGTCTCGTAAAATATCCCAATGAGTTTGATAAAAGAGGCCATTCATACCGTCTAGTCCTGGAGCTTTAGTTGCTCCTAGCTGGAAAGTTGCTACGCGGACCTCTTCTTGAGTTACCTCAACCATCAAAAGATAATTTATTTCTGTTGTAACGACTCGCGGGCATTGGTCAAGGATTGGCCCATAATCCCGATGCCCAGGCGATCGGTAGAGATTGGTAAAGAATTGCATCGTCATTTCCTTTAAGTGACTTTCTTCCCTAACCCATCTATGATCATCATCTTATTCTATTCCGTTGCCTTTGTTGGACTGTCGTTGCGTGGAAGAATTTAGTATTTTTGTCTCCCCGCTTCAGCCAATTTATCCTGGATCGCATCACCCATAACTATTCCTCTTGCTACCATAATCGATGTATCTCCGCTTTCAAATTGTTAATTGATTGCTTATCATAGTGGCTGTGCTGTTGATTTATATGAGTTTGGAGTTGTAATTGCAAACTAGCTATTTGGTTGTGAGCTTTGGAGAACTTCATTCGACTCCATTTGGTGAGGGCCAAAGATACCATCTTTAATCTATATAGCAAGCTGTAATTACTTTCATGGCCTGAATTCTAGGAGTTAGCTATAACCTCGCTACACTCCTTGTCATGTAGCCGAAAGCTTCAAAAAATAAAAGACTTGTGTTGGCGCCCTTGTAAAGCTTCAGTTGTTAACAATAAAGGGCTATGATCCGAGCCCACTCCAGGTAGAGTGATAACCTCTGCTTCAGGGAATGCTAGACGCCAGTCCAAATTGCATAGCATACGGTCTAATCCTTTTTTCACAAGTTCATCTCCTTCCTGATTATTTGTCCAAGTAAAAGTACAACATTTGCTGTCCATATTCATCAAGGAGCAGTCTTGTATTAATTGTCTAAAAGAGTGCATTTTGTGTGGTTCTGCTAATCGCTTGCCTATATTCTCCCAATGGTATAAGACCTCGTTGAAATCGCCAAAGCACAAAGCCATGGTAAAGTATTTGAAAAAGCTATTTGTCGTAGTTCTGTCTAGAAATGTTGGCGAAGTTGATAAACCGTAGGTGCATGGACGCAGGTCATACGCATAGATATACCACACCTAGTTTCCATACATATCATATCAAAAAAATCATGAGTAGATTTAATCATGTTTACCGTAATATGATCCTGCCAAAGGAGTGCCATCCCTACCTCTAAACCAGCTGGGTTGAGTACATAAGATTTCTAGAATTTGAGGTGATGCTGAATTCGAGTAATTACAACTTCTCAATTCTTGGTTTCCATCAAAAGCACGATATCGGGCTTTTCTTTGGCCACAAGGGCCTTAAGGGCTTGAACTGTCAGGGGAGAGCCCAAACCCTGACAGTTCCAGCTTATTATTTTCATTGTCCCATGGTGGCTGTTGAGAGCTAGTTGCTACCGCGCACTTGTCTATCTCTTCAGCCAACAAAATAGGTGTTTCCATGAGTCGTTTATCATCTAATTCTTCTGTTGTAGTGCTGTGTGAGTCATAAGGGTTGTATCATTTAATTTTCTTTGCAGCTCTTGCTTTGGTGGAAATTCTTGTGTTCTTTAGTTTCCCGAGGTTGGTTGTTTCCATGGCTTTATCTTGGATGTCCCGCTTTTTGATAGAATGGTGATCAGCTCACTCTTGGATCCAACGTGGGGAAATTGCCTTTGCAAAGCTGTGGTTGAATGGAGTAGCCAACAGAGTGAAGAGCAGCTGTTGCTGGGTATTTCATTTTTCCAGTTTCCATTTCTAATCTTGTCTATGCTGCATTTTGACTATCCTTCCCCTGTACAGGTACTTGGTTGCTAGATGTGTCCTCTGGCTGCATCTTTGTGCTTTTGTGTTGCTAAATTGGTTGCTGCATGTCTTCAGAAGCTTTTTCATTGCAAGGAGGTAGTGCTGGAATCAAATTGGAGGAAGGAGGGGTCTCTGGTATGATCTCATCAACAGGTTGTTCCTACACCTCATAAAAGGTTCGCTAGTATGGACTATGTTATTTAATTTCTGCCCTCAACCACCGTCCATAAACCATTTTTTCTTTACCTTCCATTTTTGCTTCTGTGAAGGGAAAATCCTTGCAGTACATTGCAAAGTGGCCTATTTTCCCACAAGAATAACAAAAGTGTGGGAGTTGTTCATATATGAAATCAAGCCATATTGCCTTCTTTGCTATACGTATTAGTTGACCTGTTTTCAAGGGTTCTCTTAATTTAATTTCTACACGTGCTTTGCCGGCTTTGATTGTTGTTCCATCTTTTGTGTCCAGCTTAACATCAAGCACCTTTTCCAATGTGTTTAACAGATTTGCAAATCATATAATCCAAGCACCATTCTAACGGCAAACTATAGCTTTGTACCTAGAATGCACAAGATAAGAAATCATAACAATGTAAAGGTGTATTAGGTATCCATGGTTTAAAAATGACCAAATGACTTGAAAATAGCCAAGGCCCGCCCTCTTGCACCCTTTATTTTTCTTCTTCTGATTTGAACTTAGCTACATAGATGCCAGCTTCACGTTGAGTAATTTCAACTTGTTATGTTCGCCAAGCTCTTTTTAAAGTATTCTGGAAAGCTTGGAAATTTATAGAGGGGTTGGATGGAATTTTGCCTACCAACATCAACTTACATTCTTCCACTTTTTCCACAGGTGGCATATCATCCCAGTCTTTTATTTCTTGTGGGGACCAAAGTCGACCCAAACGTTGGCATAGAGCAGCTAGGTGTGGATCTCCTTCCTGGTCGTGGAGGTCCATGAAGTGCAGTCTCCAGAGCAGAATTTTGTCAAGATAAAGTTAGGAGGACAATTCCAACGGCATCGCCGATTACACCCGATGTACTAATTTCAAAAGCCATGCAGAAGGATTGGATGGGTTATTGTTGTAAGTGAAGGAAAATGGTTGAATTCATGTGAAGGCCATTAGGTATTGTCGACAAGGAGATGAAGACATGGGTGTTTCTTTCAATCCTTCTCTTTTTCAAATTGATACTGTTGAAATCCAAATCTGGGAGCTCGATGAAAAGTAGCAGAGAGGAGGTTAGCTTTGGGTGAGCACCGAGCGGTCGAATGTGAGGAAACTTCACAAATTAGGGTTTAAAAGTAGTGAACTACCATGGCGGTAGGGAAAAGCTCTACATTTCAAGAGAGAGAGAGAGAGAGAGAGAGAGAGAGAGAGAGAGAGAGAGAGAGAGAGAGAGAGAGAGAGAGAGAGAGAGAGAGAGAGAGAGAGAGAGAGAGAGAGAGAGAGAGAGAGAGAGAGAGAGAGAGAGAGAGAGAGAGAGAGAGAATAAGGATATTCGATTAGAATATGATTTGAAAGACGTAAAGTTTGAGTCGAGCAATATAAAAGTCAATTGTAATCAAGTTTGAGATTGATAACATTTAACTTGAACCAAGTAACTGATCACAAGTTTATTTGGAAAAGCTACATTGATTATTTGAATTAAGGTGAGATTGAGCTTCGTAATACTTTATTGGGAAAAGTGTTAAAAAAAGTCCTAAGTCTTTTGTATTTGTGCCAATTTAGTCATAAATCCTTTTTGGTGCCAATTTAGTCATAAACATTTTTACTTAGTGCCGATTAAGTCATTTTGGCTAATTTTGGCTGGATTTTGCTGATCGGACGCCGGCCGGCTAATATGGCTTGATCGGTGCTAACGTTGATAACTTTTGATAATATTTTAATATTTTTTTTATTTAACTTTTTTCCTTCCCCTCCTCTAGTTGGTCACCGGACCTCAGCGATCGGCCAAGGCAACGGCCAACGAGGTTGACCTCGTTGGACCTCGCTGGCCACCTCATTAGTGGCCGCGAGGGCGGCCTCACGCTGGGTGGCAAGGCTCGCCCTTGCCGAATCTAGTGAGGGTCAAGCCTCACCATGGTGGCGTCGGCGAGGCTCAACCATCGCCGGATCCGGTGATGGTGAGCCTCGCCGCCTAGCTCGAGGCCACCCCTCGCGGCCACTAGCGAGGTTTGGCGAGGTCGACCTCGTCGGCTGGAGGAGGGGAAGGAAAAAAAAAAAAAAAGAAAAGAAAATATTTTAAAATATTAAAATATTATTAAAAGTTGTCTATGTTAGTACCAATCAGGCCACGTTAGCTAGCCGGCCTAGTCTCGCCAAAATCCGGCCAAAATTGGCCTGGAAAGGACTGAATCGACACTAAGTAAAAATAATTAGGACAAAATTGGTACAAAAAAAGGTTTATGACTAAATTGGCACAAATACAAAATGTTTAGGACTTTTTAACACTTTTCCCTACTTTATTCAAGCAGCTCACTAGCCTAATTTAATAGCTATTTCAAATAGATAATTAATAGCCATGTTAATGAACTGTAAACAAAATAAATTCCATGATTTTTACTCTTCTATTTTACCTGGGTTAATGAACGAAGGCTCAAACTTTAGATTGAATCAAATCAGGTCTCATACAAATCTGTAGTTCACTTCGGGGTTGAGAACAAATCTGATGGAGCTCCTTCTCCATTTCTAACGTAATGTATTTCTTCTTTAAACTTTTATTTCTACTGTGTTTAACTCACATTGTTGCAAGATCTCGAAAATTACTAACCAAATCAATTCATAATAATTTTAATGTTCATGCTATGTAAATTAAATGCCTCTCTCAATCATTGAGTGCTGGAGACCCAAGTGTCAAAATTTGGCATTGATGAATAGTGAAGTACCAAAACTTCCAAAAGATATATTTAAGTGCCAAAATTGAAGAAGAAAATACTCTTTAGTGTCAACGGCGAGAAATTCCAACCAAAAGATTAACGTCCCATTTTCTAATGACTGTTTTTGTTGACTGGGCAATTATTTTTTAAAAAATTATTCATGCGGCACCGACGTGACAATTACTTTTTAAAAAATTATCCGTGTGACATTAACGTTACTAGCTTATCTCAAAACAACATTGTTTTGTCCTAAAACTGATTTTTAATACAAATATTAATTAAATTAAAATATAAAAAAAGGAGGGGAGGGGAGCAAATCAACGAGGGCCTTTATGGCCCTTGTTGTTGCCATTGCTCCATCATCGCCGAAAAGGGCCAGTGACGGTGAGGCAAGGGTCAGCCAAGGTTGTTGGGCCTCGGCCAATGGTTGGCGACCCTGGTCGATTGCCAACGAGGGCCTACAAGCCCTCGCCCTCGTCCAAGGGGCTAAAGACCGTCGCTGGCTATGGTGAGGCTAGACGAGCCCACCCTAGCCAACAGCGGCCTTTGGCCCAATTGGGTGAGGGCTAGCAACCCTCACCAAATCTAGGGGAGGGTCATGAGCCCTTGCCCTAGATTTAGGCGAGGGTCGCCACCTACATGTCAGGGCCCGGTGACCCAGCTAACCATCACCCCATCGTCGTCAACCTTGTCGACAATGGTGGGGCGGTGGCAACAATGAGGGTCTTAGTGAGGGCCAAACGTTGCGCCCCTCTCCCCTTTTTAATTTAATTTAATCAATATTTATATTAAAATCAAATTTCGAGCAAAACTATATCATTTTGCACTTTGATTGCTGAGTAGACAACTCCAATGAGCTATATAGACTATATTTATTTTAAAAATAAGCCACATTAGATTTCTGGCTATCTTTGCTGGAGTTGGCACTTAAGTATCCCAATTAAAAAAAAAAAAACACTTGAATGTACCTTTTGGAACTTTTAGTACTTAGTATCCATCCATACCAAGTTTTGGCAATTGCGGTGTACTTTAGCCCTCAATCATTTCTTAAATTTTCTTTTTTGTGCTCAAAAGTCGAGCAGAGCTAAGTTTATCCAAATTCACGTTCAATAAATGATGTTTGGTCATGTCCAGCAACCATCCAGCACTGATCAAGGCATTCATGACCAAGACACAAAATCATTTTACAACAAACTAGCATGTAATCGATGTAATGTTTTCCTACAAAAGCATATGATGAGACAGTGCAATCAAGATTGAGAGCAAATTTCCATCAAATCATCATCAAATTGAGGTGGCGGAAGCAAGAATAGCAGTCATGAATAAAAATCCAGCAAGTTTCATGGCACAGCATCATGGTTAATTTGCTAAAAAATTATCACCAATTCACCATAACATTCTCCTATATCGTCATACATGTTCATATGATAAAAATGGCATCACAAAAAGTCCAAATTGTACTCCAATTATTTAAGCCAGCAAGTCCAAATTTCATTCCAGCATAATCAAACATGGCCATGTACCTATTTCTTCAAAATTGACATGTGTTCTTCACAGCCACTCGTTGTTTATTCATTGTATGAAAATTACATGCAAGCATAACCAAATTAAGACCAAATTGGAACTAAATTGACATCAAAACAGTCATGACCAGTAAGCCACAAAGTTAATTCTAGCAGCTTCAAGTTCAGAAGGATCCTATTTGACGAGAAATAGATGTATATCAATTGTCAGGGGTATCCATACTCATGTATATGCTCTTAGAGCTTTAATAACAAACAACTAATGCCAAAACAGCCTTGGTCTCATATAGAACCGACCAAGCTGAGGGAGGAATATTGAAATGATTTTCAAAGCATAAAGTCAATACACTAATGAGGAGGCTTCTTTTATTAACATAGTCAACCATGATTCCTGAAGTAAATGTAAGCTCAAGCGACTCTCAACAATCATCCTAAAGTACTTTATGCAAAATACAGAAGACAGGATCTCAGCACATTCGTTCACAGAAAAGACATGATCCAGAATTCCCTCTCAGGAAAAGATGTGTATAGCAAATGAGATCTGCACTCCAACGTATAAGTCCAGATGGTGAGCTTATGCTCATGGATGCATCAGCGACTATCAACGAGTATTTACAATTCAGCACGTCAACATTTTTTTAGCTAATTTGACAAAGTCAAACTCATTGCCTGCGAATACTGGAAGCGCATGAAGACTGAGACCTTCGGGAATGGACTCGAAAGTGAATATCAATTAGATTTACTTAACCTATGCAACCAGTATAAAGAATCAATCAAGCAGACAGAATGATCACAATTAAATTCGAAGTCATGTTCATACTTCATACGACTCGGGCATTTCACCAAAGAATTAATGATCATTCAATCAAAAGGCACAACGTAACAATGAGATAGTGAGAATCACAACCCAATCAGTAAAGATCATCAAGCTATATTCTAACTCATTAATATAGTCTTGATCGTGAACAATTTTCATGCAAGCAACAACAAAGCCCTCGGGTTCTATCTTATACTCGTAACACTTAAAAACAGAGCAGAGAGCTTTCACCTTAGCTAGGAGCGATCGTCGGTCACATTCGGTCGTTCAACTAGTCAGAGGAGGCCATGGATGCGTTGGCAATGATGATTGAAGCCAGCGAAGGAGAATTGAACGGGCCGTGAGTGCTTCGCGCACTCTGCTCGGATTTGCAGAGCAGAACCAAGAAAGCCCCGTTCAACGAGATCTTTGACAATCTGAAGAGACCAGACTTCGGTGACAATCTAGGAAGTTCCAAAATAATCGAATGAAAAAGCTCGGCAAAGAAGGAATATGGATCCTGAGACTGGAGTTGAGCTCCTGAGTAGATAGCATCATTAGAATCGGAGATGCGTTGAGGCATACCCCGGTAACACAAGCAAGAACATGGAGAAATCAATATTACTGATTGAATCGCGCATGGAAAATCAGAGAAGAAGAGGGTGACTTAACTTCCATGCCATTGCAGTAATCGAAGAACTGAACAGGAAGGAGGAGGTGCGTTCGTAGGAACATAACAGAACCAAGAAACGTGGAATCCGCCAGAATGAAGAGAGGCTGAACAATCCCAAAAGGTTGCCACTTGCCAGGCCGAGCCTTAATGAGTTCTGATCTTTGATTGGGCTAATGGACTGAGTTCGTGGACCTGGGTTAGTGGGCCGATCGAACCGGGCTTATTGGATCAGGGCCTTTCCTTCATGACCCAATTGGACCCTTCGACTATTTTCTTCTTCTCTCTCTCTTCTTGTATCTTTGCTTTTTCCCCCTTATTTTCCTTTTCCTTTTCGTTATTATATGTATTTTTACGCAAAGTCTATATGATTTGTCGACAAAGATCTAAGTGCCGACAAGATGTGGAATCTTTCAAAGTGGGTCATGAGTGAAAACCTGCGATTAGTCTTAAAAGGAGGGAATTCTTTTAGAAAAGAAGCTGCAACCATTGGGCTCTTTACCATCAATGCCCTGTTTTAAAAGAGTGTGAGAACAGGAAAGGGACCATTCTCTTTAAAGCAAACAGCACCGAGTCAAAAAGGCACTTCATTCAACTGTAAAATAAAATAAAATAATAATAATAATAAAATAAAAAAATAAAAAAATTCATGTTGATGCTAAGACCTCATTTGTATAAAGATTTAAAGTGTAATGCCAACAATTCTTTATATTTAATACGGACAACACATTAAATTAAGCCATACTTTACAATCGCAGCCGCTAGTTTGCATAATTGAGTTGTCCAAGGTAATGCAAAAGTCTTAACATCCCTTGAAAATGCACATAAAGTTCCAAAGACAAAGGTCCACAATCAGACAACTATAAAATACCTTGGACGGCCGTCTTTATGAAAAGATGCTCCCGGTGTAGCCTAGACTAATGAGTTACTTAGGTCCTACATTGTAAATTGCATATTTTTTTGCTCTTTTTCTTTTTTTCGAAATTAAAAAAGAACAGAAATCTAATTGGTAAGATCAACTAATTTTTTTATTTTTCGAAATAGAAAAGTAGCCGGAAAATAGATTTTGAACAAAAATAAGAAGTAGAAAAAAATGTAGCTTCTTCAATTTCTAGAAATAAGTCATTTTTTTTTTCTTCTTCTTCCTTGCCATTTGCTGCCCCCACTGCATGTTGCTGCTTGCCTCTACTAGCCACTGCCGCCACTGGTTGCTAGACCAAAAAGAAGAAGAGAGGAAAAAAGAAAACCTAAAAAAATTATTAAAAATTAAAAGAAATTTTGTGTTACGAAAAAAAATTATAGGTCATATCAAACTCATTCTTATTCTTTTTTTTTTATTCCAATGATATAAATTTTGTATAGTTACAAACGCATTTTTTACTCAGAAATTATTCCAAAGAGTATAAATAGAAAATGACTATTTCTGAATATGAATTGTTCTCCGAAACGGAAAAGTTACCAAGCGCACTTAGCAACCGGTGGTACACATGCCAACAATAATGAGTGGTGAAGAAGAAGAAGAAAAGGAAAAGAAGAAGAAGAAGAATGAAAATGATTTATTTCTAGAAATTGTTCATAGAAACAAAAGTTACTTTTTTGCTTCTTATTTTTATTTTAAATTTATTCCCCGACTACTTTTCTATTCCAAGAAATATAAAAATTAGTTGACGTTACTAAATGGATTTTTATTTTTTATTTTATTTTATTTTTGTTGAAAGAACAAAAGATCAAAAAGACCAAAGAAATTGGCAAGTTGCCATTATCTTTAAAGCAAACAGCATCGAGTCAAAAAGGCACTTTATTAACAATCTGAACGCACCTCATTCAACAGTAAAAATAAAAATAAAAATCATGGAGACGCTAAGACCTCATTTGTATAAAGATTTAAAGTGTAATGCCACCAATTCTTTACATTTAATATGTGACAACACAAATTAAATTAAGCCATACTTTACAATCGCAGCAACTGGTTTGCATAATTGAGTCGTCCAAGGTAATGCTACAGCCCTTGAAAATGCACATAAAGTTCCAAAGAAAAAGGTCCACAATTAGACAACTACAAAATACATTGGACGGCTTTCTTTAGTAAAAGATGCTCCCGGCGTGGCCTAGACTAACCATCTCTATGAGTTGCTTAGGTCCTACATGGTAACTTGCCTATTTTTTGTTCTTTTGTCTTTTTTGTTTCCCAAAATTAAAAGAATAGAAATCTATTTGGTAACGTCAACTAATTTTTTTATTTCCCGAAATAGAGAAATAGTCGGAGAATAGATTTTAAATAGAAATAAGAAGTAGAAAAAAAATGTAACTTCTTGATCTTGGGAACAATTTCTAGAATTAAGTCATTTTTTTCTTCTTCCTCACTGTTTATTGCCCCACCACATGTTCCTACCTACCTCCACTGGCCACTGCCACCATTCGTCGTTGGACCAAGAAGAAGAATATAGGGAAAAAAAGAAAAACTAAAAAAATTAAAAATTAAAAGAAATTTTACGTTACAAAAAAAATGTGGGTCCTATTAAACTCATTCTTATTCTTTTTTATTTATTTCAAGAATAGAAATTTTATATAGTTACTAAACGTGTTATTTTACTCAGAAATTATTCTAGAGAGTAGAAATAGAAAATGACTATTTTTGAAAAAGAATTATTTTTTGGAACATAAATGTTACCAAATGCACCCTAACGACCAGTAGTGGCGCTGGCGACGACAACGATGAGTGGTGAAGAAGAAGAAGAAAGAAAAAAAAAAAAAAGTCTTATTTCTAGAAATTGTTTCTATAAACAAAAGGCTACTTTTTTTGGCTTTTTGTTTTTGTTTAAATTCTACTCTCCAACTATTTTTCTACTCCGAGGAGTAGAAAAATTAGTTGACGTTATCAAATAGATTTATATTTATTTATTTTATTCCAAGGTACAAAGGAACAAAAGACCAAAGAAATTGGTAAGTTGCCATGCAAAGCCTTAAATGCCAAAATTTCTAAAGCGTTTACTTAAGTGCCAAAAGTGAAGAAGAAATGAATACTTAAGTGCCAATAGTGAGAATTTCCGGCCAAACTATTGATGTAGCTTTTTTTGACATGGCATTTCTTTTTAAAAAAAATTATCCACGTGATGCTAATGTGACTAAATAAGCCCAAAATAATGTCATTTTGTACATTGATTACTGAGTAGACAACTCTGGAAAGTCACATAGACCACGTTCATTCTTAAAATAATGTTATGTCGAATTTCAAGTTACCTTTGTCAGAGTTGTACTTAAGTGTCCAATTTTTTTTTTAAAAAAGTGGCAGTTAAGTACCTTTGAAAATTTTGGCACTTAAGTGTCTATTCATGTCAAGTTTTAGTACTCGCGATATACTTTTACATAAAATGAAGAAATTGAACACTTGTTTGCGAAATGATAAAACTACTTCAAGATTTGACCTTCTTTTAGTAGAATTATTTGTAAAATAAATCATTCAAATAGAATTACATGAAAGATAATATAGAATCATTCATTTAGGTCTTTGTCAATTGATATTCGAGGTTTTTTTTTTTTTTTTAAATTGAAGAAAAAGTAATTATGATCAAGTAGGACCTCTTTTATTTATACAAATACATACGAAGTTACCTATTCCATCCCGACACTTCTAGCAATATCATGATAAAGAATGTTTCACTTACACTTTTTAGTGGATTAAAAAGAAAATGATGTGGCAGTTTTTCCTTTAACTCTGAAAAGGAAAAACTCACCCGAGCCTGTTATTTTGGCTTGACTAAGAATCAACATTTTCACTTTCTATACTAAAGTATTCTTTCAAATATAAAAAAAAAAAATCTGCTGTATATGCATTTATCTGTATAACATGAAAGTTTCAGGTGGTAAAATTGAAAAAATAAAATCAAAAGCATGCGTCACAAAGTTTGCAAAAAAATTAAAAGATAAAACTCAATCCGAACATATCAATTAGTTGATTGAAAAACACCATTGAATATCCAACCACGTTACTTAACGTGATCCTTTCGTTGCAAGAAAAAAAAAAAAACTACCTTTTCTCTGTCTTCTAACTCTTGTACTCTTTGTGACCAAGTCGCAATGGAAAGCACGAATAGGTCAGGAGAAAAGAAAAGAAAAGAAAACCAAACCATTTACCATTTACTAGGTTATGTAAAAGGGCATGTACTCCCAAAATTTGAGATAAATCTAGAAAATATCCTCCTAATGCTGTTAAAACATGGAGTATTCTGTTAATTTCTCTCGAAATTTCAAATTTACCCCCTTTTTCTCATTGTTTGTGGGATTTTTCCTTTTTTAATCTTCAACAACCTCCTGTTTGATTATACTAATATTGGACCACGTGAGTCAGATATAACTGGTAACATTGGGCTTTAATTTCAAAACATAAAACGTATTTTTTGTTTAATTTTTGGCTCAGTATTATATCTTTTCCATTTCTCTTGTCATAGACAAGCCTTAAGAAAAGAAGGAAGAAATGGATCAATATTAAAACGTTTTAGTAAAGTAGCAATAAAGAAAATAGTCTTGGCCTATGAGATAAGAAGTTTTTGTTGGCATAAACAAAGAAATAATAGTCTTGCTAAAGGCCTGCAGGTGTTTACTTTCACTCTGTACTTATGTGTTTTTCCCTTAATGGAAGAACTCGGTTAGATTTAATTCTGTCCTTGCAGTGCCATTTAATTGCATATATTTTATAGATGTTAGTAAGTTATTTATTTATTGTAATGGTCTAAAAATACCAAGAAATAATGTGCAGCAAAAGCAAAATTAACCTTAATTTTAATTTTTTGGGATAAGTGAACAAAAATTTCCTAGAAATTTGTCACAAAAGTGCAATCAAATCTTACAAGTTTCAAATAGTAAAATAAAATCCTAAAATTTATTGATTTGGTGCAATAAAATCCCTCCATTAACTCTTTGATTTGGCTGACAGAAAAAACTAATATGTTATTTTTATTATTTTAGACACATGGCACCGATTTGGCCCTCAATGGGCACAATATCGGAAAAAAACTTGAAAATTGAAAAAAAAAAAAAAAGAAGAAGAAAAGGAGGACAAAAAAAAGAAAAAAAAAAAAGGATAACAGAAAAAAGGACACGAATTAAAAAATAAAAAGTTGGAAGTCTAAGTGACGAAGGATTAAAGGATAAGCAAAGGAAGATCCACCAGCTTCCGTATAGTTTTTTAGTCACTTTCATGACTTTAGCATAACAAATCATTGGCATTGTTTTCAGACTTGAAGAACTTACGGGTTCTGGAAGTTCATAAATTGTCGATTGCACACTTCACGGTCCTTGTAAACTTAGAGATGCTAGAAGGTATTGAAATTAATTTTTCTATATAAAATATATATATATATATATATATATATATATATATATATATCAATTGAGAGAAATTCTTACATATCCTGCTTGAAGAATCCACCCTCCTTGGTTTTGATTCAATTAGAGAGCCTTCTTAAGATCAAAAGTTTTTGGTTTAAGAACAATTGTGACCCACATGATATTATCAATGGTTTAATAGTTATCTAAATGCTAAAAAAACGTATTAATTATGAAAAGTTAATTTTTTATTTTATTTTATGAAGATAGCATATGAAAAGTCACAACTTTTATGAAGATAGAAAATTCTATGTGCTCTAATGGAACACTTGTTGAAAGCGTCTATTGATAGCTTATAAAAGAAGCCTAGTCCTCTCTCCACACATCAAGAAAATAAAATTTGTATTCTATCCTTTATCAAATAAAATACATTAAAAAAAATGGATTAAGGGAGAGAAATCTGATTTTATCATTTCTTCTATTTCCGCAATAATTGAAAGCTCAAAATTATTACATTTTCAAGGTTATTTTTATGGATGCAGGTATACCTAGATCCCTCTTGTCATGAATAAATTATGAAGATCTAAGATTCGTATATTATGAATTTCTGCATTATCGATTACATTATTACTAACATTTGGAGGAATCAGAATCCTTGAGGAACCTAGAGATATTAGGAGTGGTTCAATGGAAAGAACACCAAATCTTTTGAAGTTGAAAAAAATCTAGGGCATCTTAACTAGATTTTTCCTCGGATGCTTGATTCTGACCCCTTACTGGAATACCTATCATAGTTTATAGTAGCATTTAATAAATAAATTAGGTTTGGTACACAAACATGACTTGGTCTCCAGGGCCAAACTTCACACCTCCCCCAGGTGGTCACTGGCTTGGAGCTAGAGCTTTGCCTAACCTGCTTTTGTTTCGTTCCTTTTTTTTTTTTTGTACTTCTGCATTCATCTGACTCCATTTTCGACATTGTTAGGTTCTTTTCATGTTTTGTACACACTACTCCGCGTGTGCTTTTTTTTTTTTTTTCGCTAGCTTCGATGAAAAAGGTGAAAAGAATCTCCACAAACACATGTGCTAAGTGGAAAAATTTAATCAATGGATTGTCATCATTAACACTTCTTCGATAATACCATGTGTTTGGTAATGGTCCCCCTCGATGAAAGAGGTCCTGACTTCAGATATTTCCAAACCCATATTTGCTTCCACTATTATATATTTCCACAATTTAGTCTTGTTAAACTCCAGCTGGTGTGTGGGAGGAGTATTATATTTAAATATTAAGACCATGCAATTATTTTACAGCTCCAACTTTTAGAACAATTAGAATTTTTATTTTTACTTTTTAGTTATCTATTATTCAAATGAACCGAATGTCTTAAGTATCCAAAAATATATACAAATATACCTTGTGACTTTTGGCATTTGAAAGAATGACGAAAATTTTGATGAAGGAAGGGATGCATGATTAAAGTTTTACGAAATGCCTTTGAACCGAAGAAAACTTGATTGAATATTAGAACCTCTAAAAGTTTTACGAAATGAAGCGTTATCTTTGTTGACAATTGAAAGTTTCCAGTTTCTCCATTTTTTTACGATACGCAGTTATTATTCTTTCTTATAGTGTGTGGCTTTGGCGAAATTTTAAGTGAAAGTTTAAGTTGAATGTCTATTGAGTCCAGTCTATTATAGAAAGATACCGCAAAGTGCTAAGTACGGAAATGACCAAGGTATTACTTTCACTGTAACTCACGGTAATTTAAACTGAAACAAAAAGTGATGACTCATAAAGATATATTTAGATGGAGCGACTATAACATTTGATTGTTTTATAAAAGGTGAACAATCGAAAAACATTTTTCAATTTTCCTTTGTGTCATTTAGGAAAAAGAGTTAATAGAAAATGCTTTATTGTCTACAAAAACCTACATTTAAATGGTATTATTGATGATAAAAATATTATTTATTAGTTCATTTTCTTGAGAAATACAAAAAATGTAAAATGATGAAAATATTTTTTTGATTGCTGATTTAATGGGGAAAAAGTGGAATAAGAAGAAAATTTAATCTAAGCATGTAACGTAACGGAAAAATAGATAACACTCTATAAGTCTACAATGTTAAATTGAAAAAATTCAGCGCAAAGCTAAAATTCCCTTGCATGCACGGAAATTCAAATCGTTTAAGCTCTTTCAGTTTGAATAAAAAGGATTTTTTAATTCCATATCTCACTAGTGCTAGTCTAGTTTAAATATAAATAGGAAGAAAATGGTCAAGGAATTGGAGAACCGGTTTTTATTATATGTAGTAAAGATAAAAAAAGTTTATATAGTTTTCTAGATTAATTTTTTAATGAAAGATAGAAACAGAATAGTTTTCCATTAGAACATCGCTAAAAACAGGTTGTAAATGCCCTCGTTTCTCAAAATTTTACTTGGAAATTTTAATCCCTTATCTTATTTCCTTATCACGGAATTGAAGCTCCTTATTACTTCAAAAAAGGTCCTTGGTTATGAAAAAAAGAAAATGAAATTTATAAAAATAAGAAATTGCAAAATTTGTTTATGTTAGCTCTGGCCATCCAACTAGCACAACCGATGGCCACATTAACTCAAATTGGCCAAATGACTAATTGGGCAAATCGTCAAAATGTTTAGGATTAAATTGGTTAAATTGAAATTTCCTAACTGAATTAGTATTCGTATAATATGTTTATGACATTTTTGATAATTTTTCCAAAAATTGCTCAACAGCACACCATCAAAGAACTTTTTTTTTTTTGTCTTTTTCATTGTCTCTTCTTTTCTCTTTAGAATTACGTCTGTTCTAATATAATCGTGTTTTCAATTGGAATACGCTAAAGATGATTGATCAACATGATTCAATTGGAAATTTAAAGAAATAGAAAGAAAATGAGGATGGACCCCTTAGTAACGAGAAAGTTAGAAGAAACCATTGGATAGCAGAAGATGCTTGAGGAGTCACATGCAGTGTACTGAGTAAAATCCCTTATTTAAGTACTAATCATAGTTTATTTAATCATATGATATATAAATAAATAAGGTTCAGTATCCAAACATGATTTTGTCTCCTAGGCCAAACCTCACACCTCCCCGGATGGTCGCTAGCGGCTTTTGTTTCATTCCCATTTGTTTTAGCACTTTGAATTCATCTAAATCCAGTTTCAATGTTATTAGGTTCTTTTTCGTGTTTTGTACACACGCCATGTGTTCTTTGTTTGCTATGGTTATAAAAAGAAAATAAAATTAATAAAAATAAGAAACGGCAAAATTTGTTTATGTTAGCATTGGCTATCCAACTAGCACGACCGACAACCACATTAGCTCAAAATTGGCCAAAATGACTAATTGGGTAAATTATCAAAAATATTAAATTTGATTTAATTGAAATTTCCTGACTACATTGGCATTCATATAATAGGTTTATGACTTTTTGATAATTTTCCCAGAAATTGCTCAAGACACACCATCAAAGACCTTCATTTTTTGTTTTGTTTATTTATCTATTTCATTGTCTCTTCTTTTTCTCTTCAGAATTATTTTTGTTTAAATATCATTGTGTTTTCAATTGGAATGGTTAAAGATGATCGATCAACATAATTCAATTGGAAATTTAAAAAAATAGAAAGGAAATTAGGATGAACTCCTTAGTAATGAAAAAAGTTAGAAGAAGCCATTGGACAATTTGAAGACGCTTGAGGAGTCACATGCAGTGTATATTGGTCTGACTAAAAGCCCTTATTGAATCATAGTTTATTTAATCATATGATAAATAAATAAGGTTCAGTATCCAAACATGATTTTGTCTCCTAGGCCAAGCCTCGCACGTCCCCCGGGTGGTCAATAGCAACTTTTGTTTCATACCTTTTTTTCTTTTGCACTTCGAATTCATCGAATCCATTTGCTATGTTGTTAATGTTCTTTTTCATGTTTTGTACAAATTCACTCCATGTGTTCTTTGTTTGCTATGGTTATGACAAAAAGAAAATAAAATTAAGAAAAATAAGAAATTGCAAAATGTGTTTATGTTAGCATTGACTATCTAACTTGCATGCCATGTCTAATAGATGACCACATTAGCTCAAAATTGGCCAGAATGACTAATTGGGTAAATTATCAAAATGTTTAAGATTAAATTGGTTAAATTCAAATTTCTTGATTGCATTGGCATTTGTATAATAGGTTTATGATTTTTTTGATAATTTTCCCAGAAATTGCTCAACTGACACACCATTGAAGACCTTCATTTTTGTTTAGTTTTTTTTTTTTTTTTAATCTTTTTCATCTTCTCTTCTTTTCTCTTTAGAATTATGTTTGTTTAAATATCATTGTGTTTTTCAGTTGGAATGGTTAAAGATGATCGATCGACATAATTCAATTGAAATTTAAAGAAATAGAAAGGAAATTAGGATGAACTCCTTAGTAATGAGAAAGTTAAAAGAAGCCATTGGACAGCTGAAGATGCACGAGGAGTCATGCGGTGTATATGGGTCGACTAAAAGCCCTTATTTAATCAGATGATATATAAGTAAGGTTCAATATCCAAACATGATTTTGTCTCCTAGGCCAAGCCTCACACCTCCCAGGTTGGTCACTAGCAGCTTTTGTTTCATTCCCTTTTCTTTTTGCACTTTGAATTCATCTGAATCCATTTTCTATGTTGTTAGGTTCTTTTGCATGTTTTGTACGCACTCACTCCATGTGTTCTTTGTTTGCTAGTGACGACGAAAAAGAAGAATTTGAGACATATGCTCAATGTAAAAATGATAAATGAATGGTTATCATTAACACTCTTCAATATGGGCATGTTTTCACTATAAAAACCACCCAACTACTATTCCAATCCGGAATAACTCAACAAAAATAAAAGATAAATCAATATGTCATATCATACCTCTTAATCTCTTCTTAATCCCGTCACCACAATACTATCTGCTATTTGAAAAAAAATAAATTAACTTAAATTTTGGAAAGTACTCTACAAATGTACTCTTTGATGTTTGGCTTTGAAATAATTTGACGCGACTCTGATGCCATCAAATTTAAACCGCATTATGTTGCGATTAAGATAGCTATCGAATAATAATATAGACAGATGAAGAAAATAAATCAGATACCGGATTTATGTAGTTCGGTTGTAAAGACTACGTCCACGGGGGGAAAGCAGCCGATTTCACTATAGATCAAGCAATACAAGGATATTACACACTCGAGTTACTCAAATACTCTCTCGATATTTCTCAAGCCTCAATTTAACCATAAACCCAAAGTGTTTATATATAAAAAAAATTATCACACAAGTTCAAAATAAACGCTGAAAAAGAACTCCTTTTCTTGATCGCGCTTCAGCTTGAAGACATGCGGCTCCTCCTTTTCTCTCGTACGGATGCAGCAGCAACACACCGAAAAGAAGGGAAACGCTGCGTAAAACACTTCTATTTTATACGTGTGCCCATATCAAAGTTTGACCTGGGCCCACCAAGAATTGATACGCGTGCAGAGGAGTTCGGCCAAAAGAAAAAACCCCATCCGGAATATTTCCCAGAGTCAACACTTTGACTCTGGGCCCACCACTTCTTCAACGTAAACAACTTTCATAGAAGGATGAAAAATCTTCTTTTATCTTGTTCACGTCGGATAGAAAAAATCCAAGAAAGAAAATTATTTCTTCTTTCTTTATCCGAGTTGAAATCTATTTGAGGAAAATTTATCGACAAATTCGGTTTCCAAATTCAAACTTGAGTCATATTTAACACATTAATTACTTGAGAAACTCGATGATAATATATAATAGGATAGCTCTTTCTTTCCTCATGAACTGTTATAACTAAAATTACCAATAACACCTTCAAGATCGTGATAAATTAGCTGTCATTTTTGTTCTTTCAACTCTTTTGTTTTCCCCTTTATTGATGGGATACATAATTTAGAGAAAATTACTTTAAGATTATAGCTTTTTTGGTAAATTGTTTGTGAAATGGAAAAGATGAAAGCCTATTCTTCTGTTGCAAAGAAAGAGGTCCGAAAAAAAAACCTGAATCAAGCGAATTGCATGTATTTTAAACTTGAGACCAATCTAGCCAATGTCACCTTTAATCCCGTTAAAACATGCAATATTCTGTTAAATTTCTCTCGAAATTTCAATTTTGCTCCTTTCCGTTTTCTTGTTTTATTTGTTTGCTGGATTTTTTCCTTTTTTAATCTTCAACTATCTGTTGTTTACTTCTACTAGTGTTGGACCACGTGCGTCATACATGAGCTGGTAATATTGGGCTATAATTTTTCCCCCAGGAGGACTTTGCCCTTGCCCTCCTATTGTCGACTCCTCTCGATCTCCGTCCGCCTCCTCTTCGTCAACTTGAGAAGTTATAGTCTCCCTTCACTGAACCGTCCCAATTTGCTCTTTTCACAGAACGCTTCTCTTCTTCGGGTGAATACAGCTGAGAGGATCGGCCCACCGATGGGATCCAATGGAGTTCAGGCTCTAATCACCAACCTCGCCTTGACTGTAGAAAGAGTGTAAGTGCTCTAACTCCGCTTCTTTTCGATCTCTTGTTGACTGATAATGCACAATGAAACAAAATTTTGCTTCTGTAAATGTTTGATACAATTCAGCCTGCTTGTTCAGTTCACACTCCTTATTTTACGTCTCGTTCAGGTTACAAGTCTGTAATTTTTGTCTCACGAAATCGAGGAGAGGTAGGGACTCGGAGTCACCCACGAGAACGGACAATGGGTCTGGAGAAGAGGAGGAGGCGTTAAGGAGGGACTCTGAGTCAACCTCAAGAGCCGATAATCTGTCTTGCGAAGAGTATGATGTGTTCCTGAGTTTCTGGGGACCAGATACTCGCAATGGGTTCACCAATTGCCTCTACCATCGCTTGAGAGATGCTGGAATCCACGTTTTTGTTGACAACGAAGAACTCGAGTCGGTAAAGAAATTGGTGGAGAGCTTTTGAAAGCACTTGACAAGTCTCGAATCTATATACCTATCTTCTCTAGGGGTTATGCTAATAGTTCATGGTGTCTCCGTGAGGTTGCGCATATGGTAGAATGCACCTCAACATCAAATGGAAAGAAAGAGATACTTCCCATCTTCTACGATGTGGATCCTGACGATGTTAAGCTTAAGACCAAGTTGTATAGTAAAGTCATGCCCAGGCACAAGAAGAAGTTTGGTTCCGATAATTTGAAGCAGTGGGAAAATGCCCTTGTTAAGGTTGCACATATAAAGGGATGGGATCTTAAAGGCAAAGGGTAAATTTCCTCAACTTTTTATGGTTAATATGCATAGTATTTACATTTGATTGAATGAAAGTTTGTCCCTCAAAATTCCCAGATATAAAGCATTTGGACATTTTTATTTAAGATTTGCTATAGAAGTTAATGAAAGCCAGAGTAAAACAACTGAGAACTCACAACAGAAATTGGAAAATGGCTGAATTTTTTAAAGCACAACAAATCGGGTCAAACCCAACCCAAACAAGGCAGTTTTCCAATTCATGTCGGGTTAAGCCAATATGACCCGACAGGTAAGACCAACTTTTACTTAATCAACTATTTTACTTAACCGTATTACCCCAATAAGTATAGTGGAAATAGTGCCATTTTCTGTAATTCTCACATCCTCTGGTAATCACAAATCTTGTGCAGTGACTAACTTGTGTGAAATTGTTGAATTAATATGAGTATTGCAATTTTAAAATTATACCAAGACATGATTAGAATTTTTCCTAAAAAGCGTGCATATTAACATTATAAAAGTGCACATGCGATGCATCTATGGAAAAATGGGACGTTCAAAAGATTTTACTAAACTTCCCTGTTATGAAATATTATAATTATTATTTAATGAAAAGAAATCGTTGACATAATATGAAGAAATCACACTGTGAAAAGAATATATATATTCAAGATTTATACGGAAGTGGTAATGTTAACTCAAAACCAATATCTACGGACAAGCGTCTCCATGCACAAGAAGTTCGGCCCTAGTGGTAGGGGTGTCAACGGTTCGGTTCGGTTCGGTTTTTGAAAACCGAACCGAACCGAACCATTAAAAATCTTCCGAACCAAACCGAACCCGAACCGAATACAAACCGAACCGAAAGTTCGGTTTGTATTGATTTGGTTTGATTTTCAGTTTTTAACCTTTGGTTTTCGGTTTTCATTTTTTTTTTCTGTTAAACTTAGATTTCTCCACTTTTATTTGTTGGTTCGGTTCAGTTCGGTTAACCGATAAAAAACCGAACCGAACCGAAAAATTTCAGTTTTTAATGAAAACCGAACCGAAAAAACCGAATTTTTTGGTTCGGTTCGGTTCGGTTTTTGGTTCGGTTACTGACACCCCTACCTAGTGGATTGAAGCGGTGGAAGAAGGCTCTTGCAGAGGGAAATTTTCCTGCACTTTTTCTTTGGAAGAAGCTTTGTGTCCCCAAATTTTCATACTTATATCAATGTGGCATTACATTAGAAGGTAATGGAGTCTAGACTAAAACTGTGCTAGAGAACCCTACAAAAGGAAAATGAGGCGTGGCTGAAGGTGTACTTTTTTCAAACCCGCAAAAAACTTTGTAAAACCCAACCTGTACCCAAAAATTTCCAGTTCAACTAATTATAATGATTGATTTCCATTTGTTTAAGTTGTTGAAATAGCTGAGTTATGTATTCACATGTTCCCTGGAGTTCCGGAGTCTATCATGTCTTTGACTGAAACGAAATTTTCATGCTTTGCTAGCCAAGGAGAACAAATTGAATCGATCGTTGAGGTGGTTTGCTGTAACCTTAATACAAGACACGTGATTGTGACTGATAATTTGGTTGAAGATAATGCTCAGATGGAAGCCATAATGAAATTGTTGGATGTGGGCTCTGGTGGTGTACGTTTTGTTGGTATCCACGGCATGGGTGGTGTTGGAAAAACAACTCTTGCCAAAGTCATGTTCAACAAACTATCTTCTCACTTTGAACGTTGTAGTTTCCTTGAAGACGTTCGAGCATCATCCCAATCTCATGGTGGTCTTTTAGAATTGCAGAAAAAGCTCTTAATAGATTTGGCCGGTCATGGGATTGCTAACCAAATTAAAGATGTTGATGGTGGGATCAAGATGATCAAAAAATCACTGAGTAATAAAGAATTACTCATAGTTCTTGATGATATAGACAAGAAAGAGCAACTTGAAAAACTAGCAGCTGGAAAATCTGATTGGTTTTGTTCTGGTAGCAGAATCATTATCACAACTAGGGACAAAAGCATTCTGATGACTCAAGTGGGCTCATCCAATAAAGAGATCCTCAACCAACCCAAAGAATTTTCATGTTATGAAGTTCAAGGAATGAGATTTGATTTAGCACTTCATCTATTTTATAAACATGCATTCAAAAGTGACTCTGTTGTGGAAGAATATGATGCTTGTTCAAGCGAAATTGTTCGTGCAGTGGGCATGCTTCCTTTAGCCATCGTGGTGATAGGGTCCAATCTTTTGGTAGGGGCAAAGATTTGGGGCATTTGGATAAAAGAGAAATATGGGACGAGACGCTCAAGAAGTTAAAGGAAGGTCCTTTTGAGGATGTCCAAGATACATTAATGATAAGTTATGAACGATTAGAGGATAAGCACCAAGAAGTATTTTTGGATATAGCCTGCTTTTTCATTAATACTGACAAAACATATCCGGTTATCATGTGGAAGGATTGTGGATACTTTCCTCTCATTGCAATGAGGGTTCTCTCTCAAAGGTCCTTGATCAAAATTAGAGATGATAATAGATTTTGGATGCATGTGAAGAATTAGCTGCTCTACCAAATCTAAGATTCCTTCAAGCAAAAGGCATTAATTTCTTCGGCAACTTTGAAAATCTTCTTTCGGAGCTAAGATGGTTTTCTTGGGAAATTACACAAATGGAATTTTATGAGGGGAGTTTTCATTTCGCTAATTTGATTGTGCTAGACCTTTCAAGAAGCAATATCAAAGACGATTGGGATGGGTGGAACCGTATCCAGGTATGATATGCCTTACTCTATTCATCTTTATTCCATCTTTATGGATCATTCAATGCATCGTGCACATCAGTGGTGTGCTCCCCTGATCTAAAAATTTTTGTGTTAGTCTAACATCTAAAATCGACTTCAACCAAGTAAACACGTTTGAAAAGAAAGAAGAGGAAGCTATACAATAACATGGCATCAGCACATCATCCCAGTAAATGATATCACAAGCAGAGTACCATTGTTGTTCTATATTTCCTCCATTCACTACAGACTGCCTTAGTAATCGAGCCACGGATAAATATGATATCGTACAATCCGTACTAGCACAAATCAGCACCTGTGCTCACCAGTCCATGTTACTATCCAAGCATCCGCCATCGCCTTGTTTTTTAGGAGTTGAAAACTCGCCTACTTCGGAGTTTGAACTTTGGATGCTTCATGGCTAGTCTGAAGACCTTTAGTTGAAATTTAGACGGCCTTCACCTTTTCTTAAGAAGGGAAGAGCTGGCATTGGTGTTCCTTTGGTTCAGCCTTGCACGATACATCTCTTTTTTTACGACAATTTCAACACTTGATCACCACCCAGTATTGCAATAGGTTTTTGATTGTTTTGGTAATTTTCATCACTACATGTTTGTAACTTTTATTAGGCTTTACATTACACTTGGCATAAGAGGGAGACGCGGGTTGACTGCGGTGATGTTGAAGATTATGGGGAAAAAAGGGTTTTGGTATTTTGAAGCTTGTGGGTGATTTGGAAATTAGAATTTTTGTAATTTGGTGACGAGGATACTTTAGTCTTTTGGTTATGGAGTTTTGTTCTAGGACACACACCACATGTTTTGGAAATAAAGGATGTGAAATGAAGTAAAAGTTGGGATGGTTACTTTGTATTTTCCGCACGGTATAAATTTGACTCCTAACAGGGGCCTAACTCCATTTTTTTTAAAAAAAAAACACCCTTAGGTTGGGAATTCTTTTTTAAGAAGGTCAATATTGTGAAAAATCCCAAACGATACACATTTGATAAATTTATCTCAAAATAATTTTTTGATTACCAAAAACCCTAAATTGGTATACATTTAAAAAATCTACCACTAATTGATATACTTGTGATAAATTTACTCTATCTTAATTTTCATTAAATTTTAGTGTCAAATGGTTGAGTTGGATAACACATGACAAAGTTAATTAGTATATCATTTTGAGATTTTACTCTTTATTTATCATAGTTGTATTCTTGTGGTATTGATCCAATTTAACAAATGGTACATTTGTCACAAATATATCATTTTGGGGTTTTTGGTTGTCAAAAAAATTAGTTTAAGATAAATTTGTCACGTATATACTAGTTTGGGATCTTTCGTGGTCAAAAAATTAATTTGGGGTAAATTTATTACAAGTGTATTAGTTTGAGATTTTTCATGATATTAACCCTTATTTAAAAAATTTAAAGTGCAGGGGTTATTTGTTACATCCCAAAAAACTTGGGATATCCAAAGTACCCTAGATTATCATAAGTAATGACTTACGAACACTTAGCTTATGAATAATGTGGCGATATGTGTTGACGTTTCTCATTTATGTTTTTACTTCAACTTTTTTCTACAGATGGACAAATTGAAGGTTTTAGATTTGACTGGTTGCATACAATTAAGAAGGACACCTGACTTCTCTATATTCATGACTTTGGAGATTTTAATTCTTGCTCGGTGTGTCAAGTTGACCACAATTGACCACTCCATTGGTAAGCTACAACGCCTAAAAACTTTGAATATCAAGGGATGTAGGTGTCTTCAGGAGTTGCCTAAAGAATTTGGTTCTCTACAATCTTTGGAGGAGATTATCATGCCCCAAAATTTTCAACCCTTCAAGCTTCCGGAGACATTTGGCAAACTGGAATCTTTGTCAAGTCTTATATTAGACGAGCACCCTGAAATTAGCAAACTACCAGATTCTATTGGACAATTGGTGAAGCTTACACATTTATCTTTATGTGGGTGTGTTAAGATAAAGGAACTTCCACGCTCTATTGGACAATTGCAAATGTTGGCTGAGTTGGATTTATCAAAGTCAGGAGTTGTTCAACTACCCGATTGCATTGGAAACCTAAAGAAACTAAGGGTGATGAGGATTAATTTTACAGAGATAAGAAAGTTTCCTCTTACTATTGGACAGGTGGAGATGCTTGAAGAGTTAAGTGCCAAAAAATGTTGGGATCTGATAGAGGAAAACCTAGAGGAAATTGGGAAGCTATTCCATTTGAGGATATTGGACTTATCATATACTCATGTATCTAGATTCCCTACAGTGCTAGGTTGCCTCTCTTCTCTCAAAAACTTGAATTGGGTTCAAGTTGCCTTGTAGAAGTACCAGATCTTCCCTCTAATTTAACACACCTTCACATGCAAGCTGGTCAATTCCCATTTATCCCCGACCTCTCAAGCCTCGTCAGTTTAGAGTATTTGGAATTATCTAGAATAACTGATTCAAAAGGGGCACCTGGTTCAACTTGGACGGTCAATTCGCCAGTAAAACAACCGATCCATCCGCTTCCGTCTGGTTTGACTACCTTGAAATTTAGCGGCATCAATGAAATGCCACCTCTTTCAAACCTAGAAAAGTTGTCGATTCTGTGGGTCATTGGTTATCAACTGCCAGACTTCTCTATCTCTCAAGACATAAAGCATTTGAAGGAGTTGAAACTAAGTAAATGCAAAGATCTCAAGAAAATATATGGTTTGTCGCTCCTGGAGAACCTAGAGCACTTTTATCTGAGCAGTCTGGAAAAGCTGGTTGAGATTCAAGATTTGGCAGAACTGCAATCCTTGCGGGACTTACGTATTTCCCATTGTAATAAGATAGAAATGTTACCTAATTTATCAAAGTTAGATAAATTACAGCACATTAAGATAGATGCTTGTGAAAAAATAACAGTGATTGAGGGCGTCAAGGGCTTAGAAAGCTTGGAGTTGGATCATCGTCGTTGCACTGTCATAGAAAGAATGCGGGAGGTCTCAACACCAACCTGGCTTTCTTGCAATATACCTGTATACGACGTGTTTTTGAGTTTTCGAGAACTAAACACTGGTTATAGCATTGTCGATTACCTTTACAAGAATCTGGATCGTAACCGAATTTCGGTTTTTATGGACAATGACAGATTCAGTTCTGTTGATGGAATTTCTAGAGAGCATGAACTAGCACTCAGCGACTCTTATATCTATATACCATTTTTATCTAAGATATATGTTTCTAGTCGCTGGTGTCTCCATGAACTAGCTCAGATGATAAAAAGCACGTCGCAGTCAAATGGGAAGAAAAGGATCCTGCCCATTTTCTATGATGTGGATATTGATTATGTTAAGCTTAAAGGCAAATTATACAGAAGAGGACTTGAATGGAAGAACAGGCGCTATTGTAACGACGAAATGAAGGAATGTGGAAACGCTCTAAGAAAGGTCGCTGATATGAAAGGGTTCGACCTGAAATCTAACAGGTAATGCTGCTATTTTGATTAATCGTAGTTTACCTTCTAAGTTAGTAGGTAATTAGTCATTCAATTGAACTTTACCACCATAAAATTTCAAAGTCACTATGCAAGCTATTGCACGAAATTACTCAAGTACACTCGATTAGATTCTTACGCTATGTTTCGAAGAGTTCGTTTGGCGGGTGAAGAAAAGAACGGAAATAAATTTGAGGTGAAGAAAAGGTATTCTTCGTGTAAGTTAGAAGTTTGTAGGATACGGAGGTGAAGAAAAGGTTAGGGATTGGAAAAATGAAAGAGAAAAATGAAAGTTGGCATTTTTACAGTGTGAGCATTATTGTATGATATTGTCTAACTACTATTCTATCCTTCACTAATTTTGTCATTTTCTAGTACTTTTGAGGGTATATTCGGAAATATGAGAAAAGACCGACTTTCTCCCTACTTTCTTCACGCATCATTATCAGCATTTTCTCTCCCTCTTCCAAACAATGGTTTTGCATTCGCCACCCCATCATTCCCTCCAATATGATTCTTTTCACTCTGAATCTTGCTTTCCAAACAGAGTGCCGTTCTGTAGAAAACTACTAAAGAATATAATAAAATGGCACCCGAAAAGAAAAAAAAAAAAACGAAGAAGATTTCGATTAAGGAGAAAAAGTGTGATTAAAATTTTTAGGATATTTATTTAAATTGTTACAAGACGGGTAAAAGAGTTCCTTGAAGTGCAAAAGCCATATGAGATACGTGAAGTATAATGTTTTACCTCTTTTGGCTATTTTAAATTTCCAATATGTTTGTTTGGTTGACGTTACACGGTAATCATCCTTTCTTATTAATGTAACAGAGGGCATGAGCTTCCGTGGTATCTTTTCGTAATGTTTGAGATTGGAATTTTTTTTTTTTCGGTTACTCTATAATATAGAGCGATCATAGCATTAATTAAAGGAGCTGTGAAACTGTTGCTTCATTTGTCTCCACAATTGCTATAATTAAAGGCACTGCAAAAGTGCTAATTGGGAATAATAGAGGTTTTCACCTCAGGATTAGTCCAATTTTATTAGGAAAATTCTATAAAAATTAAAAATTTTAAAATGAAAAAAATTATAAATCTGTATGAAGACTTAGAAAAAACTATTTAATATGATTATTTCTTAGAGGACAAATGAGAAATCCAAACTTTTAAACGGTATTAATTTTTACCCGTTCTTTTAAACTATCAGAAAAATGTCCAACCCTTTGAATTTGTTTCAAATATATTCCAGGTCTTTCAACACCATTTACAAGAGGGGAGATTCTTTCCTAAATTCCGATTTTGCTCCTTAAAGAAGGAAGATTTATCTGGATTTATAAATTCAAGGAGACTATATAAGGAAATTTTTTTGGTGTGGCAGTACGCTAATTAGATTGTCATTTTGATGTCCTTTTATTGCGGGCCTGATAAAAACGAACTTTTTTCTATCGTTGCGCATTGCTTCAGCCTCGAAGAAGTAATTGAATTAGTTACTGAAGAAGTTTTGAGAGAGGTGGAATCTGCCAACATAAGGAGGCCCCAAGCAGGTGAGGATTAGTGGTAGTCTATAGGAAGCTGTGTGGAAATATCATGGGATGGGAAGAATTTCCACCCTCCAGTGAAGGAATGGGAAGACTCTCGAATACAGGCGGCACATACTATGGGATTCGACCTGAAAACTTACGGGTAATTTCTGCCATTCCGATTAATTATGACAAGATATGTGATTCAATTGACTTATACAATGCATGGAATCTCATTGTTACTACAGCGCAGCCTTTTGCATCAAAATAGCCGTGCACTGAAGCAAATTCTTATTTTTTAGTAGACTTTGATGATCTTCAAAAGAGGATTTCTAAAATTTACCACTTGTGTTCTACTAGTTTGAAGGCTAAATCCAAAAAAATTGCGTGAACTGATATCCACTAGACAAAAATATCCCCACTTTCCAAATGGCCCAAAAAGATATATGAATTTCTACTTGAGGGATGAACAAATCATAAGTTTTCATCCATTCAAGTTGATGTATTCGCTCAGAATAGTCTATTTGGAACACTGCTTTTGGTTTGGGGCAAAATGAACTCAATTAAGAACTGACATTTTCAATTTGGGGTTACTCTCTCTCTCTCTCTCTCTCTCTCTCTCTCTCTCTTCTCGTTTAAACAAACTAGTCATTGATTTAAAAGTCTAAAAAACGAAGTCGTTATTGATTAGCCAAAAACAACGTTACTTTGTCTCGTTGACATTTGCCTTGCCAACATGTCTATTGTATTTGTCCTTGCCATTAGCCACGTCAAATGCCACATTAGCTTGCATGGACTAAAAATTTAATGATAGACATTTTTGTCTATTTCATGCACTTTCTAGGTCATTTGCAAAGTGGATATATTTTTGTCCTCCAGAAGTTCATTTCTTTTATAATAAAAAAAATTGCCCCTAGTTTAAATGCAAAGATCAAGAAAATGCTCAAAGAAAGAGGAGCACGTCCTTTCATCATATATTAATTTAATTCTATCAATTAATTTCTTTAGAAGAGCCCTAAGAATAGCTTGAAAGAATATGCCCGGAATTCTCAAGATCTTGCTTGGAACCCACAATTAACACTCCAAATTATTTTTTTATAGCGATCGACATGTTATTTTCAAATAGATCCCTGGGTTTTAAATGTTAACGAGATTATCTCCTCAAGTTTGATAGGTGCATCCAATTGAATTAATTTCATTAGGAATAGCTACTTCCCATTGGTTCCTGAATTCTGAAGCATCTCAATTTCTTCGTACGAGCAATATTTGATGGAAATTTGGGTTAGCTGTAGATTAACGGGTGCTGATACTTAATCGCTAGAGTAAAAAAATTATTAAGCTTTTGTTTACAGATTATGTTCTCAGAAGTAGATCCCTATAGTTTATCACATCCATAGGAACATTGTGGTCGAACAGAATTGCATAGCAGTGCAATTACACATCTTTATTGTCTACTTTTTCACGGTTTGTTTTCTTTGTGTATTGAGTTAAAGATCTTCAGGTTAAAGTTGCTCGAGACGTTAAATGCAACAATTAGATTGTCATCTTGATATCCTTTCACTTTCTGTCCGCCCGACTAAAATCAAGTGTCCTTTTACTTGGGCAATGCCGCAGGTACGGAGAACTAGCTAAGAAGGTTACAGAAGAGGTTTTGAGAGCAAGGCAATTGTTAGACTTATACTCCTTAAGCCTTCTTTTGGTTCGTTGTCAAAGAAAAAAATAAGAATGGCTTTGCTTTCTTGGTAATAATATTCTGTGCAACTGCATTCTATTTCGGTTGTTTGGAGAATCAAGATATTTCATTGCGTAATGAAATGGGTTTACGATTCTAATGCATTGGTGCTTTATCTAAAAGGTCAGCACATCTGTATGGACAGGAATATCCTTGAAGTCCCATACTTTATTGGAGGATCAATGTAACTTTCACATTTGTCTTTATAGCGGTGTCGGGAGATAGAGGAACCTTCAATCATGAGTGTTTACGTGGGTGCTCTGCAACAAAAGAAAGGTGGTTCCATTCCAAGCAATAAATTTCTATAGGACGGTCGTTGACACCAAAAAGTGACATTCGTGGGCTGCAACAAGCCAATTAGGTCCTCCAAGCTCCATTGGATGGTCAACTCACGGACTTGGAGGGAATTCGCAAATAATAATGATCGCGGTTGCCGACTGTTCGGCATCAACCACAATTCAGGAAGTAGCAAGACAAGAGATAGATGAGTTATCGAGGCACCCGTTGACACCAAGGTTCGACTGCCTTTTATAAAATGTGGTGCAGTTACTGGGAAACATTCTGAATGTCTTGGGAATAGTTTAAATTTGAAATGATAACCACTATGACGTTTATCTATTCACTCAAGCTATAAATGGCCAACGGTGGATTGTTGTAAAAGGGTGGACTGACAGATCAATGAAAATGATAGACATGCATTCTCGCAAGTTATTTTCTCTATTCACGTTGCAGTTACCCTTTATTCGTTTAGTCTTTTAGGTTTGCTTGCATCTGTTGTCTGCTCTTCCTATAGTTACTGCCATCAGAGTTTTTCCTTCCTTTCCAAACTGACACAGAACCCGCTACACATAAAAAAACCCGAATTGCCAACCTCCGGTAAAAAGTATTTCGTATGATACTGTTTTCGACGAAACATTTTTTTGACATGTCTAGTGGGATCATCGTGTTCCAGTTTGAGGAAGTGCTGATGGTAAAAACAAAGAATCAGAAGACTCGTAATACCTCGGCCAAAGACAGTCACCTCGTTGATCACTAATTTGGTAACCGAACTCAATGTGAAGGTCGGGACAGCCAAGTCAGTCGCTTTCAATTCAAGGAAGCCAGGCGGCGAAACGGTCTGTACCTTTAACTTCCTCTACCCAATTTGATACTAGTGGAAGTTTGGGCCAGACAACGCCATTGCAAGCGGTCAGAATACTCCAAAGGCCATTACCAACAACCAGAACTAGTGTCACGTCCCAATCCTCGGGCAAGCCCCATCCCTCATCTAGTCAATAAAATAGCGATATCCCAGGACGCATTGCCGATCCTTTCATTTTAATACGTATGTGGAAGCAGTTAAATAATCCCCAGATATTAAAACAATGGGATAGAAAAGTAGGGCCATATTTTTTACAACTGAAAAACCTATACCACACTTTTATACAAAGCAAACCTCATAGTATATATTACAATACTATTCACAAAAGTCTGATCTAACATATATCAGTTCCTACACAGGGTTTGCCAAACAGGATGAGATCTCAGTTCTTATCCGGGTTATACTCTGAGTCATCCTTTTCAAGCTCTTCCTCAGACTCTTCTTTTTCGGGTTCCTCCTCTGCTTCTTCCCACTCTTGGTCCTCCTCCAGTTCCTCCTCTTACTTGACTATTTCTCCTTCAACTTCACTCCAATTAGTGCCCCCAGCTGAGTATATTAGAGATTTAGGATCACCCTCGAGCTTAGGATCCTTGGCTTTCACTACCGATCCATTCTTAGGATATGCAGTCCCTTCTCCAAATGCTACCTCTAAAACGAACATAGGCACATCACCTTCCGGTACAGGACCCTCTCTACGCCCATCATGGTAGTCACGATACCACGACTTATACTCACGGGGCACCAGGCCGTCACTACCCACATCAACCTTGACTATGGATTTTATCAGAACGTACTCTAGACCTTTCGGGTGGGGGTATATCGGGAAGTGATATCCTATCTCGGTGACCTCTTTAGGAATACCAAAATGCATGGGAGGACGAGGAAGTGGAGGTGCTGCTATCTAGAGACCTGAAATGTTGTCCCACAATGGGGTGAAACTATGTCTCATCAAGTTCTACCTTCCTAAGACTTGATTAGGAAGCCAATACACCTTAGGGCTGCCTAAACACAACACGAGTCAAAGGACTTACTTTGGCCTCAATTTCATCCTGCAAATCAAGATTATTTACATATGCCTTATATCACATCAATCAATCAATTCGTAATATCAAATCAAATCACTAATCAATCGATCTAGTTGATTACATGTCACCACGACCTCCCTCCAGTCGGCAAATTCAATACTATCTATGATGTCTTCTCAAATTAGGATATGTTCACTCTAAGTTGAAAATAGATAGTATAGCTCACGCTAAACTGATAAGTAGTGTACTGCTCTCAATCTAAGTTGCCATATCGAACCCTTGGGTGGATATGGTACACTAATAGTGCTCTCTCTAAGCTGACAAGGTATACTACTCGCAAACTAAGTTAACATATTAGAGCCCGTAGGTTGATATAATATACGGTATACTGCTCGCAATTTAAGTTGACATATCGCCCGTAGGCTGATATAGTATACCATCCCAATCCATTCAATATTTTTTATCATTCCCAATAAAATAGCCGTGTGTGGGTACACGATCGGCCTTAACCAAAATATTATAATTTCCTTTCCATAAATCCCACCATTTTTATATGGTCGACCCAAATATTTTTAGCGTTGTAAACCGACGCTCATTTATTTTTCAATTAATTACTGGAATTAAATCAATTTAGGATTATATCATAAAATCACAATTAAATCAGTTCAGCACAAATTAAAGCTCAAATAAATAAACAGACTGTACCATAATAACCAGCATGAAATTTCGGTTGTTAGCTATCCCGGCCTAATTTCCAGAAAATAAATAATTAATTAAATAATTATAAAAATTATTAAATAATTTCAATAAATCCAATTTAGGCCCATAATGCCTAATTGGAAGCCGAGACGAGTCCAGAAAAATTTCGAAACTTGTTCAATAAATACTATAGACTATTCACTAGCTAATAGCACTAACCATTTGCCTAACATGCATCGGTAAATCATTAATTCAATTACTCTAATATAATATATCCACATAATCACACTTAATTAAATCTAATCAACCCATAAGCATCATTAACATACTAAGTGAGGATTAGTGAGTTAAATTCACTTGTTTAACGAGCGGGTCGAGATCAAGCGACGGGAGCGTCGCGAGGGTTGCTTCTCTCTAAAACAGCTCTAGGTTTCGAGGCCGGAACACCTCCAAAACGGGCCCGACACCTTGCTGGAAACCCACTAATATTCTATTATGTTCTTACTGAAACTGAAGAGAACAAAGTCGGTTTAGAGTGAAAATTGATTGGAAAAGGGTGGAAGGGCCAAACTGGGCCTTGGCGGGGGGTTTATTGGTGGAGGAATGGCGAAGCATAGCTCCGGATGAGCTCGGCTAAGGGCTGGGATGCAAGGGTAGAGGCGGCTGGATGGCATGAGGTGCGGCAAGGGGTAACAAGTGTGGATGGTGCTCACGTGGGCGGAAACGGCAACGGCGTGCGGTGGCGATGGCTCAAAGGCGGTTCGGCAACTTGTTGGCTGTCTTCCTTGGCTAGTGGTGGTTGCAAATGGAGAGGAGGGGAGCAAGAAAGGTGGCCGGCTGGCTTGGAGAGGAAGGGAGGGGACAAGAGCTCCATGACTTGCTTATCTTCCATTCAATTGTGTCCTTTGACTCAACCAAGGCCAAGTATAGTCCATTGGCTGTCTACAAGCCTCCAATGCCTCATCTTTGGACTCTTGAAGTGGTCCAAAAGGCTAGGCAATGGGGGGCATACGAATTTGGCAAGGGAATGACTTTAATTGGACATTTCATCTCACTTAATTCAATCCCATCTGGCCTTAATAAATTCAATCAACCCAACATCAATCATCTTGGCATTTTTTCTCACTCATTTGATCCATCTTGAATCCCAATTTACGTTAAAAAACAATCCTTAGCATTTTCTGAGCAAAAATGGTCCTACGATGACTTTTTCCCAAAAAAGTCTTGGGTTTTAAAAAATCTTCGAGACTAAGTTGATGCTCCTAGAATTTATTGCGACATGACAGGATTTTCAATTTCTGAAATCATACTCAAATTGGCGATTAATTTCACTTTGGTGCGTTTTTAGTGTGACTTAGGCTACCGGGTAGGTTTCGGAAATTTTTAATGCAAATGACCCATGGTCGATTTTCTTTGAGCCACAATGAACCCATTCGACACATTAGTGACTCTTGATTGTTGTGAAAATCTCGAGGATTCAAATACGGACATAGGGTATCAAAATGATAGAAAAATCAGTCTAGCGTCGGTTGATGAGAATTTTCCAATTTAGTGGTGTCACCCACGATTAGCCACTCATCTCTGTCGAATCGACCTATCTCGATCTCAGATCGATTTTTAAACGTGCCATAATAGCTTCTAAAGATGAGCACGTCGAGAAGCCAATTTCTAGTCGAATTCTCAAGTCTATTGTATTAAAATTTCTTAATGGCTTCCCTGAATAGTCTAATTATCTTGAGAGTGATCAGCTCTAAGAACAATTTTATAGGCGCATCAATGAAATGCCCAATTTATTCAATAGAAAACATGACTGAAAATTTGAGATGTCACAATCAAAGTGGTCATGGTCACATTGGTAGCCTAGCCCAATTAAAGCAATTAATCCATTTGGCGCACACAAGAGGAGGTCAATGGAAATAATTTTGGTATGGTGAATTCAAATTCCCGGTGTCAAGAGTAGACATTCAAGGAGTTGAAACTTAGCTGCTCAATATGGAAACTATCGCACCTTGAATCTTAGTAGAAACAATTATGACACGGCCATTCCTCCATCCGAAGGATGCAGCCTAAAACCAACAAGATCTAATTCCCAAACGTTCCTATTTATAACACTCTCGCTCTAATGGCCACTAATTGAGGACCTAAAAAGATTGGGAAAGAGAGGGAGTGAGTATGTCACGTCCCAATCCTCCAAGCCCGTGCCCATCCCAACTTGGTCGATATAATAACGATGTCCTAGGACGCATCACCAACCCATTCATTTTAATATACGCATGCGAAAGCAGATATAAATCCCTAGACAATAAAACAATGGGATAGGAAAGCAGGGCCAACATTTTTCAATCCAAAATGACTCATATATATACATAGCATCACCAGTCATATATACATTACAATACTACTACTAAAGTCGAGTCCTACACAAGTAGTCAGAAACAAAGTTTGCAAACAAGGGTGGGGGTTTAGCAACCACGGCTACTCATCATCATCTGCTCCAAACTCTTCTTGCTCCACATCCTCATCCTCATTGGAGCTCTCTGCTAAGTACACCGGGGACTCTAACTTTTCCAGCTCCGGATCCTGCACATCCTCCACTGAACCACCCTTAGGTTTGCTATACCCTTTCCAAAAGCAACCTCCAAAATCCGCGGAGGTACTTCACTTTTCGGTACAGGGCCTACCCTCTGGCCATTATGGTAATGGCAATACCATGATCGGTATCGATGGGGCACCTTATGAGGTAATCCCGCATCGACCCAGACGATGGATTTCACCAACACATATTCCAAGCCCTTGAGGTGTTTGTGTATTAGAATGTGGTAACTGGTCTCTGTGAATTTCTGAGGTTGTCCAAAATGGTTTGGCGGAATAGCCATCTACAGGCCTGAAATGTTGTCCCACAATGGGGTGAGACGACGTCTCAGCGAGTTCTACTCCCTAAGTCTCGATTAGGAAAAAAAATGCCCTAAGAGCTGCCTAGGCACAAACAGGTGTCAGGAGGACTTACCTTGGCCTCAATTCCTTTCTGCAAGTCAGTCAGATAAATAAATGCGACAATTATATCCTTGAGTCAATCAAGTAGAATCATCAATCAATTGACTCAGTCGATTATATGTCATCGAAACTATCACACGGCCATTTTGATTTTTCATTCTCAACTCTTAGTCACGGCCCAACAGGCACAACCTAGATTTAGTGGTAATCACGGTCCCACTGGCATAATTTAGATTTGGTGGTAATCACGGCCTCACCTAGCAATTTTCTAGATTTGGTGGTAACCACGGCCTCACTTGACAATTTTCTAAACAAATACCTGTATTATCCAATTTTGTTTTTGGATAAATCCCCATAATTACCAATTTCACTCAATATTCACAGTCTAGTACACAAATAAATAAATAGATAGTACCACAACAATCAGCATGAAATTCTAGTCACTAGTCATCCCAGTTGAATTTTTGGAAAAATAAATAGTTAATTAACTAATTACGGAACTTATTAAATAAATGCAATAAATAGTATAAATGCAAACTTAGGCCCAATAAAGCCTAATTGGAAGCCGAGACGAGCAGAAAAATTTCCGAACCACTCTAGTTAAGTATTAGAGTTTGTCCAGGACTCTAATTGTACTAACTATCCACCTAACATGTATTGGCAAATAATTGAATTTATTAATCCAATCTAATCTAATCACCTAATCCATTTTAACCTAAACTAATCAACCCCTAAGCATAATTAACCTACTAAGCGATGATTAGTGAGTTAAACTCACTTGTTTCACGATCCGGTCGGTTTAAATCGACGAGGATGCAACGGGGCTCAACTTTCTCCGAAATGGGCATAGCTTTCGAGGCAGGAACGTCCTCAAAAACGAGCCTCGAAGGCTCGGAAGCCCACTCTATTTGCTTCTGTTCTTGGCTGGTTGGTGGCTGAAATGACAAGGTGGTGGCTCGATTGAGGCGAAATGGATCGAGTGAGCAAAACCGGACCTAGGCGGGACTAGGCGGAGCTCAAACGGCTGCCGGCAACAGCTCACAGTGGTCCAAATGTCCATAGCAGCTTGCCAGGATCAAGTAGGAGGCGGTGAGCCAACGCACTAGGCGTAGGGTGCGTGCACGAGGTGGTGGTGGCGCTTGAGGACGGCAACGGCGACGGCGGTGCATGTAATGGGGACGGCTGATTGAACGGCTTCATTGCTGGTTTTCCTCTGGAAATCTAAAGCTTTCAAGGAACAACAATGAAGAAGAAAGACTGGTCTACAACTTGAAGGAGAGAGGGAGGTATAAGGGGACAAGGGGGCCATCAAGGCTTCAATTCTCATCCAATTGGTCCCCTTGACCAATTCCCTCCACCAGCTGCCTTTCTAGGCTGGAAATCAACCACCAATGCTCCTTTACAACCTTTGATATGGTCCAAAAAGGTTTAGGTGGTGGGGGTTATGAATTTCATGGATTTCTTCCTCAATTGGACTTGATTTCCTTCTTAATTCAACACAAACTGACCTCTAAAAAATCAACCAACACCTCATTGATCCAATTGGTATTTTTCTTCACCAATTAATTCCACTTGCATCCTAATTGCGCAATCAAAAAACGATCCTAACTTTTTTTTTTTTTGGATAAAATGGCCCTAGGACAACTTTTTCCCAAAAGTCTCAATTTGCAGAAAAATTTTCGGAGGCTAAGTCGATGTTCCTAAAATGACCTGCGACATAACATAATTTCGAATTTCTGAAATCGGATTTAAATTCGTGGTTAATTTCAATCCGGCGCGTTTTTAGCGTAACCTAGGTTACTAGATAGCTTTCAGAACTTTTTAGTGCAAATGACTTATGGTCGATTTTTTCAAGCCACAATGAACCCATCGACACATTGGCAACTTTTGGTGGTCGTGAAAATCTCGAGAATTCAAATACGGACACATGGTACTAGAATGATAGAAAAATCAAACTAGTGTTGATCTATGAAAATTTTGCAATTTAGTGGAATCACCCACGTTTAATCACGCATTTCAGTTGAACCGACTTATCTCAAATCTCTAATCGATTTATATCGGTGCCGTAATAATCTCGACAGATGAGGACGGTCGAGCAGCCGATTCTAGTCGAATTCTTAAGTCTATTTGCATTAAAATTCTTTAATGACTTCCCCAGTTAGTCTAGTTATTTCACAAGTAATTAGCTTTGAGAACAACACTATAGGCGCGTCGATAAAATGCCTAATTTATTCAATTGAAAGCAGAATCGAAAATCTAAGATGTCACGGAGTAACTATAACTCAGTGAATAGTGTCCATCTTCTAAGAAAATCAAGCCTCCACATTACACATATAAAACTCAAAGACATGATTCATTTATTCCAATCCAAAATATAACTACTTACATGAATAAAACGAGTTGTATATTACTTCAACCTTGCCATATCAATACCAGAATTTTCTATTCATCCATAATATTAAAACAAGCACCATTGGTTTAATTCAATAATCAAACTCATCTTATGTCAATGGTTCATTCCATTTTCCAAACTCGTATTACATCACATCTCAAGGCCTTAGAGGTAGCTTCCATGAGATTCGCATCACTGTACCAACACATGTAAATGGTACAAGGCTCTAGAGATGATTCTCCACGAAATTACATTATTGTATAGCATTTAGTCATTGACTAACGTATATCAATAGTACAGGGTTCTAAAGGTGGCTCTCATGAAATTACGTTATCATGTAACACTTAACCTTTGAATACAAGGCTCTAAAGGTGGCTCCCACAAAATTACGGTATTATGTAGCACTTAGTCTTTGATCCATACATATCAACGGTACAAAGCTCAAGAGGTGACTCTTACGAAATTACGTTATCATGGAGCACTTAGTCCTTTCTTGGTCCACATCACAATTGGCTTCATAGACCAAAACATAACTTTTCATCAATCAATCATCTCCACAAAACCAATTCAAAGTCCTTGTCACAAATCAAGTTCACAGATCAAATCAAATCACATTTTACAAACCATACTCAAGTCAACGCAATTCTTTCACAAAAGGATTCCACTAACCGAAAATATATCCCTCTCCCAACTCCGTTCATGAGACATTCACAATTTATTTCTCACACCATTTCATAATTGATATCTTAAAGGACTCATCCCATAAATCAATTCGCAACATTTCCGACTTCCATAACACATTCCTCACACCATTCTCAAATGAATAAAGAATAATAAATGTCCGGTCCAAAGTTATGCATCAAATATGCTATGATAGTACTTTTGCCTTTTAGCCACTTCATCATGTGCACATAATATACATCATACTTTTCATTTTCGAACTATGAGTTTACAAATCTAAAGGAGAGATAGCACCACTTACCTGAAAAGCCCAAAATCAAAGAACGAGAAGCTAAATGAGGCGATGATCTCTTAATCCTAGCAATGAAACAAGAATCAACATTAAAACCTAGGACAATGCTACTTCAATTATGAAACTGCTAAACTAAGCTTACACGCTAATATAATAACTCCCACGTGCCAACAAATCGCATATCCAAAGTGATTATTCAAGTTGTTTGTAACCCGAAGGTTGAGCACGAAACTTGGTCAAACCATAGCTCTCTCAACCAAACCATGTTTCAAATGTACTTATAGTCAATAGAAAGCCATTTCAACGCACTACAAGAACCCCAAGTTAGCCAACCAAAATCAAGCCGAAAGCCAATGACAAATGGCCGCAAAGTTGCTGGGCATGCACTATTCATCACATGTGGGAAACTTCAATTTTTTGTTTCAAGCAAACCATAGATTCAAATCAAGTTTCGTAAAATTCTACAACTCCATAATCCCTAGACTACTATTTCTACAAAAATTATAGCTCTAAAAACTCCTTAATCAAATTTCGAAGCTCAAAATTAACTAAACCTGGAATTTGTGCCCTAACTCCAAAAACCAATCTAATTGAAAGAATGAGGGGGTGCAAGTACTTATTGAACATTGCAATATGTGGTTGAATCGGCTTAGTGAGGTCCCTAGCACAAACGCAAAGCCCTCTTTCCTTTCTTCCCTTCTTTTCTTTTGCTCTTGTGCGAGTCTCGGGCTTAAGACCCGAGCACCCCTTCTTCCCCTTTTTATATCTTGTCCCCATCCTTTTTGTTTTCTTCTTTGATTTTTCAACTCTCTTCTTTTCTTTTCTTTTTCCTTGTTTTACAAAGGTGGGTCCCACCACCTCTTTGACTTGCTCAAAGAAAATACCCAAATATTATAGAAACCATCAGGCTGGTGGGCCATAATGGTGCATGTTAAACGAGAATAGTGAATCCAACAAACATTGGAACTATTTTCCATCCCTATCTGAATATATCATCTGTATTGGCCTTAGGGTCCGGGATTTTGTAGCCAGGCCTCCTTCACCATCTAGGGAGTAATTTAGTCAAGTTAATCAAGTGTAGGATCCATTAAGGGACCACCATATGATTGAACAAACAGTTCGCATAGTGATGCAATGCATGGGTTTGAAAGGAGGTGTGCCCATATTGGTGTATTGCAAGTCATACCCAGATTAGATCGATAATATCCAATATCCACTGGAATGCAATGTGCCAGACTTTAGTGTCCTCCTTTGGAGAGGATGATTGGTCAATAGTGAACATATTAATAAGTTCATAGCACAATATGGGGACATTAACAATGATGGTAGAATGAAATTAAGATTGATCCTTTTGTCGTTGTCATAGACAACTTTTTCTTCATGCGCTACTCTCTGGCAAATTCTATCCAAAATTGGGAGGATATGAAGAATAATTTTCTTACCAAGTTTTACCAAGCAATCCTTGAAGTAACTCTATCGGATCTAGCTACCATTAAATGGTATAATAATGAGATTGTAGATCAATATATTGCTTGATTTAAGAAGATGAGAAATTGTTGCTTGTTCTTTCTTCTAAAGAAAGAAGTTGTTGAAATAGCTAAGAATGGTCTCAAATTCATTCTAAAAGAGCGACTCACAAGGCAAAGATTCATAAATCTATTCTCATTAACCACTATTGTGATGCCCCAAGTACGCCACCCTAAATAACGTAATCTTAATAGCCATTAATTCTTCCTTAGTATGGAAGCATGTATAACATGGATTATGCAAACATGTACAATCAACAACATAATAGGTCAAAGCCAATTTCCATTCATTAGTTTAAGGGTTAATACCCTGAAAAATCCTAAACCGATACGTTTGTGACAAATTTACCCCAAACTATTTTTTGACCACCAAAAACCCTAAATTGGTATACCTTTGACAAATTTACCTCAAACTGGTATACTTGTGACAAATGTGCCCTCTGTTAGTTTTTATTAAATTTTATTTACAAATTATTAAGTTAAATGACACGTGACAGTTAACCAATATACTAATTTAGGATTTTATGTTCCGTTTGTCACAGTTTACAATTTTTGTGATTTTTTTGTGGTATTAATCAAATTTAGCAAAGGTTATATTTATCACAAATTTATCATTTTGAGGTTTTGCAGTCGAATAAATTAGTTTTGGGTAAATTTGTCATAAATATACCAGTTTAGGGTTTTTTATAGTCAGTCGGGGTAAATTTGTCACAGATATACCAGTTTGGGGTTTTTCATGATTAAAAAAATAGTTTGGGGTAAATTTGTCACAGATTTACCAGTTTGGGGTTTTTCGGGGTATTAACACTTAGTTTAATTATTTAGTTACATGGGCGGCACACAACAAAGCAACCTTCAATTCTAGACTTGAGGTAACCGAGAAAGATATCTACACCCCCTTCAATGACACCCGCACGTGCCACGACATCCATCGCCCACCATGTGACCAAACTCAAAAAGTGGTTGTCATGGATCTCATCATCTTGGAAACTAACTTGCCTATCCCACTACCGTCATGCTTCACTCCCATCCATTGTAGTCCAACTCCTCGTCCGAGTCGCTGTACTCGAGATGGCCCCCTTTATTCTTTGTTATCATCCTCAAAGTTGCTTCCATTGCTATCACTCCAAAATCTAAAAGATCATTTTAGTTTGTTGCCCTCCCATGTAAACCATGCAACAAAATGGTATGGTATCAACTAAGTACAGCCTATATCTACCAAGACAGTAGACATATGATGAACATACACACATTCGGACTCTAGAAAAGTAACTTCCTCTAAGATACTTTCAAAATAACATGGCTACCCATATCAAGCCAAGGGAGGTACATTCATCATTCTTCCTTATTTGAAAAATTATAATACAACAAGAGCAAGCCAAAGCTTAGCAAAAGATAAGATAGATGAAAATGCTAGTACTACCACCTAGAGGGAGGGGTAAATATGCGACAACTTGATTTTTTTATTCTATTTTTGATTGAATGAAATTGGCTTTTCATTGACATACCTATAGTCTTTTTCTTTGAGCTGATCACTCGCGAGGTAACTAATCTATTAAGTGAAGCCATTAAGTAATCTAAACACAATAGACTTGAGAATTCAACCAGAAATTGACTGCTCGATCGTGTTAATATGCAAATGTCAATACGGCACCATCAAAATTGACCAGAGACCGTAGATAGGTCGGTTCGACAGAGGCATGTGATTAAAGTGTGAGTAATTACACCTAATTGCAAAATTCTCATCGAACGACACTAAACCGATTTTTTTGTCATTTCTGTACCATGTGTCCATATTTGAAATCTCAAGATTTTCACAACAACCGAGAGTCGCCAATGAGTCGAAGATACACAATATGGCTCGAAAATAATTGACCGTGGGTCGAATGCGCTAAAAATTCTAAAAGCTACCTGGTAGGTTAGGTCACGCTAAAATTGTGCCTGGTTGAAATTAGCCATGAAATTGAATCCGATTTCAGAAATTGAAAGTTCTGTCACGTCACAATTTATTTTAGGAACGTCGACTCATCTTTTGAAGAATTTTCGGCAAGTCCAAATTTTGGGCGAGAAATCAAATTTGGACGATTTTTGACCAATAAATTAAGAGGGCCATTTTTGGGTGCATTTTTTACATTCTAGTTGGTTCAATTGGCATGGGAAAATTGTGGAATTGAAGTGGGCACCTACCTTGGCAAGTTGGCCACTTAATTGGATTGTTTTGGAGAGGAATTGAAGTGATTTGAAGGGGAAATGCACAAATTCGTAGCCATGGGTGGTGTGCAACATGTGGGGCATCTTTTGAAGCTTGGAGAGGAAGATTGGTGAGAGATAAGGAAGCTAAGCAGCCATGGACTTTGGGGGCCTCTCTCATGATGGTTTGGAGATATTTCTTGAAGACTTTGAGGCCATTTGGGCCCCCTCTAGCTGCAGCCATTTCTTCTTCTTCTTCCTTGTTCCTTGGCTCCATTGTTGTAGTTTGAGAGCTCAAAAACCAAAGAAAGCCAGTAGAGAACCAAAGAGACTGCAGCTGCTGTCGACCGCTCGCTCGAACCGCCGAAACCGTCACGCTGTGTTATCCCGTGCCCATTTGCGCATCCCTGCTAATCCGCACTTGCTTGTTATCCCCGCAAGCCTAGTTCGTTGTCTTGAGCCCCCGTCCAACTTGCTTGAGCTCCTCCGTCGCTGTTCTAGCCGCCCGAAGCCTCCGCCTGGTCCCATTGTAGTCGCCGGCATCCCGTCGGCCATTTCCCCGCCGTCCGAGTTGCTCAACCAGCTCCTTTAGTCCAAGTCGAAAACTGAAGTTCCAGCTGTGGGCTGAGGCTTTGTGGGCCTTTTTTGGGCCCTCTTGAGTTGCCTTCGACGTCGTTGTAGACCCAAGTGTCACTCGTCGTTGCACCGTTGTCGCCATGAACTCACTAGCTCACTAATCCAGTGAGTTTACTCACTAAATATTGCTTAGGATGTTAATGATGTTTAAGAGGTGACTAGATTAAGTCAAGATTAGATTAGTGTAATTAGTAGCTTATTTAGTTAAATTAGGTTAGTTAAATTAGCCAATTACGTGGTTAGTGAGTGTAGTTAGTTAGTTTAGTATGTTGTTATGTTGATAGAATGGTTAGAGTAATTTAATTAGTCCATTAGGTGGTTAGATTAGCATTTCTTAGCTTAAACAGGCATTTATCTCATTAATTTGTATTTATTTAATTACTTTTGTAATTTATTTAATTATTTAATATATTCCGAAAATTATACCGGGATAGTTGGTCGTCAGAATTTCGTGCTGATTGTCGTGGTGTAATTGGTTTATGCAATTGAGTGCTAAATTGTGCAATTGAGTGATGATTGTTAATTTTGAGTTATTATTTAAAAATTATGAAATTTTGGTATTTTATTTGAAAATACCGGGTATCGGGTTTCGATACTAGAAATGTTTGTAAGTACTATATTAAATAGTGGGATTTTAAAAGGAAGGATATCAATTTTATGGTTCGATTTGACCGTGTACCCACACATGATTCTTTTACTGAGTGTTTTTAATATGAAGAAAATAGGCCAAACACATTATTTTAATGGAGGCATTTGAGTGTAATGCACAATGTCCTTGGCCGAGATTAGATGTGTGCATGAATGTGATGAGAACTCGTCACGAGCTATTAAGCCGGACGATACTCCTTCAAGAATGCCCAAAGTCAACGGATGTCGGTCGCGGTGGAGGTTGGACCGATGCTCCCTTGTGGAATGCTATCTAGATGTAGATGTTGCCGTGCTCGATGGTGCAAGACAACGCCATGCTATGCCGAAAGGCGCTGATTTGTTGAGTCGGCCGTGGCCATTCAATTGTAATCAATTGAGATGCATGGATGATTAAATTTGATACGCTTGATTATGGGACAAAATTGTGTGGCATGGAATATGACATGTCATAACGATTTGGCCTTATAATTAAGACCATTGTGTTTAATTGAGATGTGATTAAGGCATTCCAATTGATGTGTGCATTTATTGTATGCATCTGTTATATGAACTATACTGACGTGCAGGGAGGTGCTGAGGCGAGGTGAGTTTTGTATGATGTGTGATTAGATTACCTCTAGGCGTATGACCTTCCTAATAGGGGTTTAAGGCGTGAACTTGCTAAGATGTTGTCTCACCCCGTTGTGGGCTTAATCTTTTCAGGTCCGTAAATGGAGGCTCCTCTAGTTTGTTTTGGACAACCGAGGGGGTATACAAAGTAGAGTACCGACGTCCCTATCCCCGAGTCCCTGGCTCCATGAGCTCATCGTGACCACTATCTTGGTCGATGAGGGCCAACCTCAATTGGTACCTCATCGGTTTAGGGCATGGTTATGTCATGGGCATAATGGGGTCCGAGAAGGTTTCCTATAGGGTTTTGACATCCCCTGCCGTTGTAGTCAATGCCGTTGCGGGTGATGGGGTAGTTGACCCACCTGATGGTGGCATGGTAGACCCAAAACCCTTGGAGGTCTCAGATGAGGAGTCTTGTGCCTAGATGGCTTAGTGACTCTTCTTTATGGAGTTAGGCTTTAGTTTATAGACTAGCGTTGTATATGTACCTGGCATGTTTATAAAAGTGTGTTTTGTGAAATTTGTTGTCTTGCTTTTCTATTCTATGTTGATTGTTATCTGGGATTGTTTATTATATGCTTCCACATGTGCATGAATCGATTTGAGTCGGCAACGCGTCAGGAACGTCACAATTTTATCAACCATTAAGGGATTTGCGCGTGCTTGAGATTCGGCGTGACAGAATAGGTAAAAAAATTTTGACAATTAAATGCATAATATATTATGTTGCGGGAAAAGTCAAAGTCTGATTAATAGCACCACCAGACTTTTGAAGAAAATTCAGACTCAATAAGAGATGTAATAGATTTTTGAGAAACTTAAAAGTAAATTGCAACGGATAAAGCTAAGAAGAGCTAAGGGAAGATAAAATTGCATACGAGATTTATAATGGTTCAGTTTAGGTCAAGCCTACGTCTACTCTCCCACCTTTGACAACTTTTTGGCTGAAATTCACTAAAGATCAACGAGAGAAATATAATATTTCAAGTGCAAATATTCAGTGGAAGATTTTTTTGTCGCACGCTAAATCATTCTTCTTGTGATTTTCTCTCCTGAGTACAATTTGTAAAAGCTGTCGTTGAAGAACAAGTGGTTGGAAAGGTTTCAAACTTTGGAATTTCAATTTTCACACCCTATCTCAAATAAGCTGAATGACCTCCTTAAATACTCCTCTACACCTTACTAGCCATTGGCATTTTCTAAAGAAATTTCTTCCAATCAATCTGTTGAACAAAATCGATTAAAAAAATCTTGTAGCCGTTTGAAGATTGAGATAAAAATTTGTTGATTCTGATCGCTCATACAATTAGAATCTAGGTTTCTATAAGTAGATGCTTCCCGAAAAGGAACTTGTCTTTAAGATTTATTTCATCAATTCGTGGTTGATTCCATCAATGTATTTATAAAAGGTAAGTAAGATTCTTCACCAAAAAGCTAGATATCAAAGAATATATCTCTATATTGTTAATACTGAATCCTTGTCGTAAGATCAATAATTCTAAGTCTGGTTATATCTTCATTCTAGACTTGGTTTTAGTCTAGAATACGTTAGAGTGGAAAAGACTTTGGAATGAATAAACTTTGACAAGAGTTTGTGATATGTCTTTAGAAGTTTATTATTCTTCATAATAAGAACAAGAACAAGAACGTTTTGTCAACTTCAAAACCTAGTTGGAGTTTTTCAACAATCTTCTCATTTTTTATGGTAACAAAACTTTCATGCAGATTTAAGCATAATATGAAAATTATCCTGCAAAACAACACTTTAGTAGCACGTGATAATTGATAACATACGGTAAGTACAATAAAGTCTGCATAAGTCTGCACTCACATAAAAACTTAGTCAAGCAATAGTTTGCATAAAAGAAACACCATACACACCGACATAAAGTACCAAACACCATACACACCAGCATAGAAAAACTCAATCATGCACCAATTCAAAGCTTTAATTTGCAAAAACTATTTCCCTTTTTGTCAACAGCAAAAAGAGAAAATCAAACAAGTACAAAGAAAAAAATTGAGTTTGAAAATATGTTCGGGGTTGTCTAGAAATATAAACAAGTCAGAAATCCTTCAAAGTTTGCATAGTCTTCTCAAGCTTAGTTAGGCATTGATGAAAAATAGTCTCAACTTTCTCCAAATTTTGCAATGCCTACTAATTCATAGTCTGAACTTTATCATCAAGAGATTGTACCTTTCCAGTGAGAGACTTTAAGGTAGTATCGAGAGCAGCATGCAACTATTGGATTTCAACCTCCATCCCATATTGCTGTGCCTTAATCTTCAAAATGAGCTCTACTATCCGAGGATAGTTTGATTACAGTTTAGTTTGCACACTAGTTTCTGCAAAATTGTATTTGTGGGGCATCGAGGTGAAGGAACATCAATCTGAACATGTGAAATTTGTTGCTCCCCCTAAACATTAGCTTCTTTGTCTTGACCCTCAAGAGAAACTTCAGGGAAATGAGAAGCATAAATATCTTTAACATTTGGAGGAGATCGTTGATACCATCACTAGCGGTAGGTTCGGCGGTCTAGTCATTAAGAGGAGTTTTCTCACCTACTTCCCTGTCATAATGGCTTCATTCGAGAAAGAACTTCTCTTTCTGTACTCTTTCTCTTCCAACATTGGTTTGTTGACCAGTTCCCTTTTCTCTAGCATCTCATGCATCAATTTTCCTTGTATCTTCTCCTTCCTTGTTAGTGTTCTTCTATTCCTTGTTCATGTTGGCATCTCCCTCGTCATGATCTGGGTCATCATCCTCACTCTCTTTTACTCTAGTTTCTTCTCCATCACTTTCCTCTTTTTGTTTTTTCTCACTTTCATCTTCTCTTCCTCTTTAGAATCAGCTATACCTTCAAGAGGATCACGCACAACAATATAAAAGATTGTCTCATTTTCATCATCTTTCTCTTCTTCATCTTGGAGAGGAAGAATAGGTCGTTTTCTTTTTGGAGTTCACGAGACAACAATTTTTCCTTTGCGCTTCTTCTCAATAGTAGTTCTTAACTTAGCTTTATTAGCAGATTCTTTCTTCAGAAGTTTCAAGGCTCTAGAGAGATCCTTCAACCCCATTCTTGAGATAATTTTAAGTCTAATTTGCATGGAGACAATGGTTTTGGAGCAAAACTTGAATGGCGGTTGAATATGAAAGTGTTGGAAGAGTTTGGTTACCAATGTTGTGTACAGAAGTTGTCCCTTTCCCTTCATGACAATTCTTTACATGTGCAGTAGAATTGTGTGAGGGAGTGAGAAAGCAACACCATTGCCAATGGCACACATCATTTTGCCTCAAATTTGGAAACATCAGTTTTTGAAGCAACCTTGGGTCGATGCAATTGATGACGATTTTGTGAAGCAAAATATTAGTGGCAGACATCCAAGAATAAGTAATGCTTCCCCAAGAATCATGTCCTTCACTAGAAACTTGGTGACCTATTCGTTTGACACATTGATGGGTAAGAATCCACTCCTTTCTACCCCTAGAATGTCAACCAACAAATTAACATCAACATCAAACACTTTATCACTCACTATAAATTGAACATGAATGGGATCCAAAATAGACGGATTGAAATAAAAGTAAACAGTCAAGTTGGGGTAAGCGTCAAATGACTCCACACATAACCTCTCTATCTAAAACTTGGCAAAATTTTCTCGCAAATTTACCTTGATAGAATCTAGGAAATCAAAATCTACGGTTTGAGAGTTGGTGACCCTCTGTTCAACATATGTGAGTAGACTTTCTTGTGGTCCTTTGATCGAAACAACTTCCTTTCTATTCCAGCGATTTCCGCAGCAACACCCATTTTGGGTTAAGAAATTTTTGAACACCCTATCATCATCATCTTCCTTTTTGCTCTTAGTCTGGCCTTCTATGCCAAAGCGAGGATCAATAGGAAAGTTTGAAAATTCATTTTCTAGCTCTACTAGCCTCTACTAGCCCTAAGTTCTCCATAGCTCTCAAGAACAATTTTTTTTTCCCATAGCCATTTTCTTTCAAGAACAAACTTATGAAATCCATGGGACTTGCTCCCTTTTTCAAAAACTCATAATGTTTTAAAAGTACCTCAGGCTTTCTTACTGAAATAGGAGTTGTTTCATGGGTAACTTCTTCCTCCACTGATTGTCAATTTGTGCTTTAAGGCAATTCATCCCCGGTGAGATCAAAATGCATTGGACCTTCAAGGACAAACCGAGGCTTGCGACTAGCAATACAAGATGATTTCTTCTAATAAGACATCAAAACAGACTTGGAGTACTTTGATGACATGTGCGTGAGTGATCAAGTGAGAATTTTGCAAAGAATGTAAGAGTCGATCAAGAGAAGCGAGGGTTTGAGAAAAATATTTAGGGTTTGCAGAGAGTCTGGTTATCGGAAAAAGAGTCGAAGATTTTATTTAAAGAAAATGAAGCGGGGCAAGCGAACAGGACACAAAGAAAACTTCTGTTTTAAAAATTTAAAAATATAACCGTCAAGGATATAATAATTTCCAAAAATATAAAAGGCAAGTAATAATTTGAGGATAATCATACCTATTTAAGAAGGAAAGAAACTTACGTGCCAAAATTTGAAAAATAACTACCCGAGTCTGGAAGGCTTTCAGAAGGGTGTTTCTCCCATAAGTTGAACTGATCGGTCTACTCGTCCATAGACTTTAGCTAGATGCAACAATAATATTCAGCTTGTCATGAATGAACTCAAATAATCCTTTCTCCAATGGCTTGGTGAAGATATATACTAGTTGATTCTTTGATTCAATGAATTGACTATTGATTTCGCCATTTTATACATGGTCTCTTATGGAATGATGGCAAATTTCAATATGCTTTACTCTTGAATGGAGAATAGGATTTTTAGTGAGATTGATCGCACTTGTGTTGTCACATTTGATTTCAGTATAAGGTTCTTCTATTCCAAAGTCCCTTAGTTATTGCACGATCCAAAGAATCTATGAATAGCAACTTCCAAGAGCAACATATTATTTGCTGTTGAGAGTGCCACGGTGTTTCGCTTATTTGAGAACCGGGGTACTAACATTTTTCCTAAGAGTTGACATGTTCTTGAAGTACTTTTCCTAGTCAACTTTACAACCAGCCAAATCAACATCTAAATATCCAAGTAATGTAAAGTCTCCTCCCTTTGGATACCACAGACCTAACTTTGGATAAGTCGCAATATTTTGATAATGCGTTTGACAGCACTAAGATGAGACTCTCTAGAATCAACTTGAAATCTAGCGCACATACATACACTGAATAAAATATCAAGTCGAGAAGCAATAAGGTAGAGAAGAGAACCAATCATATTTTTGTATGTCTTTTGATCAACTTTCTTTCCATCTTCATCCATGTCAAATTTTGAAGAACTTGACATGGGAGTCTCGATCTTCGCGTAGTTTTCATCCTAACTTCTTAATAACCTCTCTGGCATATTTCTCTTGAAAAATGAAAGTTCCTTTCTTTGATTGTTTGACTTGTAGACCTATAAAGAATGTCAACTCACCTATCATGCTCATTTCGAATTCTTCCTGCATAAACTTTGAAAATTTCTTGCATAGACTTCCGTTAGAAAACCCAAAGATTATATCATCTACATATATTTGAACAATTAGGAAGTCTTTTTCTTCCCTTTTGATAAACAATGTTTCGTCAACCATTCCTTTCTTGAAACCATTGCTTACCAAAAACTTACTCGGTCTCTCATAGCAAGCTCGAGGTGTTTGTTTCAAACCATACAAAGCCTTCTTCAATCTATAGACAAAGTCTGATTTTTGGGATCTTCAAATCCTTGCGGTTGTTCTACATAGACTTCTTCTTGTATGAACCTATTTAGGAAAGCACTCTTAACATCCATCTGAAATAACCTGAAATTATGGAAACATGCAAATGCAAGCAATAATCTTATAGCTTCTAACACGGCTACGGGTGCATATGTTTCGTCATAATCTATTCATTCTTCTTGTATATAACCTTTTGCAACAAGCCATACTTTGTTCCTTGTTACTTTACCCTTCTCATCCAACTTGTTTATGAACACACAATTTTTTCCAATCACATATTTTCCTTTTGGTTTTGGAACTAACTCCCGGACATCAATAATACAAAATTGTTTGAGTTCTTCTTGCATTGCTTCTATCTAGCTTTCGTCGGATAAAGCTTATTCTACTTCCTTTGGTTCTATTTCAGAAATAAGAGTTAGGGCACTTGAGTCTTCTTTTGCTTTGGATCGATATGGATTTCTTCTTCTATATTGCCAATAATAAGCTCTTTAGGATGGCTTGATTTGTGCTTCCAATAACTTTTAGATTTATCACTTTTTGCAAGGGTTTGCTATACATCAGTTTTCTTTGACTCTTTTGACTTTTCTTTTGCTTGACTTTTATCACCACAAGACTGAGGTTCCTCGGGGAATCAAACTTTATTAAGTACGATACTAGTTTAGACTCTTCAAGTTGAGTCTAATCTTGTTGGTTCTGAACACTTTTTTGAAATCTAACATTCATAGATTCTTTAACAATTTGTGTATTCTTGTCAAAGACCCTATAAGCTTTGCTTGAAGTAGAATAGCCAAGAAATATACCTTCATCGGATCTTTCTTCAAATTATCTAGGCCGATCATTTCCATTCTGTAAAATGAAGCGCTTGCAACCAAACACATAAAAATAAAAGATATTTGGCTTTTTCCTTTGTAAACTTTATAGAGAGTTTTCTTAAGGATGTGCCTTAAAAATACTATGTTAATTATATAACAAGCGGTTGAAACTACTTCTACCCAAAAAACGAGAAGAGATTCTACATTCTATTAGCAAAGTTCTGGTCATCTCCTATAGCGACCTATTTTTCCTTTCTACAACTCCATTTTATTTGAAGTGTATGGAGATGAGAAAACATATTGAAGACTATTCTCATCACAAAAATTTGCAAAGTCTTAATTTTCAAATTCTCCCCCATGATCAATCCTTATACTTGAAATGACATAACTTTTCCCATTCTTAACATTTTTAGCAAACTTTCAAAAATATGAGAAGGTTTCGGTTTTATTTGTCAAGAAAAAGACCCATGTAAATCTTAAATATCTTCTTGGAAATTGATTCTAAATCCTATATCACATGACCGGCTTATGCTCAGAAAATTGTAATTCAAACCTTTCACTAGAGAAATATTATTAATGATCAAACTTCTAGTCCTCACTGTTCCATGTCCAATAATTTTTCATTTGCTCTTCCCACCAAACGAAACATTTCCTCCTTTTTGCTTTTCTAGTTTTACGAAATTGCTTAAGTCTCCAATCATTTGTCTAAAACAGCCACTATCCAAATACCATTTGCTTTTCCTTTTAACAATAACCTACAGTCAAAAGAAATTTCAAACTTTCTTTGGTACCCAAATTTTCTTGGGTCCTAGCGAGTTAGTTTTAAAGACGGCCTTTACCTAATTCTTCTTAATAGGTCTCCAAACTTTAGGACATTCATTCTCAAAATGTTCTGAGTTGTTATACTTAGAACATTTACGAGCATTCCGACCAATAAGTTTTATAAAAACTTTTTGAAAATGACTTTTGTAAAATGATTTTGAAGGTCTTTATCTAAATCTCTTCTTGACTTTAGGAAAATCGATCAAAAGAGTACTTTCTTCACTTAAACCCAAACCAGACTTATTATAATAAGGTATTTGAATTGAAAGGATTTTCTCTAAAGTTTTTTATCCTTTGAAGGACTTTGTAGAAATATCTGAAATCTCATTTTTCAAACATTCATTTTCTTTTGAAAGTGAATCAACATTTTCTTTCAAATCATCAAAATCATTTTTAGATTCTCAAATTTCTCTCTCCAAGAATTATCCTGTTGCCTAAGTTTTGAATTTTCCTTCTTTAATTCAGATATCCTTTTAAGAGAAGATTTGAGGCTCAAGCAAAGTTGGAATTTCTAAATGACTTACCACGATTTCCTTGTCAAATTCTAAGTACGTATGCGAGTCTAACTCTAATTGAGTGAGCCATCAAAGAGATATTTGCAAACCTCCTCTTCACTTTCCTCACATTCGGTGCCACTCTAGGTTTTTGCTTTTAGAGCTTTCTTGTATTTTTCATGTTTTCCTTTCTTCTTTTTAGCAAGGGGCAGTTAGGTTTGATGTATCCCTTGTTCTTGCACTCAAAGCATATCACATTCTTACTAGTTTCAAAATCTTCCACTAATCTTTTCTGGAAATTTTGATTTTTCCAGTTCAATCTTCTTCATTTCCTATTTAGTTTCTTAAATTTCTTTATCATGAGAGCCAGCTCCCCATCATCCATCTCATCATCTATGTTTGTATCATCAGAATAAGTATTAGACTTAAGCACAATTGACTTCTTACCTTTTAGATCTTCTTCATTATTAATTTGTTCCACTTCATACGATTGAAGAGTGCCTATCAACTTGTCAACATAAAGAGGCATGATTCTTTGTATCTCCCGAATTGATGTTTTCACATAATTTCAGTCCTTGGAAAGTCTTCGCGAGAAGTTTGTTGACCTTCATTGGAGCAGAAATTGGTTGACCTTGATATGCCAACCCATTTACAATTTCTGTAAATCGTTGAACATAACTCCAATAGACTCTCTCGGCTTCATTCTAAAAGATTTATATTGACCAAGTAAGATATTTATTTTTTGTCTCATTTACACAGTCCGTTCCTTCATAGGTGACATAAAGTCTATCATAGACTTTTTAGCTGTTTCACATGAAGAAATTCAATTATATTCAGTAGGAGACAGGGTATAGTATAAAGAATAGATAGCTTTTGCATCAAGAGGACGTCTCTTGGCAATTTTTGCCTGGTTAGATTCCTCGGCATCCTTATCTATGACTTATTTTCCCTTGTCCGAGAAGCTGAAGCTGCCTTTGGGTTGATTCCTCTTTCTACAACATCTCATTCCATAGGATCTCGCATCTTAGGAACACCTTTATTTTGTTGTTCCACGCACTATATTCTTTTCCATCAAAATAAGGTGGTCTGGTATTGCTCTACCCTTCAAATAGCCCCTGGTGCCAAGGTACTAGTCATAGAAGATCATTAGCTCAAAAGTAAAAATATTTCAATAAACGAGCATTCAGCTCGATATCAATTGAAAATGCTAGTACTACCACCTAAAGAGAGGTGAATAGGTGAAATTTTTTTGACAATTAAATGCAGAATATATTATGTTGCGGGAAAAGTCAAAGTTTGATTAATAGCACCACTGAAGAAAATTTAGACTCAAATAAGAGATTAAATAGATTTTTGAGAAAATTAAAAGTAAATTGCAACGGATAAAGCTAAAAAGAGTTAAGGGAAGAGAAAATTGCACACGAGATTTATAGTGGTTCAACTTAGGTCAAGCCTTTGTCCATTCTCCACACCTTTGGCAGCCTTCGGCTGAAATTCACTAAAATATCAATAGAGAAATACAATATTTCGAGTGTGAACAATCAACGGAAGATTTCTTTTTCCCACACTAAGTCACTCTTCTTGTGATTTTCTCTCTTAAGCACAATTTGTAAGAGCTGTCGTTAACGAACAAGTGGTTGGAAATGCTTGAGACTTTGGAATTTCAATTTTCACACCCTATCTCAAATAGGCTGAATGACCTCCTTAAATACTTCTCCACGCCTTACTAGCTGTTGACATTTTCTAGAGGAATTTTTTCCAATCAATCCGTTGGACATAATTGATTAAGAAAATCCTGTAGCTGTTTAAAGATTAAGATGAAAGTCCATTGATTCTGGTCGCCCATATAATCAAAATCTGAGTTTTCATAAGTAGATGCTTCCTAAAAAGGAACTTGTCTTCAAGATTTATTTCATCAATTCGTGATTAATTCCATCAATGTATTTATAAAATGTAAGTGAGTTTCTTTGCCAAAAAAACTAGATATCAAAGAATAAATCTCTATATCGTACTTACGGAATCCTTATCATAAGATCAATAGTTCTGAGTTTATTTATAACTTTGTTCTGGACTTGGTTTTAGTTTGAAATGCGTCAAAGTGAGAAAGACTTCTGGAATGAATAGACTTTGACAAGAGTCACCGATATAGGAAAAAGATCGCTTCAAGTGCCATAACTTAACACAAATGACCACTTAAGTGCCATAATTTACGAAAGTAACACTTAAGTGCCACATTTTAAGAAAAGTAGGACACCTGAGTGCTGCCTTAGATGAAACTAGCCGGAAATCATACGTGGCAATTAAATATTAATATTTCTCGTCGAGGTGGCTTGCTAGAGAGTTGACTCAGCTCTAATTCACCAAAACAACGTCATTTCTATAGTTGGCCAAAATAAAGCCCTTAAATCGACCAAAACAAAGTTGTTTTGACATAATTTGAATGTTAATATAATACAAAAATTAATTAAATTAATTTTTTTAAAAAAAAATAATATAATTTATATCTATTAAATTAATTAATTTTTTTTTTTAAAGGAGGAGGAGGAGGAAGGCAGCTAGCGATTAAGGGCTAAGCCCTCACCTCCCCGCCGTCGCTAGAAAGTGGGGCCAAGGATGCCCAGCCTCGGCCGAGGGCCGGGCTGACCAACCGGTGGTGAGGGCCTATGTGCCCTCACCCTAGATCTAGGAGAGGGTTGTCAATCCTCGCCCAGATCGAGGCGAGGGGCACATAGGCCCTCGCCGGTTACCTCTCTCCTCCTCCTTCCTCCTCCTCAATAGGCCGCCTCCCCCTCCTCCTCCTTCCCCTTGCCCCACCGCCACCCGCTAAGGGTCGCCTCAACTAGTGGTGGCCCTTGGCCTAGCTAGGTGAGGGTCGTCAACCCGGGGTCGTCGGCCCCTTGCTAGGGAGCGACCTTGGCCAACCCTCCCCTTCGTCACCGGCCCTTGCGATGGCGGTGGCGAGTTTAGCCCTTAGCCGCCTCCCTTTATTTATTTATTATTGTTTTAATTTTTTAATTTTTAATATTTGTATTTTTAGTAAATGTTTTAAATTAATTTAATTTTTAAATAATTTTTATATTAATTTTTTAACACATTAGTACCAAAACGATGTCGTTTTGCACTTGCTTTGTCGGAAAATTTGCACGTCAGCATTTTGGCCAAATTTTGGCCGAATTGGCACTCAAGTGATCCATTTTGCTCCAATTTTGCCGCTTAAGTGTCACTTTCGAAAGTTAAGGTACTTAAGTGTTCTTTTGTGCCAAGTTATAGTACTTCAGGGGTCCGCACATCCAGCGTTATCTCTTTAGAAGTGTACTATTCTTCATAATAAGAATAAGAACAAGAAAGTTTTGTTAACTTTAAAACCTAGTAGGAGTTTTCTCAACAACGGGTTCACAAATCAATAGATCTAACCCACTCTCGATTCCTAGGAATCACCTACAATGATCCTATAATGCAATTAGCAAATGATCAGTATCTATGATGCATTGACAAGTACGTGCAGCACATGAAATGCGATAGCACTTGGCACGTGTTTCATTTCATATCACACCATTTGGTCCATCCCCATCTCATGGTTTCAACCGGTGGCAAGTTGGTACCGTGCGAGTCACTTCGACCTATCACACACAACTAGACTTTTGGAGAACCGAGTTACACACCCAAGCTTCCACTCCGAGGCATCTAGGAAACACACAACATCCTAGGAAACCCTCCCAACATCCATTCCAAGCCATCATCAAGGAACTTCTAGGGAACCTTGTAACCCTTGGATGAACAGGTACTGGGGAACCCAATTACCCCCTAAGTAACCCAATTACAGCGCCATAGGTTGCCATCCATAGCCTTATACTTATCCACCATCACACACGGCATACATATGATGTGGCATTCCATTCCATTAATTTCGTACATGGGCTATAACATGCAACTATTGCAATACTTAGTACCTCATGCACACTCAATAACTGGAAATCACAGATTCTACCACTACAATTAATAATTGGAACACATCACCAAATGACATCACATCACAGTAAATCATGGCTCTTTAGAAAGCTAAAAAATTGTGCTGGTTGACTTTGCAGAGAAATCATTTCAAAATTCCCTCGTTTTCCCCTCATAAAATATTTATCTTTAAAATCGGTCAAAAAAGGGCAGTTTTGTCAGATTTGGAAACTACTTCGATTAAAATAGTAAAAGACCTTAAAAATTCTAATTTTTGGTTATGTTATAGAAAATTCCTCGAAAAATATTTCTTATGCAGAACACCAGGTAAGAATCGACATGCAAGGCAATGTTTCTTTTGCTTGAACTTGAGGCAAAACAGAGCAGTAAAACAAAATAGGTAGATCTTCGGAAATAGGTTTCCACAGAATTCAAATCACCTTTAAAAATTCTCAAATTTCAAAATGTTGTAGAAAAAATAATTTCAAGCAACTTTTGTGAAGAAAGTTTATCAAAATTTTGGATATATAAATCCATAGAAAATCAAGAAGCAGTGAAGGTTGCCATTTCGGCGGTACTGAACAGTAGGAACCCGACAAGAAATACAACCATTTGACCCACCAAATTAACTCCAAAAAAAAATATGAAATTTAACTATGTTGAACCTTAAAATTTTGAAACAACTTTGAAGAAGGAAATTTCTTGAAATATGGTCCATAAAAATTGCAGTAAAAATAGAAAAACAGGAGGTTACCACATGCATAGGAATTTCTGAGCTTAACCCAAGTACACTAGTTTCATCCTTTTTGTCACCTCATCAACATCCACTCACCAAAACACCACACCATCTCCTCCACCATGACCTAAACTAGCAAAAACCAAGAGAAAGAGAGATCAAGAGGCTTAGGAACAAGTCTCATCTCCTTGCCTGATGAAGCTCCTCCTACATGCTCCTATCCAGCTTTCATCTAAAAGAGCTTCCTCAATTCCTTTTGACTCGACTTCTGAAATGAGTGCTAAAGTGCCGATGGCATCTTTAAGTGTTGATCAATTTTGATCTTATCATGAACGTCTCAATGATGAGGTCCTTAGAGTGGCTGGATTTGTGCTTCCAGTTTTTATTAAACCTATCATCAGCTTGTGATGTTTCTTTTTCAGCTTGCTTCTTAATCTTATTAAATCTTTTTGCTTCTTCTTCTAATTCTGGTATTTCCTGAACCTCTGCTGACTGCAGAACTGGTTCTTATTATTAAGGACAATCAAAATCTTCTAAAGGAATTTGATTACTCTCATCAAACTTCATATTGATTGATTCTTCCACCATGCGAGAGTTTTTGTTATAAACTCCAAAAGTTTGCCCGTGTTTGAATTCCCTGAGAAGATTCCTTCATTTGACATTTCATCAAAATTTCCAGGCCGATCATCAGCATTCTTAAGAATAAAACATTTACAACCAAATACTCGAAAGTATGAAATGTTTAGTTTTCTACCTCTAAAAAGTTCATAAGGGTTTTCTCTAAAGAAGGTCTAAGGAAAATGTAATTAATGATGTAAGATGCAATGGAAATGGTTTTGCCCAAAAATAAGATACAATTTTGCTTTCAATCAAAAGAGTTCTTGCCATTTCTTGCAAATAACAATTTTTCCTCTATGACACTGTTTTGCTAAGGTGTGTAAGGAGTTGAAAACCGATGGTTAAAACCATTTTCATCATAGAAGTCAAAAAAAAAAAATTTGAAATTCGCCCTCATGGTCTGTTTTGATGTAAGAAATTGTGTAGCTTTTGTCATTTTGAATTCTTTTTGCAAATTTTGAAAACCATGAAAATGCTTCATGTTTATGTGCTAGAATGAATTACCCAAATGTACCTAGTGCAATCATAAACTATGACTAGACATTAACTTCTTTCACCCGTACTTTGAGTTCTTGTTGGTCCAAAAATGTCCATATGGACATGCTGTAAAGCACAATTAGTTCTAACATAGATAATAGGCTTAAAGGAACTTCTTCCCTATTTTCCAAGGGCACATACTGAGCATATCTTAGACTTTTCAAAGTTAAGGTTTGGTAACCCTCGTACAAGTTTTTTTTATGACGGTTTCGAGATTTGTTTTGTGCTTATGTGGCGAAACTTTCTGTGCCAAGACTCTAACTCATACTTGATGGATACGAGGCACTGTATATCATCAGATTTAATATCTAATAGATATATGTTTCCATGCCTTCTTCCAGTAAAGGATTGCTTGCTATCTCAACTTGTTCCTAGGCACTTGTCTTCTTGAAAATAAGTTCTAAAGCCAACATCACATAGCTAACTGATGTTGATTAGATTATAATTGAGTCCTTTGACTAGGCACCGTATATCATCAAATTTAATATCTAATAAATATATGTTTCTATGCCTTCTTCCAGTAATGGACTACTTGCTATCTCGACTTGTTCCTGGGCCCTTGTCTTCTTGAAAATAAATTCTGAAGCCAACGTCACATAGCTAACCGATGCAGATTAGATTAAATTGAGTCATTTGACTAGGGACACATCATTTAATGTCACTTGTCTTCCTTTGTTGCTCCCACCAAAAGATATACTTCCTCCATTATACTTTGAGATCTCAATAAATTTGGTTGGGTCTCTTGTCATGTGTCTTGAGCATCTCTTATCTAAGTACCATAAGCTTTCTTTGGTACTCAGGCATACTTAGAAAGTTTCTCCAAATTAGTTTCCAACCTTTTGTGTAATCATTTTCAAAATTATCCGAATTCTTGCAAATTGAACACTTAAGAAAATTTTAACCAATAGGTTTTACAAACTACATTTGAAAATGATGTCTGTAAATAGTTTTTGAAGGTCTTTGACTTTCTCTCTCTTTGTATTTTAAATAAATTGTTTTGAAGATCATCCTTGTTCTTACAAACAAGACGTAACTTATTATAATAAGGAATTTGAATGGAAAGGATATGCTCTAAGGTTTTCAAATCAATGGAACAAAATTTTGTAACATTTGAAATTTTCATTTTCAAAAGATCATTGTCTTTTAAAACTAGATCTCGATTCTCTAGGGTTTTCAAAAGATTTTCTCAAGAGACTCGATCTTTCCTTTTTGAAGAAGATTCTACCGTTTTAATTTTGAATTGTCCTTCTTCAATTTGAAAATCTTGCTAAGTGCAACTCTATAATCAAAACATAATTCATCTATATAATTTGAAACTCTTCAGAATATCGAAATGACTTTCCTCAATTTCATCTTCTAACACCAAATTCGCCATCAAACAAATATTGACATATTCTTCATCATTTTCTTCACATTCATCGTGTCCTTTGGGTTTCAACCTTCAGGGTTTTCTTGCTTTTCTCGCACTCGTTTTCTTTTTCTTCAAAAGAGGATAGTTTTGCTTCATATGTCTCTGCTTCTTGCAGTCAAAATAGATTACATCCTTGTTGTCTTCTCTTTCACTGAAATCGTTCTTTTGATCAAACAATCTGAAGGATCTTTTTCCTTTGAACTTTCTTCCTTGTTTGGCCATCTTGCGAAATTTCTTTACCATAAGAGCTATTTCTTCATCATCTTCAGAATTTGAGACATCGAATCAAAGTTAGATTTTAGAGTAATCATTTTTTTTACCTCTTGAATCTCCTTTTTCATTTAGACATTCCACTTCATATGATTGAAGTGCTCCCACGAGTTCATCAATGGACAATGGTGCAATCCTCTGAGTTTCATGAATGGATGTTTTAATATTATTCCATTCCTTGGACAATCCTCGAAGGATTTCGTTTACTTACATTGAATCCGGTACTATTTGTACCTAATGTGCCAGACCATTGACAATGTCAGTGAATCTACTGAACATGTTATTCACTACATTTGGCTTCATGTTGAAGGATTTGTATTGCTCAAGAAGAATGTTTATCTTTGTCTCATTGACTTGATCACTTCTTTCATATGTGAGGTGCAACTTGTCCCAAATTTCCTTAGCAATTTAACATGAAGAAATGCAGTTATATTTCGTGGGAGATAAAGTGTAGTATAAAGAGTAAATTGTTTTAGCATCTAATGCTTCTCTTTTAGTTATATTTGCATCAGACAAAGCTTCATTTTTAAAATTTTTTCTATCTAGCTCATTTTTGGACGATGAAGCTTTAGGCCTTGTTCCCTTTAGAATTACATCCCATTCTAAGGGATCCTTGGATATTATATATGCTTTTATCTTGTTTTTTTCAAATGTTGTAGTCCTTCCCATCAAAGTAAGGAGGCCTTGTGTCACTCTGTTCTTCCATAAGTCTTGGTGTAATATTGCTAGCAATTGAAAGATCATTAACTCTAAGTAATATATGACTTCAGAAGTTATGAGCAACCTTGCTCTAATACCAATTGTTATAGCTAGAACTATCATCTAGAATGGGGTGAATAGGTGAATATGCAGAATTTAAAGAAAATTAAAACTAATAGTGTTAAGACAATGTTTGGTGATAATGCATACAATGCTCAAATCTTACCCAGTGTAAAATAATCTGTCACAAGAAGTAAATAAGAGGTTGAAGGACAGGAAATTGCACACAAAAGGTTTATAGTGGGTCTACTTTAACAAGTCAGCATCTGCTCACCTATGTTGACGGCCAATCGGCTAGATTCCACTATGAAGAATCAATTAGAGGTTACAAAGACAAAGTATTCACTACTCAAATTTGTGTGAAAGATTATATGATCTCACACTCGGGACCTCTAAAAGATTACAATGTAAAGTTCACAAAGGACGAATGCATTGAGGATAAGATTATGTTGAACTTTGAAATTCAAAACTTTGGTTCTCTTTATATCCTTTAGCATTATGACTTCCTTTAATAATCCTCATTGTCCAAGCTAACTGCTGGACTTAATCTCTGAGGATCATTCATCCAATCAACCCATTGGACTTTAATGTTGAAGAAGATCTAATCGCTTCTAAATTGCTAAGAGTGAAGTTCCCTGAAAGATCTACTGCCCATACAGTAGATAGGGTTTCCATAAGTTGAGCCACTCCTTTGGAGAACATTTCATCTTCAATTGATTGTCCTGTTGATAGATTTAAATGTTCCTATTTGAAAACATCTCTAAGTGATTTTGATGATGCCCAAACTATCCTTAGTATAATATTTACTATGACAAGTGCATATGTTTGTAACAAAGAGGACTATGCAATATCAATGATGCGATCCAATGAAGAAAGAAATGCAAGATGTCCTGATAAAGATTTTCCATAAACATTACCAATGGACCTAAAAAAAAAATCAGTTATTATCGATGTCTATGTCGATACTGCAAATATCGGGTTACTAGTGCTATGGCAACAACGTACATTTTGGTAATGTTCATTGATTTAGAAATATAGGAGTTGCGGTTGTGGGCTTACACAACATCAAAATTCAAGTGGAAACAATAATCGGGTAGCTAGGCAGTCCAACAGGTTTGTCAAAATCCGTAGCGAAGGGATATTAGTGATGCTATTTTTGGATAGCATGCAAATGTTCAAAAAAAAGGATTATATGGGCAATTCTATCCCCTGGACAGCAGTTCAACGGTAATTCTAATGACTCTTTACTTCTCAAGATCACCTCCAATGGATAGTTTGAAGATGGCTATATAAGAGAAGACCTTACAAGCCAAATGTTATAGAGAGCGAAATACCAAGATCTAAAAATTTGCAACTAGCTATGTTCTTAGCAATACGCTCTCTTTCGGCTATTTCTCTGAAGTTGTATTCATGATGTCTTAGTAATTGTGCTAAAGATTAAGTGTACAAGAATAAAAGTAGTAGTTGAGTTTTGATAGTATGATATGTCATGTAACAAGATCGTGCTTACCAATTGTAACCTTCTCGAGCAAATACTAGTGCAGTCCAGCCCTAACTTGTGACTATTAGTCTAAAGAGTGGACATAAGCTTAGGGATAAAGCCAAACCATTATACATCATTGTGTGCCACTATTTTACTTCATTTTACTCTCACAAACACACAAAATGATCATGAGTCTTGAAACATCATCTTGACTTCTTCTTTATTTAGCATCAACTAATTTCCACGAAAATTGTCAAGTTTCTAACAAACTATTCACCCCCTCTAGGTTACATTGTTAGCCCCCAACAATTGCAAATAAGTAAGATTGTATTCAATATTTTCCTTTCAGACAATCAATATAAATAGGGCAGGAAATCCACAGCAATCTCCTAGTCGTTAGCACAATAATTCTTAGTCCAATCAATATCCTTATTCCATTGAGATTGAATATTAAGGATAACATCTTCACTGTGATCTTGAGTTTGATGAGGTATATCGATGATACATATCAAAGTTTCCACCTAGAAAAACTTACTATCAAAATGAAAAGTCAATTAAGAAAAGTTTTGTCAATCTTTAAAATCAATTAGGGAAATTTTTGCAACAATCTCTCCCTTTTTATGAAGACAAAACTTTTCAAGCAAAACTTTAGAGAAGATATAATATGGATATTGCTTTGAATTAAGAAATATTTCAAATAAGGCACGGTTCATAATCTATAAAAAATATTGAATATGAAAGTTTGTGATTCTTATAGAATTTCTAGATACTCTAAAAAGATAAGAGATAACCAATTTTTAACCAATCTTGTGCAAATTTCGTCCTCAAAGTATAGTTGTAGACTGCAAATATTAGAAATTGCAAAGAGAGTCTATAGAGTTAAGCCATCTCGAAGTTCGCAACCTCAAGTAGGTCTCCCCCTTTTTGTTAACAGCACAAAAGGCTATAGCAAAACATAATATATATATAGCATAATATCTGCAAACCATAGTTCAACAAAGAGTAGTACACCCACTCCACACATAAGTGCAAAATACAAACCAAACCGAAAGTTCAAAACATCAATCCAAACCAAAACGAAATTGTCTAAAGGTTGGAAGATATGATTTTGTAATATTCTTTTGATAGGAAATTGAATATACTTTAGGATAGAAAAGAGATAGGCAAATATAGTATTTCCTTTATTATTTCTTTTCATTGTAATTAAATATAGAATTACATGTACGGAATGATCATCAATGAGAAAAGAAGAAAAACACTCTTTCTTCGCATCTTCATCTTCTTTTTCTTACATGGTATCGAGCCATACCGGTTCTAAACCGATTTGCTTCCGCTCTTGATTGCCTCATACACCAACCTTGATTTCCGAACAGCATTGCCAAAGGAATCAAAAATACTTGATTACCTAAAGGAATTGTATCTCGCATCAAGGACACAACAGAGGAATCAATTTTTTTATCATGTCAACACCTCGAGATCTCACCTCCAATCCCGTCGAAGAATCTGCATCCGATGCCTCCACACGAACTGTGGAATACCGAGATCCACTGCTATAATCCCCATCGAACGACAACAACAAATCCAGGGTCAACCTCCGCACGTGCCATGGCAACAACGAGGCTCGGGCAATTGCGGGGCAACTGTTTACAGGTCACCCTTACCAATGGATGGTATATCCATGGTATCCTCGGGCCTATCCCCAACGCATCATTGCACGGCTACCATGGGCGTGCGGGCTAAAGCGAGTCCACCAACCAGTGATGGGGCAAACCCTAGCTTCAACCTGGAGCGAGACGGGCGGAGCACCTGTACCACCAGGCCAGGGTTTTCAAAATGTGGATTATGGATTCGGCCTCGGGTGTTCGAGTCAGGGAACAAATCCCTTTCCGACTCCTGGACCGGGATTTTTCCCGTATCAATTCCTCAACACCGGTGGTCGGCTGGAACCGGCGATCCACTGTACACAACAAACGGCGATGGCCCGGGGTGAAGATCATAAGTCAACAATTAACAGGTGCAGAAAATTACTCAAGTTGGTCACGCGAATTCCGACGGGCACTCATCACAAAATACAAAGAAGGTTTTGTTGACGGATCGTTCCCGATTCCATTCGACGAAAGAATGGCACGAATCTGGAGGAGATGCAGCCAAGCGGTAAGAACTGGATCGGGAACTGCATCGCACCCGAGGTCGCGGCCGGACTTCCCCCGACGGAGGATCCGAAAAATTATGGGAAAGCATAAGGGAAATGTATGGAAAACTTGATCAAGTGAAACCTTTTTACCTAACACAGCAAATTTCAGATCTAAAACAGGGGAACATGAGCATCGCAATAGTATACAACAAACTTTCCGGTTTGTGGAATGAGTTGGAGGCAGCCGAGGAAAAATTTGACTGGCCCGAGAATATCCAACAACAATACAAACAGATGCGAGAAAGGGAGAAAGCAACGCGATTCCTCCTCATCCTCAACGAAGCTTACCAGCCATTTCGATCCCACATACTTACCATGGAGCCTCTACCGAGTCTCGGCCGGATCTATCAACTCGCCATACAGGAGGAGAGCCAACAAAGATCGGGAGAACACGGCATGAGAGGAGACGGAATTGCTCTGGCCGCGAAGAGCCATTTCCGTTCGACACAAAGAAGCTCGGGGGGAGAGAGGCGGATCTAGGGTTTGAAAACGAAAACCCTAGATCGATGCCTTATAAGAGGAGCGCGGACGATGGAGATTATTTCCGTTTACAAACGGACGGCTCACGATCGCTCCAGGGGGCGATGCAATCGGACGGCTCGCGTGGCATCATCTCTGCCTCATCCGATGGCCCACATTCTATTTTTTTAAGCCCATCCGACGGCTCCCGAAGCAACTACTTGATGGGATCGGACGGCTGCGATCGCCCGGCACCAATGGGCTGGATGGTTCGCGCGACCCATTTCCGGAGGATCCGATGGCCCATGTGGGCCTATTTCGCCCAATCTTTTCAGACCAATTTTAGGCCCAATTCAAATGCCAAAAATGGGCCAAAAGCAAGAGGTAAGATGTACTGTGATTATTGCAAACGCCCGCATCATACAATTGAGAATTGCTGGAAATTGCATGGAAAGCCAAGCGAAAAGAAAAGGGGAAATTCTCCTCTGTTTTCAGGTGTCCAAAGCAAATGGGAAAATCTATTACCCATGAAAAATATCATGAGCTGATAGAAACTGAAGAAATTAGATCCCTTAGATAAAGGGGGCAGCTTCACGGGTACATCATTTTGTCTGATGAATTCAATCTCAAAGGATGCATGGATTATTGATTTAGGTGCTAGTGATCACATAGTCTGTAATAGGAATTTACTTTCAGATATTACAAAATTATCTTTTCCTATATCAGTACAACTTCCAAATGGAAATACCACCAAAGTTACAATGAAGGACGGTAAAGCTTAGTTCTCTTATTACTATTAAAAACGTCCTTTACGTTCCCGATTTCCATTTCAATCTAATCTCGTTGCCCGAGCTGTGAAGAAAATTCATGCCACATTCTTTTCCATTCGATAAATGTTTAAATAGGACCCGTTCGACCGGGACACCGATGGGCTTGGGTAGAGTCAGCCATGGATTATATTTTTGGTTGGAGTTTTCAAATCCTTTTAATTTATCTCTGTTGCATTAAATAAATCTCTGTGTAATGCCACTACCACCGGCATCCATTTCATTAATCATAAACGTTTGGGCCATAGTGTGTTATTTCCTTATCCTAAATGTCCTATTTGTCCCATGGCTAAACAAACACGTACTCCATTCCGAGAATAGCACTTCTCGATCAACAGAAATTTTTCTCTTATTCATGCTGATGTTTGGGGGCCATATCATACTTCAAATCATGATGGTTCCAGGTTTTTCTCACAATTGTGGATGACTACTCCGTGCCATGTGGATTTTCCTCATGCAATCAAAAAACCAGGTCTTTTCTTATTTAAAGACATTTCTTTCCTTATCCAAGACTCAATTTCAAAAACCAATCCGTAGGATACGTGCACGATAATGGAAAAGAATTTTTAATACTGAATGTAGTTCCTTGTTCACTATAAATGGGATATTGCATGAGAGCTCTTGTGTTTACATACCCCAGAGAATGGAGTTGTAGAGAGAAAACATCGCCATCTTTTAGAAGTGGCACGTGCTCTAAAATTTCAAGCTTCTATTCCCGAAAAATTTTGGGGAGATTGTGTGATTACTGTAGCATACTTGATCAATCGCATGCCATCACGTATTTTGAAGGGAAAGACGCCTTTTGAGTTATTATATGGAAAAACGCCGAATTTATCTCATCTCAGAGTCTTTGGGTGTCTGTGTTATGTCACAACAGTGGGCCGTAGAGATAAGATGGCGCCACAGGCTACTCAATGCATTTTCATGGGCTATCCAACTTTGCAAAAAGGATATAGGCTCTATGCACTCTCTATAGGAAAATTCTTTATCAGCAGAGATGTTGTCTTTCATGAAAATGTTTTTCCTTTCTCGTTGACATCTTTACGAAGAGGAGAAGACAACACGCCAATTCTTGTTGGAAGAAAATTCATCATCGGGAGGAATATATATTATTCCTAATCCTCCCGAGAGAAGTTGATATCTTGCCTACAACACCTCTTGTGAATCTGCTGAAAATTCCATTGAGCACCATCTGAGAAGAATCATTGTCGAAGAACTAGCCCGGTTGCCGGATATTTCAGAGATACCATCTCTTGAAGAATTATCCATCACACCTCAGGTGTTAGAAAGGCGTTCTCATCGAACCATTCGACCCCCAACTTGGACGAAGGATTATATATGTGGTTCTTCAAAATCATCAGGTACCAGATACCCTATCTCTTCTTATGTATCATTTGATAGATTGTCGCCAGAACATCTATGTTGCGTAAGTCGTATTTCTGAAGATCTAGAACCTTCTAGTTATAATGAAGCCAAAGATGATCCTCGTTGGCAAAAGGCCATGGAATCTGAATTACATGCATTGATCGAAAATCACACTTGGGATGTTATGTCAATGCACGATCATCGCAAACCTATTGGATGTAAATGGGTTTATAAGATAAAATATAGAGCAGATGGTTCGTAGAAAGATACAAAGCCGGTTGGTGGCAAAGGGCTTCACCCGGCGAGAAGGTTTCGACTATCACGAAACCTTTTCTCCTATAGCCAAAGATGTCATTGTCCGTTCTTTTCTATCTATTGCTGCTTTTCGTGACTGGCCTTTACATCAAATGGATGTGCATAATGCCTTTCTACATGGTGATCTGGATGAAGAAATTTATATGGAGCTTCCACCAGGATTACGGAGACAGGGGGAGTCGAAGGTATGTCGTCTCCGTAAATCTCTTTATGGTTTGAAACAAGCCTCCCGTCAATGGTATGCTAAATTCACCAGTGCACTTTTGGCTGCTGGGTTCAAGCAATCCAAGTATGACTATGCCTTATTCATCCGGACAAAAGGTAAGTCATCTATTTACTTGATGATCTATGTTGATGATATCCTTATCATGGGGAATGATGATTCTGCTGTTAGAAAACTTAAAGAGTATCTGCATTCAACTTTTCATATCAAAGACTTAGGATCGCCCAAGTATTTTCTTGGAATTGAAATAGCTCGCTCAGATCAGGGCATCACATTAAGTCAGCGAAAATTTGTGATGGAAATAATATCAAAAGCAGGATTATCGGGTTGTAGACCATCGGTCATTCCTATTGAGCAAAATACTAAACTGACTTACATTGGTTATGACAGGCGTATCCTCTTCTTCGATGATCCTCTGTTGCAAGAACCCTCGGGATATCGAGAGATTAGTAGGAAAGCTGATATATCTCACCATGACCAGGCCGAATATTTGTTATGCGGTTCGGACTCTTAGTCGGTTTATGCATAGTCCGAAAGCGATCTCACATGAATGCAGCCTTGAAGGTTGTGAGATACTTGAAGACTTGTCCAGGTTTGGGGATTCTTCTTTCCCGAAAGTGCAACATGGAAATGACATCCTATTGCGATGCATTATGCCACGTGCCCTATGAGTAGGAGGTCTATTACTTGGTTTCGTATTAAGTTCGGGGAATCATTACTCTCATGGAAAACAAAGAAGCAATCTACTATATCTTTATCATCGGCCGAAGCTGAATACCGATCTATGGCCAAAACTGTGTGTGAAATAGTCTGGTTAAGGGGTCTACTTCTGGATCTCGGAGCTACTATTAAAGGACCAACTTTACTCTTCTATGATAATGATTCAGCACTCAAGCTTGCAGCGAATCTGTCTTGCATGAGAGGACAAAACATATAGAAGTGGATTGTCATTTTACTGGAAAAGATTCAAGAAGGAATTGTTAAGACAAGAGGAGTGAGGACTTCGGAACAACCTTTTGATATATTTACTAAACCTCTTTGTCAAAGACAACATACATATCTTCTACACAAGCTAGGTGTCTTGGACATATACGGACCACCAGCTTGAGGGGAGTGTTGGAAGATATGATTTTGTAATATTCTTTTGATAGGAAATTGAATATACTTTAGGATAGAAAGAGATAGGCAAATATAGTATTTCCTTTATTATTTCTTTTCATTGTAATTAAATACAGAATTACATGTACAGAATGATCATCAATGAGAAAAGAAGAAAAACACTCTTTCTTCGCATCTTCATCTTCTTTTTCTTACATAAAAGACTAGTCTTGAAAAGATTATTTCAAGAATGACGGTTGATTTGGATCTTGGACTAGAGAGTTTGGAGAAGATGGATCCTTAGGACGAACAAGAACCAGAACATAGTAGCTTATGTTGGTCACGGCTTTTCCATTTTCTTCAGCCTTTTGTCTCCATCTGCATCGGTTTCCGCATACGAAGCTTCAACTCAATGATTTCATCCTTCATTTCCATCGAGTCCGACGACGCTACCACTTTGGAATCGAGATGGATGGTCCGGTGGAGGAACAATTTCGTAGGTGGATCCTTATCAGTCTCCCCCTCAATCTCTTCAACTGTGCAGCCCTGCATCCTGAAGGTGCTCCCCCTCAATCTGTGCACTTTTCTCAGTCCCTGTTCAGAGTTTCTTCGGGAATTGTAATGGGAACATCAACAACGGGATCCACATCATTATATACATCAAATGCCAAATTAGCATGCATGGATTAAAAATTTGATGATGGATTTTTTTGTCTATTAAGCAATAGTTCGTGCCGTTTACGGGTCATTTGGGGCATGCATGACAACCATTCTGTTCTAGAAATAGTTTACGGAACAGAAATAGATTTTTCTTTTCTATTTCTAGAAGAGTTTTAAGCAAAAATAACCGTTTGATAGCGACACAAAATTTCTACTCTAAAAATAGAAATTCGTTTGATAACGATACAAAATTTCTTCATTTCGGACGGCGACGGCGACGACCAACGACCTTTAATATAAAAATAAAAATAAAAATGATTTAGTAACAAAAAAATAAATAATAAAATAAAATAAAATAAAAATATCATTTTATTTTAAAATAAAAATATCCTTAAAAATAAATTTATTTTATTTATTCTATTTTACTTTATTTTACAAATAAATTTATTTTAAAATGAATAAAAATTAAAAATAAAAATAAATTTATTTAGAAAAACACTCAAGGAATATATTTATTTTTAATAAACTAAAAATAAAATGATAAATAAAAATTATTTATTTATTTTTAATGAATTTATTTTAATAAATTTATTTTAATTTTTAAATGAATAAAATGAATATTTTATTTTTATTTTTAATAAAATGAGGAGAGGCGAGAGGAGGAGGAGGAGGCAAAAAGTAGAGGAGATGAGGGAGGACTCACCGAAATTAGGGTTTAATGGGAGAAATTGTTTCGATTTCTCTTCCAAATCAATTTACGGAATAGAAATATATTCAGAAATAAATAAATAAACGAGTAGGTTTATTAAACAGGTTTCTATTCCAGAAACAGGTCTGGAATAGAAAAATTATTTCTAGAACAGAAATTTTGGTTATCATGCACCCCTTTGATAGTGCATATATTTTTGTCCTATGAATGTAAGTTCATGTTTTGTTTTTTTGAAAAGAAATCTGTCCTGGTTTCGGTGTAAAGATGAAGAAAATGCTCAAAGAAAGAGGAGCGTCTCTTTTCATCATATGTTAATAGAAATATATTCCAGAAATAAAAAAAACTGAGTAGGTTTATCAAACGGGTTTCTATTCCAAAAACCGTGCGGAATAGAAAAATTATTTCTAGAACAGAACTTTTGGTTATCATGCACCCCTTTGATAGTGCATATATTTTTGTCCTATGAATGTAAGTTCATGTTTTGTTTTTTTGAAAAGAAATCTGTCTCTGGTTTCAGTGTAAAGATGAAGAAAATGCTCAAAGAAAGAGGAGCGTCTCTTTTCATCATATGTTAATTTAATTGCCTTAGAGAAGCTTCTAAGAATATGCCCTGGTTTCTCAATATTTTGGTTAGAACCCGCATCTCTTATTTTCCGTAGCGATCAACATGTTATTTTCTTATCCTTGGATTCTAAATAAATTATCTCCTCAAGTTTGGTAGGTGGATCGAATTTCATCCATTCCGTCAGGAATAGCTACTTCTCATCGGTTCCTGAATTTCTAGAGCATCTCCATATGAGCAATCCGATGAAAATTTGGTGTAACTGTAGATTAACGGGTGTTGATACTTAAGCCGTTAGGGTGATAAAATTATTAAGCTTCTGTTTACATATTATGTTCACAGAAGTAGATCCCTATGGTTGATCATATCCATATGAACCCTGTGGCCGAACCGAACTGCATTAGCTGTACGGCTGCACATTTTTACAGTCTAATTTTTCGATTTTCGTTTTTTTTTTTTTTTTTGCGGGCTTAGTTTAAGATCTTCAGGTTATAGTCAAGAAGCAGATTGCCATTTTGATGCCCTTTTACTTTCTGTCCGTCTTGACTAAAATGAATTGTCCTTCACCTGTGCAATGCGGCAGGTACGAAGAACTTTTTAAGAAGGTTACAGAAGAGGTTTTGAGAGCAACCTTGTCAGACGTTGACTACAGAGGCCTTCTTTTGGTTCGCCGTCAAGGGGAAAGAAAAACGTATCTGCTTTCTATGTAATAAAATTCTGCACAACTTCCATTATGATTTGATTCTTTGAAGGATATATTTATTTCATTTTGTCATGAAATGGGTTTACGGTTCTAATGCTTTGGATATTTGTATGAAGGACGATATCAGTGAACCCTCGTGCTTCAACAAAGCGTTAATGAATCTTTCACATTTGTCCTTGAAGCGGTACCATGAGATAGAGGATCTTTGAAAGTTGGTGTCTGCATAGGTGCTCTGCAGCAAAATAAAGGAGATTTCATTTTAAGGTATAAATTTCTGTAGGACCATGTTGTTTATGTTTGTGATTCTAATACTTGGAACTTTTTTCTTTTGGAAAGATTAGCAAGAAGTCTGAAACGATTTGTTCATGTATAAGGACTAGAAAGTCATTGAACTTCCACTCTATTTGGCCAAACAAAATTATGATAAATAGTAATTCCACTTTCTATTAGAAAGTTAGCAGCTTTCTATCGATTATCCATCTCAAACGCCAAGAAAGGATAAAAACGATCAAGAGAAACTTTCATCTATCATGGTCCTAACATGAATTATGGTTTGTCAAGTTCACATTTACAGGTTGCACAGTTGATTTATGGGTAAGTATTTTTCTAAAATGCAAACACTATGTTATGAACATGAGAAATCTTTTCATAATAGAAACTCAACAAATCAAGACGAGAAGACTGTAATTGTAAAAAATTCAGCACGAAAACAAAGGCAGAGAAGCCTCACGTGCCAAACTCAATAACCAATTTCGTACATGCAGAATTTGTTCCTTTTCCTACTCTCTAATGACCAAGGGCGGATTACTCAAATCATATCTGCTAATCAATTTCAAAATTAGGAAAAGCTGGGATCGGCTTTACTCCTGCTTCAATTCTTGTTTGGATGGTGATTCCCATTTTGTCAAAAAAAAAAAAATTACATCACAAGATAACAACCATGAACAACAATCATAGAGCATGCATTATTAGACATCACACCTGTCACTCACGTGAATCATATCGATTCATAAAAGATGTTTGCGCATGCACAACCTATATCTAATTTACAGGCAATTCTTATGATCATAGAAAAGAAAACATATATTATCAAAAACGTCTTAAATTTCTTCAATTTGAGCAATGTTGGAACAAATTTCGGTATAGATGTAAGACCAATTAATGTTGATACCTGAATTTTTGTTAATAAACTGAGTACACGTTTTTCCTAAGAAAATAAAACATACATAGATATTAATATATAATGAGTAGCAAAGAAATGAGGCTATATATAAAATCCAGACCCATCGGGCTCACCTCGCACAACCCAAGACCGTTAGGTTCTTCAGCCCAAAAGAAGATATGGAAAATGCCTGCCGAGCCTCAAGTCTTTCTAGGTTACTTTCGTGAGGAAGACAGAGAAAGGGGCACGCACCCACGAAGAGCACGCCGGCACGGCCAAGAGAGAGGTGTGGAGTAGCTGGTGGAGGCGGCATTCACGGAAAGTTCACCTCCATCGTCCCGGCGTTCTTGATGCTTTCCTCGTATGGAGAGCGCAGAGCCAAAAATCACGCCAGTTGTTTTGGGATCCATTGGTGAATGCAGGGTAGTGGATCGGCTGCAAATTCAACTCCATTGAGGCATCACCGTCCGAACTCCGTCCACTAGCTAGACCGTAAGCACGTAATCTACTTGACTCGAAATTTAAATAATTGCTGAGATATATACATTATCTTGGCAGAGGTCGAGGGGTGAGAAAGAAACTCGCACACATAAATGTTTGATATGATTGGTTGTGCTTGTTTGATGGTATTACTATTTCCGAGTCTTGTTAGGTTGAAGTCCATAATTGTTGGCAGGGTTCCGAGATGATTGACCAAAATAAAGAGGAAGTGGAGCTCGAAGGCCATGCTGAGCATGAAAACTAAGCCAGAATCTGAGTTCGAGTTTTAGGAAACGACGGGCGCCTAAACTTCACTGATTACTTTTACCACAGCATGGTCTGTGCGGGGCTCTGCGTTTTCCTTGACAGTGAAGAACTCAAAGATGGTGAAAAAATTAGTGAAGTTTTAAAGGCAGTGAATGAGTATTGGATCTGCATACCCATTTCTCTCAAAACTTCACTTTCAGTTCATGATGTCTCCGTAAGGTAGCCCACATGGTAGAATGCACCTCAGAATCAGATGGGAAGAAAGAGATCATCCCCATTTTCTATGAGGCGAAGCTTGATGATGTGAAGCTCAAAACTGATTTTTTTCAAAAAAGCCATACTCAAGCACAAGGAGAGGGTTGGCTTCGATGAATTGGAGTGATGGGAAAGCCATACTCAAGCACAAGATGAGGAGAATGTAATTGTAAAAATTTCAGCATGAAAACAATGGCGGAGAAGCCTCACGTGCCATACTCAAGCAGATCCTTGTAGTTCATCATAGCCAGAGAAATTGAGTGGGAAAAATAAATCCTAAGTTCTTGTTTTGTGGTTTTTTTTTTTTTTTTTTTTTTTGATGCATGAGTTAAATGATCTTCAGGTTAGGTTTGTTAGAGCCACTGATGTGAACTTTTCTGTCCTTGTGCATTGTGCAGCCCTGAAGAAATGGTTGAATTGATTATTGTGGAGGCTTTTACGCATACGATGGATAACGCCAGATTTTGATTGGAGTTTAATTGAAGATGGGTGACAGTTGATACGCGTTGTAAGCTGGATGGAATTTTGGGAGAACACGGGCGGGCGCGGGATCTCCTCTAGAAAGTTACTTGAATTTTTGTAGCACAAATATCTTCAAGAATTTCAAGGTAAATTCTATGAATGTTTATTGAACTTTAGCATACTTGCAATCGTGTCACTTAATCCTAATTTCTTTCATTAAGAGCATGAAACTTTACCATTTTTTTTTATCTAATGCTGTATTTTGGTTGGATTCACAAAAAAATAAAAAAATCTTCCAACAAAATGCTGATGTGGCAAACATGTGGCCAATTTTTGAATGCCATGTGACTACACATGTTCACCCATCACTACCATGTGTCTACCATCTCAACACATCGCCGGAAAAGTGATCATTGCGATTAAAAAGCACATCCATTGTAAAATAAAATAAAAGGAAAGCACGGTCCATTGAATGTTAGAATAATTGCAAAATCTACCAAAATTCAGTCTCACATATAGATATTAGGAGCATTTGTATTTGGAAGGCAATAAGGGCAAAATGGGTTTTAGGGCAGGTGGGCATGGTTCTAATTATAATTGGGCTGGTGTTTTCGGGTTTGGATTGACTAATTGAAAGAGGGCTTCAGTAACGGACTTGGCGTTTGCTTTAGGAAGAGTGGGCTTGTGAAGTTTTAATTAAAATAGGCCTAAGTAGCAAGCCCATTTGAAGCCTGTCCTTTTATAACGGATACCTGACCTTAGTTTGGACACTGGCCGTAGAATTAGGCCCGAGCCTTCACAGGCCCAGTCCCATATCAAGACAGGGCCTTGGAGGCACTTTTTGTTTTGCTAGTGGGGCCTCAATTTTAAGCTGCACTGGGCCCGCACATCAGCCCCAGTCCGGTGAGGGCTGGTGACTCGGGCCGGCCCGGATATCCGACCCGGGTCCCTATTTCCGGATTGAAAAATCAAGTTTTCTTTTTCCTTTGTTTAAATTAATAAATTCCGAAAAAATTCTATTTTTCTAAAATTAGAAAAAAATTAAAAAAATATTCTTTGAGTAGTTTTTTTCTTAACATGTATGAAAATCTTTGATAAAAAAAATTATGCTCAAAATTGACTAAGCTTTTAACATTTTATAATAGGGTTTAAGACAAATGTTCTTCATTGTGCACTTTCAATATATTGATCGTGGTTTCCCTTTAGTTTAGTTAGAAATGGCATTTGTCTTATTTCTTAGCGTTGGATTCTTGTTTTTCTTGCAATTTTGTTCCTTTTCCTATTCTGTGGTGAGCATCTTAACTTTTTTTCTAAATTTGAGCAATGATGGACCAGAGGTGGACCGATTAGATTGTCATTTTGATATCCTTTTTATTGCGTGCCTGATGAAAATGGACTTTTTCTTTCGTTGTTCATTGTTGGAGTCTCGAAGAAGCACTTGAATTGGCTGCGGCCCGAATTTTGGTGGTGTGAAAGAGAAACTAAAAACATGATCAACACAAGAATTGACTAGAGCAGGGTACGGGTGTAAATTGAAAAAACAAATGACTGGGAATTATTTAAGAGAAATCACAAAATTTTGGGAGTGGGGCCAAATCTTGCTAAATGAAAAAAAAAAAAAAATCTCATGGAGTTTTAGCAAAATATAAAAAAAGAAAAGAAAAGAAAAGAATCATGTGGAGTGGACGCTACCCACAAATCTCTTCGTTTTCTTTTCTGGATAAAGCGTACTATTTTCACATTTAGTTGTGTGTATGTGATATCTCTATGTGAAACCTTCAGGTCAAAGGTCTTAATAGTTTGTAGAGAGAGCCAAATGAGATTGACTGATGGTTGGCTTAATTTTATGGTTCTAGTATATAGAAAGAAGCATTTTTTAAATTAAAAAAAGAAGAAGAAAATAAGAGCGCTCGAGTGTTGTCGTGACCCTCTTGAAACAAGATAACCAATGGAGTTTGCAGCGTTGGCATCCTACACAACACCATCAAGAAAATGATATCGTTCTTTTCTAAGGTCAGCTCCATCCTTCCTATTAGAATATTTAAATAATAATTAAATAATAAATCACACATTTATCTAACAATTTAAGTTTTAGAATAGTCGATAGTGGTCTTGCATAAATCTCACATGGTATCGAGTTAGTAGGTCTGAGTTGAAATTTTCTAAGCCCATATTTGCCTCTCAAATCACATATTTATATACTTTAGGCTAAGGCCAAAGGTTAGCCTACACTTGAGGGAGAGTGTTAGAATATTTAAATAATAATTAAATAATAAAAAAATATTTATCTAATAGCTTAAACTTTTAGAATAGTCGGTGGTCCAGCAAAACTTCATATAATATCAAAATTAGAGAGTCTTGAGTTTGAATTTTCCTAACTTTATGAAGAATTTAGTTTCAACCCATTTTTTTATTAAAAAGTTATATTTCCTGAAAAGTAGAAACTCAGAGATTATGTTGAAGCGCTAAGCCTTTTGTTCGGTGGTCACGGCTTCGCACAAGAAGAATTAGCTTGTCTGAGGTTCCTCCGATATTAACTACTTGTGCTTGATTGGTGCTATGCAAAAGAAATAAAATAAACGGAGCTTCAATAATCAGTAAAAAAAAATTGGAATCGCATCTAATTGAGGACATGGAAAGAGGCCCTAATTGACGTCGCAACCATGGGGGTTAGTCTTGAAAACTAACAGGTAATGCTATGCTATTTCACCACTAAATGTGAGGTATATAAGTCATTCAACTGAACTTTACAAATATAGAGAGTTCCAATGCCCAATGCAACCCTTTTGCATACAAATGGTTCTACACTCGAGCAAATTCATATCCTATGGAAAAACTCAAGAATAGAAAAACTGGTACAGGAAAGGAATGGAGAAGATTTAATTGACGAGAGGAAGCTTGATTTAAGTTATTCTGTAAAATAGGCTTAATTTGTTGCAAAACAAAGAAAAGCTTATTGGAGATTAGAACAAGATAAAGATCATTCTGATTTGAGTCCACTGTTGACGAAACACAGTTAAATATATTTGTTACAAAGGTGTGCGAGTTTTCGTAAGACTTTTTAAATGAATGTTCAAGGTGTCTTCAGGTCCTCTGCAATACATAGAGGAATGATTCCAAGATTCTGCAGCCATAAAAAAGACTGACACAAAGTTATCAACGTTCCGGTCATAAATTACTAGTAAAAGGTAAAGGGTGGAATTTAACAGTAAATTATGGACTAAGTTCCAAATTGACCATTTCAATATAAAGAGGAAGAAAATGCTCGAAGAAATAGGAGAATCTCCTCTCGTTGCACATAATATAGATAAAGGAGTTAGCATAATACTACAAACTAAAATCTTTTTTTGTTAGAATCTCACTAAGAATAATTCATAAGAATGTGCCATGATATCTCAAAATTTTACTTGATATAATTTGCTTATCTCAGAATTCAAATCCCATAGAAACTGACATCTCATTTCAAATAGATCCCTAAATTTCAAATGATGGTCCATCAATGAAGTAGCATAATGATGACCTATTCAAGTTTGGTAGTTTGATCCAAATTCACCAATTCCATCAACAATATCTATTTGACATTGGTTCATGAATCTTTTAGAGAATCATAAATTTCTTCAAATTTAACAATGTCCGACCAAATTTTGGTTCGCTGAAGACCAGTCGGTTGTCATTTGATATCGTTTTATTCCACACTCAATAAAACAAACTTTTTCTTTGTCGTGCATTGCTGCAAGCTATTGAAGAGGTTTTGAGACAGCAAACATATGCTACGAGAAGGAGGGCTCATTCATTCAACTTCTTTGAGAGGTTAAAGACTGACTTCTAGAGGAAATTTCAAATTGACTTTAGCAAGAGATTATAAAGAGCAGAGTTGGGGTGAGTGAATATGCACAAATACGAAGATTGCAATATGAAATCCTGAGAAGCTTGAGATGAACTTGAAGATGGAAAATTGTCCAAAATGTCTTAAACTTATTGTACAACAGTCAATTCATTATTAAACCTTTCAATCGTATTAATTTAGTATTAAATTTTTTGACAATTTACCAATTTATTCTTATACATTTTGATGATTTACCAATTTAATCATAAACATTTTAACAATCTACTAATTGGTTGGAAATCATTGAAGTGGCGGTTGAGTCATCACCGACCGTCTTACATTGCATGACAAGCGCCAATGTGAATAACTTTTACAATTTTTTTTAAATTTTATGTTTTCTTTTCTTTTTCTTCTTTCTTCTTCACTTTTTTTCCCTCCATTGGCTCTCACCCGAGGCTAGCATCCTCAAAACCAGTTGACTTGATTTAGTCTTAGACTAGCATGATTAAGCTCCAAGTTTGGTTCCTCTGTGAAATTTTCAAGCCATTCTCCTTTTCCCTCTTACTAAAAAAAAATGCACCCAACAAGAAAATAACCAACCATCATATAACATAGCATAATATATGTGTATATTACTCATACACTCTTGTTATATATGAACAAAGGAGCAATAGCTAAAAAGTTCACATTTGCAGGTCGCATATGTGTACATCACTAAAGGCCTAACACTTCCATGTTATATCTTAGCCAAAGGGGATCTTATCACAAGAATAGCCTTTTGGAAAATAAAACTTCCATCGAAGATAAATAAATGCAAGGCTTTTGTTGTTTTAAGTGTAAGTTTTGATACCGTGATTTTTTGTACGGTTGGTCATTGTTCAATATATTTATTACATTTCACAAAAAAAAAAAAATACAAATGCAAGGCTTTCATAAAATTAACGAATGAGGTGGGTTGATGAATGATGGGGGAACTTATTTGTTTTCAGTCCTAGATGGAGATCACTTTTGCTAAACAAATAATAAAGAAAGATCTAACCAAGCAAATGAGTGAAAGTTAAAAAACAACTTGAGGCTAAGACAAGGTCAATGAGCTAAACCAAATTTATGTATAAAGCAAAAGGCATTGAAATTTTGTCCCAATTTTGGAACCGCGGAGTGATCTTGATGATTTTCCAATAGTTGAAAGTTCTATTCACCTTAGCGCATGTCAATTTTCGTCAACATCTGTTTTGGCATGCCCGCAAATTGAATTATTCCAACTTGTTCACACTATATGCTCTTGAGGAACTTCTTAACAAGATCCTCACCATAGTTGTCCATTTTGTATCATATGTTTTACGACTACAACATTGTTTATCTCAATTTGGAGATCCGATTTACAAATCAGACGGGCCACGTTAAATTGGAAGGGTAAAAACCAGTCATTTGCTAGGAAAGAAAACATTTTGCGCACCAACAAGGCTAAGAGAATCTCAAGCAGGTCTCAGACATCTATAAAAAAAAAAATTCTTTTCTGTTCCCTATTTAATTTTTAATTTTTGGGATAAAAAAGCACGATCAATGATCTAATAAAAAGTACCTGCAATTCCCTCTGGACATAATTTAGAAAGAGGAGGACCATGCGTAAATAGTACTTTCGATTTTGGGCTAAATGCAGCCCGAGATAGAAAATTTTGAGAAGACCCTAAAACATGGAACTTCTAATTCAAATAGGATAGATTGGAACATCGATACAAAATAATGGCCCATAAATTCGATTTGAGAGGCTCAAAGTTTAGGTTGCTTAACTATGGAATGGACTAAACTCGAACATAGTAATACTTGATTTGAGAGGCTTCTCTAAACTTTATTAAACTTTTTCATATTGGAGTTGTCAAGACATTGCATGTTAAACTTGATGACGTGAGAAATCTAACTTAACCCGTGCATTAATTCCTTCATACATGTCTGCTAGGGACTCAAAACATAATTGTCTTTTTTCCTCTCTCTAAATCTTGTGTTAATAGCTCATTACATCACTAATCACTTGATAAGTTGCACGATTGATGATTTATTAAGCCCTGCTTAGCTCAGGAGAATTCTCAATTAAACATGAAAATGGCTTATTTTAATTGATCAAAACCTTTGCTTTCCTGGAAAATAAAACTCATTTCCAATAAAAGAAAAAGGAAAAAAAATTAGTGGAGCCCAATTAGCATTTGGCAGATCCCAAGAATGGTCAAATGAGGAGAAAAAGAGGAACTTGCTTCGTGAGTTTGACCTTGACTCCGTAAAGTTCACCGATAATAGCGCGTTAGTACATAGACACAACCGACGACGAAAGAGCGTGAAAAGCCAAGTCAAGTCAACTCAAGTCAACTTTGGTTTAAGACAAGCCAAGGAAGGAAATTCATGCGTTCACATGGCTTGTCGATGAACATTGATTTTTAGTTGTCTCCCGGACAAGCCTTCGCCTCTAATAAAAATTGCTTGGACAACTAAGACGCGTTTGGTAACATTTCTGTTCAAAAATTATTCTCGAGAACAGAAATAGAAAAAACTATTGTTGTTCAGGAGAACAATTTTTGAACAAAAAAACGTGTTTGATAACTGTATAAAATTTCTGTTCTTGGAATAAAAAAAGAACAGAAACATGTTTAGTAAACTTGTATAATTTATTTGTTTCTTTTAATTTTTTAATATTTTCATTTTTATTTTTTTTTTTTTTCATTTTTCTTTCTTCCTTTTGGTGGTCGCCGCCTTGGCCATGGTTGGCGATCGGCCAACGAGGGCTACCAAGCTCACCCAGCCACCGGCGGGAGGCGCTAGGGGACGCTGATCTGGCAATGGCCTAGTGAGGCCAAGCCTTGCCAGTGGCTGAGCGAGCTCGGCCTCGCTCGATCTGAGTGAGCTCTCCATGGTCAGCGACAGGCTGATGAGGGCCGCCAAGCTCGCCCGGCCACCGTCGAGGATCGTTGGACGACGCCGACTGGCGGTGGCCTAGTAAGGCCGAGCCTCGCCGGTGGTTGAGCGAGCTCGGCCTCATCGGATGCAGGCGAGCTAAGGCGAGGCCAAGCCTCATCGGGGCCGGCGAGCCTCGCCGTGGTTGGGCAAGGCTAGGCTCTCATCGGCCATGGTCAAGGCCGGTGATCGGCCAAAGAAAAGGAAGAAAGAAAAAAAGTGTTTTCGAAATTGTTCCTAAGAACAAGAAATAAGTTTTTCCTACTTTTTATTTCTGTTATAAATCTGTTCTCGAAAACAAAAACAAAAAAATAGATTTTTTTGTAAACAAAAGTATAAATAAACACGTTTATGTTCTTTTTTGTTTCGGGGAACGAAACACAATTAAACAAACAAGGCCCTACTAATGACTACTTGGTTTCAAATATTGGGCCCCCTACCCCCTACCCTACCCCACAAAAAAAAAAAAAAATCAACTACTTGGTGATATCCAATCACCGATGAAGCGTGGATGGTGAAATCTTTTTGTTTGTTTATTAGTAAGAATTTATATACTGAAGAAATTCAAGTTGGACCAAGCCTTTAAGCACAATAAGTAACTATAATAGAGTTATCGATAAAATAATAATAAAAAAATCTCGAGTTTATCACACGGATATTAATTCAATTATAAATTTTTCAATTTAGTCAATTTTTATTTTATATATTTGCCAAGAGTTCTATTGTAGTCTATTAAGTAAATTTTAATTGAAAAATTATCTTTGGCCATCCTACGTAGCACGACGATGACATGGAATGACATTATTTTGGTTTTTTTTTTTTTTAATGATTTTTATGATTTTTTTTTCAAATTTGCTCGAAATGGCATTGATTTGATTGATGCAATAGTAATCATTCTCCGAAAACCATCTAAATTATGATTTGTTTTTCATCCCACTTGATGTTATTATTAAACAATGCTTATTTTAGAGAGGAATAAGTGCGTTCAAAATTTTAAGGCTCATTAAGAAAGTGCAATTCCTAAAATATTCAAAATGTGCAATCAATGTTTAATTTGTCAAATTAATGCAATCAAATCTTTCCATTAACCTTATTTAACTTGGCCTGCAAAAAATGCTAATGTGGATTTTTTTGTTGTTTTATCTCTCCTAAGTAGTGTTAATTTTGTTAAAGCATTAAGCATAAGACTAAAATGACATCATTTTGGTTCAAATGTTTTTTTTTTTTACCTAATTCTTAGTTAAACCTTATTAAAAAAAAGGGATAAAATTTTTTCCAGAAAAAGGAAAAAGAAGCACACAGATGAGGGCGACTAGTGAGGATTGCCAAACTAGCAAAGTTCAAAAAAAGGAAAAAAAGAAAAAGCGCACACCGATAAAGTCATGTCAAGTTTTTTGTTAGTCAAGTTGGACGGAATTTAAAAAGACCCTATTGCACTAATTAGACAAGTTTTAGGATTTAATTGCAATGATGGTTCATGAGCTAGGAAATTACCCTTCAATCTCTCACCACCTACTTATGCACATTGACATATGTAGTTGATGTTGCATTGCTCAAACTACTTGCATTAAGTGTGATATGTCCATCTGCCGCATATATCTATGGACGCTGATTTTTATATTTCGAGCTACTGCATGTAATTGTTCATTATTCTTAGAATGTTCATTTGTTGCACCCTTTGAATGGTAAAAACAACTTGAAAATAGCGATTCAATATCATAATTTTGGGAAGTTATTATTAGTTAAGAAGCATAAATACATTATCAAAATGATTCTCAAACCAAGTAATGAAATTTAGCTTGGGGCCATGTATAACTTCACTATAGTGGTAACTCATTGGGGAGGTTCAAGAGCAACTTCTCATGAACTTCTTCGAGACGTTAGAGACCAACTTCTAGAGTGAGTTAAAATTGAGTGAGTATGCAAATACGGAGATTGCAGTGTGAGATTTTAAAAGCTTGAGATGAGCTTCGCACTTTTGGTAGAGAAGATGAAGTGCGATTAGTCCTCAAATTGAGATATTTCCCTAGAAAAGAGTCTGCAAGCATCAGCCTCCCTTTCCGCCCAATGGTGTGCTTTAAATTGAGTAAAACTCTGAACGCCATTTTTAAAGACAAACCAGTTTCAGCTTTATAACCCTTAAATTTATGGAACCATGGTGTTTTCAAAAGAGAATGACAAGAAGACAGTGAAGGATCCTCTCACAAGCAAAAGCAGCACCTACCGATCGGTCAAAAGGAGCTTTATTCTGCCGTGTCTGCCACTAGCTAGGTGGTCGGTGGAGCTTTTTTGACTTTTGGGGTTGGCATAATTTACTCTGCAGTCCTCTCTTTCTCGGAAATTCACCTTCCCTTCCCTTTCCTCCGCGTTTCTTGATGTTTTCCTCGCCTCGAGAGCAATCAAGAGCCAAAATTCACCTCTCCTTGAGAAGCCTTAGTCGATCTTCTTTCTCGGAAATTCACCTTCGTCTCCCTCACGTTTCTTGATGTTTTCTTTGCATTGAGAGCAATCACAGAGCCAAAAATCACCTCTCCTTGAGAAGCCTTAGTCGATCTTCTTTCTCAGAAATTCACCTTCGTCTCCCCGCGTCTCTTGATGTTTTATTCGTATTGAGGGCAATCACAGAGCCAAAAATCACCTCTCCTTGAGAAACGTTAGTCGATCTTCTTTCACTAAATCTTGTCACAGTTAGCTTTTTTTTTTTTTTTTTTTTTTTTTTTTGGCGCGCTGTGGTTAAACTGTTGGTGAATGCATTGTAGATGATCGGCCGCAAATGGGACTCCATCAAGACGTCGCTTTAATCACCGTCTGAACTTCATCGTGCTGGGCCGGCTCTAAGTAGGTAATCGACTTGACTTGGAAATTTAAATAACTGATTAGTATATATAAATGTATCAACAAATGTCGAGGCACAAGAAAGAGACTTGCACATATAAAGATGCAATCCATTGTGCTTGTTTGATGGTAGAGCTAGAGTGAGTAAGCAATTAAGGAGATTGCAGTGTGAGATCTGGAGAAGCTTGCGATGAGCTTTGTGTTTCTTTTTTTTTTTTGTAGAGAAGATGACGTGAGATTAGCCTTAAAAGATGAGCTTCGTGTTTTTGCAGTTCGCCATTTTATCGCTTGCAGATAATTTTAAAATATTTATTTATTTTTTACATTTTTTCATAAATATAATTTGTCTTTGACAGACAGAAAAGAAAATTAATTATAGTGTTGTCAAGTTTTAAATAGACGACTTCTTTGGGTAACATGGCATTTCCAAATATTTAGCTTGTCAAGTCCCACAACTAGTTTTTCCACGAGGATCAGGAGAGGCTCCCCATCAAATGGTAGAGAGCGAGGCTTTCTCTTTGTTAGGCCAAATGAAAATTAATAATAATTATCACATGTTAAAAATATTACTTCTTGAGATAACACTGTATATGCTGATATTTAGCGGACTAGTCCTTACTGATCCTGATATATTGTCCTGTCCATGTCCATTGAATGTGGTTCCGCGCACATGGCAAAGAGCGTAAGCTCAAATGCTATGGTTGGAAATTAACTTCATGGCGTCTGTGTCCAGGCTCTTAATGAGGGACAATGGGTTTTAGACTTCTTAGAGATATAACAAAATCTAGAATTGGCAATTTGAGTTCACCTATTACAATTATGTATTGATTGTGGCAATTTATATAACATTAAATTCAATACTTTTGCGTGTGCCATTAAATCGTTCTAAAACGTTTTAATTCATGTTAGAAATTATTGGTCCTACAAAAATCTAATGCAGAATAAAGAAAGCACTGTGAACAAGGATAGCGATTTGCCTTACATGGTACTAAATTTCTACAAAAGAAAGCTCGTCTAATAATCATGAATGGTTTAACAAATAAGCCATCAACACAAATCAAGCATGTAGAAATTAGATTTAGTAAATGCGTTAAATGAGATTGTATGGTAATCTTTGTCATCATTGATGAAGTCAATTCCAAGATGAAGTTATCCATTTCATTCTAACACTTTCAATAATATAATGACTATGAATGTTTTCCTTACAATTCCACGTTGATTACCAAAGAAAGGGTGCGGTTTTGTTTTTCTTTCAACTCTTTGTGGCTGAAAAGCAAAAGACTCACCTAATCCTGTTTTATTTTGGCTTAAAAAGCAAAAATCAACTTTTTTACTCTCTCGTCAAAAAATGAAATGTTTCTTCAAATATTAAAATATGGTGAAAAGCATATTTAGATATACTTGTCAATATTGGACTAATGTAGAAGTTTCAGGTCCCGAGATTGAAAAATTAAAGTGTGCATTCGAAAATTAAAAAAGAAAAAGTAAAAAAATCGATCTCTAATTAGTTGACAAAAAAAAAAAAAAACACTAATCCATATCCAATCCCATTATTCTTTTGCTGTGAAGAGGAACCTACCTCTTCTCTGTCTTCTAGCTCGTACTTTTCTCGGCCAAGTCATGGTGAAAACCATGAAAAATCTGTAAAAATTTACCACCTATTTGATCAATCCAATGTCCTCCTAACGTCGTCAAAACATAGAAAAATCTGTTAAAATTTCAATTTTGCACCTTTCTCCCTTTTTTTTTTTTTTTTTTTTTTATATTGTTCTCTAGTCTTCAACCACCTGTCGTTTAATTATACATACTGAGTGTTGTGCCGCGTGCGTCCCACGTGACTTGGTAATACTGGGCTTTAAATTTTCCACCGGGAGAACTCCTCCCAGTCTCTGTGCACGTCCAAAAGGTCTGATCTTCGGCGACGTTGCTTCGTTTCCCAGAAACTCGCCGTCGATTTCTAGGTTACTTTCGAGAGAGAGAGAGAGAGAGAGAGAGAGGCGAGGCACGCACCCAAGAAGAGCACGCAGACACGGCAGAAGGTGGAGAAGGCGGTATTCAATTCCTTTTTCCATAGCCCGCTAGAAGTCGTTGGGCGAGTGACGAACGCAGAGAGGAGGAACCGGTTTTAAGGGGAGAGAGAGGGGTGAACGCCAGATCTTTCAGCTACGGGTCCTCTCTATCCCAGGAGTTCACCTCCATCGCCCCAGCGTTCTTGATTTTTTCCTCGTATCGAGAGCAATCGCAGAGCCAAAAATCACGCCTGTTGTTCTGGGATTCGTTGGTGAATACAGAGCAGAGGATCGGCCGCAATTTGAACTCCATCGAGGCATCACCGTCTGAACTCCCTCCACCGGGCAGTCTGTAAGTACGTCCGTAATCTACTTGACTTGAAAATTTAAATAATTGCTTAAATATATACATATCTTGACAGAGGCCGAGGCGCGAGAAACAAACTCGCACGCATAAATGTTTGATGCAATTGGTTGCGCTTGTTTGATGGTATTCCTATTTCCGATTCCCCTTAGGTTGAAGCCCATAATTGTTGGCAGGATCTTATGAATAGGAGCCCGGAGGCAAGCCTGAGCATGGAAACTAAGCCAGTATCCGAGTACGACGTGTTTTTGAGTTTCAGGGAAGCGACACGCGCCTGAACTTCACTGATTACCTTTACCGCAGCATGGTACGTGTGGGGATCCGCGTTTTCCTCGACAGTGAAGAACTCGAAGATGGTGAAGAAATCAGTGAAGTTTTGAAGGCAGTGAATGAGTCTCGGATCTGCATACCCATCTTCTCTCAAAACTTCGCCTCCAGTTCATGGTGTCTCCGTGAGGTAGCCCGCATGGTAGAATGCATCTTGAAATCAGATCCAAAGAAAGAGATCATCCCCATTTTCTATGATGTGAAGGCTGATGATGTGAAGCTCAAAACCGATTTGTACAAGAAAGCCATACTCAAGCACAAGGAGAAGGTTGGCTCTGATGAATTGGAGCGATGGGAAAGTGCCCTTGTCGAGATTGGAGGTAGAATTGGACGGGAACTTTTGGGCAAACGGTAAATTTCCTCCACTTCTTATGGTTAATAAGCACAATATTTACATTTCATTGGATCAAAGTTTGTCCTTCGAAATTTCCGAACATAAAGCATTGGGGCATGTATTTAAGATTTGCATTACAAGTTAATGAAAGCTAGACCCAGCTTCCGGGAACCCTCACAAAAATTAGAATAAGGCTGATTTTTCAAAGCACAACAAATGGAGTCAAAGCTGACCCAAATAAGGCATTTTCAATTCACGCCTCGTTAAACCAATGTGACCTGACACGTGAGATCAACTTCTTACTTGATCATATGTTTTGCTTAATTGATTTTTATAATAAACCAAATCATCACAATAAGTATAGTGGAAATGATGTCTTTCTATGTTTTTCCCCCCACGGTAATCACAAAATTTTGCAAAATTAACATATTCATGGTAAATTGTCGAATCAATAGGAGTATAGCGATTTAAAAATTACACCAAGATGTGATTAGAGTTTGTTCCAAAAAGAGTGCATCATTAACATTACAAAAGTACACGTGCAATGCATTTATGCAAAAAATGAATGTTTAAAAGATTTTGCACCCTATTATGAAATATTAGAACTACTAATTAATGAAAGGAAATTATTGACGCTATATGGAAAAATTGAACATAATATGTGAAAGAGAACAATATTTCAAGATTTGTATGGAAAGGAAGATGTTAAGCTCAAAAACCAGTTTGAAGAAGTTTGGCCCTGATGAATTAAAGCGGTGGAAGAAGACTCTTGTAGAGGTTGCACGTGTCAAAGGGATAGAATCTTATAGGCAAAGGGGATTTTTTCCTGCACTTTTTCTTATGGTCAATAGTTGCAAACTACATCTGTCTAGAAGAAACTGTGCGTGGCATTACATTAGAAGTTAATGGAATCTTGACTGGAATTGTGCTCGAAAACCTACAAAAGGAAATGAGGTGTGGATGTAGGGGATCTTTGTCTCAAACCCGCAAAAAACTATGTCTGACCCAACCTGTACCCAAAATATAATGACCAGTACACTGATTATAATGCTTAATTTCCATTTGTTTGAGTTGTTGAGATAGCTGAGTTATGTATCTACATGTTCCCTAGAGTCCTGTAGTCTATCATGTCTTCGACTGAAACAAAATTTTCATGCTTGCTGCAGCCTAGGAGAAGAAATTGACTCGATTGTTGAACAGGTTTCCCGTAAGCTTAATACAAGACACATGAGTGTGACTGAACATTTTGTTGAAGATAGCGTTCAGGTGGAAGCCATAATGAAATTGTTGGATGTTGGGTCTGACAGTGTACTTTTTGTTGGTATCCACGGCATGGCTGGCATTGGAAAAACAACTCTTGCCACAGTTTTGTACAACAAATTATCTAATCATTTTGAAGGCTGTGTTTTCCTCGAAGATGTTCGAGTACATTGGCAGCATCCTGGTGGTCCTTTAGACTTGCAGAAAAAGCTCTTATCACATTTTGTCAATTCTAGGGATACTGACCAAATTAAAAATGTTGGTGATGGGATCAAGATGATCAACAGAGTGTTTAATAATAAAAAAATACTCATTGTTCTTGATGATCTAGATGAGAAACGGCAACTCGAAAGACTAGCTGGAAAATATGATTGGTTTTGTTCTGGTAGTAGAATTATTTTCACAACTAGGGACAAAAGCATCCTAACAGCTCAAGTGGGATTATCCAGTAAAGAGGTCCTCAACCAGCCCAATGGAATTTTGGCTTATGAAGTTCATCCAATGAAACCTGATATAGCACTTTGTTTGTTTTGTAAGCATGCATTCAGAAGTGACTTTGTCGTAGAAGAATATGATGCTCTCTCAAGAGAAATTGTTCATATAGTGGGCATGCTTCCTTTGGCCATTGTGGTGATAGGGTCCCATCTATTTGACTTGGGCAATGGTTCAGGGCATTCGGATAAAAAGAAGTATGGGACGAGACGCTGGAGGAGTTAAAGGAACATCCTTTTGACGATGTCCGAGATACATTATTGATAAGTTATGAACGATTAAAGGATAAGGAAAAGGAAGTATTTTTGGATATAGCGTGCTTTTTCACCAATGAGGACAGAACATATCCAGTCATCATGTGGAAGGATTATAGTTACCATCCTCACACTGCAATCACGGTTCTCTGTCACAGGTCCTTGATAAAAATTAGAGATGATAACAAGTTTTGGATGCATGACCAAGTTCGAGACTTTGGAAGGGGCATTGTTCTTCAAGAGTATCCTCACAAGATTCGTAGGGTGTGGATTCGTGAGAAAGCCCTAGAACTACTGCAGAGAGAAGAGGTAAACTATGATGGTTTTTGAATTAGTATTATTGTTATATTTCTTGAAAAGAAGAAACTGGAAATATGATATCTTCAGTAAGAAAGGAAACTCAAAAATTAATTTATGTAGAAGAGGAAGAAGCAACTACTTGTTAGCAAAAGGAGTAAGCCATAGTTCTTGAAAGCAAAAGTCGCACGCTCAATTATTGGAGAAATTGTTTGACAGTGCTTTGTTCTCTCTGTTGTAGCTCTGTAAACCGTGTGTTGCATGCTCAATATTGAGTCTATGATATGCAGATAAAAGAAGCTGTTGAAGCGGTAAGCTTGATATCCAATGACTATAACCTCACGCGAGAAGAATTAGCTCGTCTACCAAAACTAAGGTTCCTTCGAGTGAAAGGGTCTGATTTTTCTGGCAACTTCAAGAATCTTCTTTTGGAGCTAAGATGGCTTTCTTGGCAAACATGGCAAACAACTTTCCATGCAAATAGCTTTCACTTAAGTAATTTGGTCGTCCTCGACCTTTCAGATAGCAGTATTGGAGATGACTGGGGTGGGTGGAACCAAATGAAGGTATGATATGCCTTACTCTATATACTTCTTTCTGGTTATTACCTGATTCTTGATGATAGAAGCAAGATATATGTTTTACTTCTTTGTATCATTACCTCATACAATAGACATAATGGTTGGATGCACTCCTCATTTCACCTTAGTGTAAATATATTTCGCATGAATAAATCCTAAATCTTTTTAATCAAAGTAAAAGACTATTATGACCCACATAAAAAAAATGCTTACTGTGGTTTGTAACCTTGGTTTCTTAGCTCTGAAAGTTGCTTAGGCTTTGGAAATGGTGTATTTCAATGAACGTAGTGTATTCCAATAAATGTAAAAGCGATTTTGCCTCAATATGCATTAGAATATGATTTGAATGACGTAAAGTTTGAGTCAAGGTGAGTAATAGAAAAGTCAATTGCAATCCAGTTTGAGATTGGTAACATTTAACTTGAACCGCGTAAAATGATCACAATTTTATTTGGAATAGCTAAGTTGAGTCAAGGTGAGCTTGAGCTTCATAATACTTGATTAAGCGGCTCACTAGCCTAATTTATTAGCTGATTGTCTATATAATGTTTATGATTACGTTAATGAACTGTAAATAAATGAAAATTCCATTACTTTTACTTTTCTATTTTATCTGAGTTAATGAGCGAAGGCTCAAGCTTTACATTGAATCAAATCAGATCTTACATAGAGGAGTTGAATGCGGTGATGTTGAAGATTGCGGTCGAAAGTGGTGTGCTGGTCGTCAATGGTGGTTGGTGGAGAAAAACTAGGCGTGTTGGTTTTTGGGGCTTGTGGTTGATCTGGAAATTAGCAGTTTTTCGTGTTTTCGTAGCAAGGATACTTTATTCTTTTGATTATGGAGTATTGGTCTAAGAAGCGAACTGAGGGTTTTTGGAAATAAAGCATGTAAAGTGAAAGGTGGGTTGATGCTTTGCTTTTACCTCTGGAATAAATTTGACTCCTAACGGGGCCCTAACTCCATAAAAAAAAAGCTCAGGTCGGGAATTTTTCTAAAAATATAAAGTAAGAGGGTTATTTGCAGCATCAGCAAAAATACTTGGGAAATTCGATTTACCTAGATTATCTTAAATAATTACTAATGGAATAAGCTTATTAGTTATGTTTCGACACACGCTAATATTTCTCATTTATTTTTTCACTTCAACTTTTTTTTTTTTTTTTTGGGCAGATGGATAAACTGAAGATTCTAGATCTGACGAGTTGCAGAAGGTTAAAACAGACACCTAACTTCTCTAACTTCATGTCTTTGGAGAAGCTAATTCTCGCTCACTGTGTTGAGTTAACCACAATTGACCATTCCATTGGTAAGCTAAAGAATCTAGAAACTTTAAACATCAAGGGATGCAGCTCTCTTAGGATGTTGCCCGAAGAAGTCGGTACTCTACAATCTCTGATGGAGGTTATCATGCCCCAAACCTTTCAAACCTTCAATCTTCCGGACAAATTCGGCAATCTAGGATCTTTGTCAAGTTTGATATTAGACGAGCACCTTGGAATCAGCCAACTTCCAAGCTATATTGGAGGGTTAGTGAAAGTTACATATTTATCTTTACGTTGGTGTGTGGGGATAGAGAAGCTTCCATGCTCTCTTGGAAAAATGGGAATGTTGGTCAAGTTGGATTTATCAATGTCGGGAATAGTTGAACTACCTGATTCCATTGGAGATATGAAGAAACTAAAAGTAATTAGAGTAAGCTATACAATGATAAGAAAGTTTCCTCGTACGATCGGACAGGTGGAGATGCTTGAAGAGTTACATGCCAAGAAATGTTGGGATCTGACAGATGAAAATCTAGAGGAAATTGGGAAGCTATCCCATTTTAAGACATTGGACTTATCATATACTCGTGTATCTAGATTCCCCACGGTGCTAGGTTGTCTCTCTCATCTCCACACACTTGAATTGGGTTTGAGTGACCTTCAAGAAGTACTTGATCTTCCCTCAAGTTTGACACGCCTTCACATGCAAGCACGTCAGTCCCCATCTATCCTTGACCTCTCAAGTCTCGTTAATTTAGATTATCTGGAATTATCTAGATTAACTGTTTCAAGAGAGGAACCTAACCCAAGTTGGACAAACAATTTGCCATTAAAACAACTGATCCATCCGCTTCCAAGTGGCTTGTCAACTTTGAAATGCAGGGGCATCTGGCTACTACCATCTCTTTCCAACTTAAGAAAATTATCAGTTCTGCATGTCATTGAATATCCAATGCCATATTTCTCTATCTCTCATGAGCTAAAACATTTAAGGGAATTGAAACTAAGTGCAAATTTGTTGAGATAATACTGTCGTGCTTGAATAATCTGCAGCACCTGGAACTAAACAGATTGGACAGGCTGATTAATATTGAAGGTTTGTCAGAATTGGCATCCTTGTTGTACTTTCGTATTTCTGACTGCTATAGGATAAAAAGGTTACCCAACTTATCAAAGTTAGATAAGCTGCAACACATTGAACTAGAAGCTTGTCCAAAAATAAAAGTGATCGAGGGCATTGAGGGCTTAGATAGGTTGGTGTGGGATAATCGTGGTTGCGTTGTACTAGAGAGATTACTGGATGTTTCAAGATCGACCTGGATTTCCCGCAAAACACCAGAGTGCCAGGTTTTCCTGAGTTATAATGGACTGGACACTTCTTATAACATTGTCGATGTCCTTTACAAGAATTTGGTTCGTAACCAAATTTCGGTTATCAAGGATGATGACATATTGAGCTTTGGTGATGGAATTGGCGAAGAGCTTCCGCAAGCACTCAACGACTGCCGTATCTACATACCTTTCTTATCTAAGAACTATGCTTCTAACTGGTGCTGTCTTCATGCATTAGCCCACATGGTAAAACGCACGTCAAACTCACATGGGAAAATAATAATCCTGCCCATTTTCTACGGTGTGGAGATTGATGATGTTAATCTTAAAAGCGATTTGTACAGAAGTGCCCTAGATAAGCACAGGTGGAAATTTGGCAACGCAGTGGAGGAATGGGAAATGGCTCTAAGAGAGATCGCACACATAAGGCGGTTCAACGTGAATAGTGACAGGTAATGCTGCTATCTTTTATTAACTGGACCAAATTGAACTTTAGTACCATAGAATTTCATGATAAAAAAAAAAGGTAAACTTCTGCACAAAAACAGTCGAGGACACCAACTGAATTCTTATGCTTTTTCTGAAAGAGTTTCTTAGGTTGGTGAAGAAAAAGAAGGCAAAGAAATTCGAGGTGAAGAAAATGTATTCTTTGGGTTGGCTGGAGTTGTAGGGTGCGGAGGTGAAGATAGTGTAGGGATGTGAAAATGAAGAATGAAAATTGAAAATTGGCATATATATTTCTTTGTATTTTGACTTCTATGAAGTTAATTTCTTTGCAACAGCCGATCAAATTCGTTTTCTGAACGATGTATATAGAAAGCCTATTGTTAAAGCAAAGAAGGTTGCCTGGGCTGGACATCTCATCCTCCTATGAAAATTGAAGTATTTAAATAGGCTTTGGATAATTACTATATAATCCTTCACAATTTTGTCATTTTTATTACTTTTGAGAGTTCATTTGGAAAAAGAGAGAAAAAGTGGGAATTTCTCCCCTGCTTTCTTCACACGTCGGCGAGAAACATAATTGGTTGACCCGGCAAAAATTTATTTTACTTCCATATCAGCGTCCGCATTTTAGGATTCAACCCAGGCACAATAAATTCTTTCCACTCTGAATCCTGCTTTCCAGCGGAGTGTTTTTGTTCAGGACTAAAGAATAGAAGACAAGGCACGAAAAAATAACGAAGAAAATTTCTATAAATGGAGAAAAGGTGTGATTTAAAATTATTCTAGGAAATTGATTTAAATTGTCACAAGATGGAAAGAAGGTCATTGGAGTTTATAACCCATATGAGATTCATGAGGTAAATCATTTAACTCTCTTGGCCATTTTAAATTTCCAATTTATCATTGGTTTGATGTTACACAATTATCATTTTTTCTTATCGAGGTAACACAGTGCATGAGCTTCTGTAGAATTTTCTAATAAATGTTTGAGATTGAAAGTCATTTTGAGTGCATCTTATGATATAGGGTGATGATAAAAGGTGCTTTGAAATAATCACTTCAATTGTCTCCATAATAGGAAACATAAAAGTAGTGCAAAACTGTTTATCCAGAATAAATGCAGTAGTTCCTGGACTGAAATGAATTAGACTCCTAAATAGATGGAGTGACTAAGAACGATCAATTTGAAGCATATATACATTGCGAAAAATTAGATAACACCCTTCAAGAGCTAGAAAAATTACTAAAAAAATCATAAACTTTTTACAATTGTGTTAATTAAGTCCTAAACATTTTTTTCTTTGCCAATTAAGTCTTAAATCATTTGCATTTGAGTCAATTTAGTTTATCGGCCAATTTTGGTTGGCCAGCACTAACATGGACATTTGTCGTCCTATGTAATGCAGCCAATGCTAAAGTGCACAATTTTTAATAATCTTTTAATTTTTTTCTTTTTTTGAATTTTATTTTTGAATTTCTTTTTCCTTTTATTTATTTTCTTTCGCTTTTTTTCCCTTCACTCCTTCCTCTAGTCGGTCGTTGGACCTCGACAATTGGCCAAAGGCGAGGGCTAGTGAGCTTGTCGGCCTCACCCAGGCCATTTGCTTGGTTGGTGAGGCAAGGTCGAGACTTGCCTAGCCACTAGTGAGGCTCGAGCCCTCGTTAGAGCTGCTAGGTTGAAGGCCATGACCTCTTGCAAGGGCGAGTCTTGCCCAGCCCAGCCCAGCCCAACCTAAGCTACCTTCGTAGCCTTTGGCGAGGGTGAGCCTCACCATGGTGTGAGGCCGATAAGGTCAACCTTGCCAACCCTCACCTCCGGGTCGTTGAGGTCTAGCGACCAACTGGAAGAAGAAGAAAGGGAAGAAAAAAAATAAAGAGAAATAAAAGGAAAAGGAAATGAAAATAAATAAATAAATAGTTTGAAAAATTAAAATTTTATTAAAAATTGTCCATATTAGTGCAGTTCATGTTATGTACAATAGCTAGTATCTATGTCAGTGTCGAATGGTCAAAATTGGTTAGATGGATTGAATTGACACAACTACAAATGTTTTAGGACTCAATTGACCAAAGAAAAAAAAGTTCAAGACTAAATTGGTACTATTGCAATATATTTTGGAATGTTTTGGTAATTTTTTTCCAAGAGCTTCCTATTGTATGATAAATTGAATTTTGCAACAACTAATGTAGAATTGTCAATGTGGTCTTTTCTACCTTGAAATGTGCCCTTCAACCAAAAAGAAGATTAATTCTTTGAATTATATTTATTTTTATTTGTTATGTGTTATGTTTCTATTATTTTGTACCCTTGGAAGGGGGTGTGTGTAATGGGTTTAAAGTGGTTTCTTTTTAATTGAATTTTGTGTCAAATGCCCCTTGTCTTCTTTAATTCAAATAATAAATAAATAAAATACATGATAATAAAACATTTCCATCACTAACCTTAGGATTAATCTAATTTTATTAATAAAAATAATTAAAAGTTAAAAAGTTAACGATGAAAAAATGGGAAAGTTTTTAAGAAGGGTCCGAAGTGCCCTCAATTCTAAAATAGGGGCATGGAGTGACCAGGTTAGTCTTAAAGAATGACTTAACCTCATCGATTAGTGAGAGCGTTTTCATCATTTACTTTTTCTTATTTTCTTTCATTTTTCTATTATTTTCTCTCCAACCCACAAGCAAGAGGGCTAGGCTAGCCCTCCTGTCTGTTTTTTTTTAATTTGTATTTTTAAGTATTAGTCTTTTTTATGGACAAAATAGAGAAAGGAAAAAGAAAGCAAAAAAGGGAAGAAAATAAGAAAATATAAAAGATAGACCAGTCAATGAGGTAAGGTCCTTTTTTGAGACTAGGATGGCCATTTCTAGTCCTTATTTGAAGCAAGGCTTACTTTAGGCCCTTTTTGAGAAGTAAAGAGCACTTCGGGCTCTTATTTGAAATTTCCTCGAAAAAATGATAAATAAGTATGAATATTTAGGAAAAATGATCTGATATGGTTATTACTTAAAGGCCAAATGACAGTAAATCTCTATATTTTTAACACTTTTCAGTTTTATCCTAAACTTTTAAGCCTACCTGAAAAGTAGCCAAATGTTTCTAATTAGTATGAAAACTATATTCCAAACCATTTAACACCATTTATGAGAGGAATTTTCAGTTAGATTCTTTCCCGACTTTCAATTTTGCCTATAGAAGAAAGAAGATTTATCTAGTTCCAGTATTCAAGGGAAGACAATTAAGTGAATAATGTAATGGATGCATAATTCACGGGAGAATATTTATTTGGCTTCATATAAGCTAATTTTTGTTTATTAAATGTATTTACAAATTTTTGATATGAAGAAAAAATGAAAAATTAGGTTCTTCTATGCAATATTCAGATAAATCTAGCGTAAACTTACCAAATAAAATTTGTTCACTTTTTACGCCAAAAAATAAAAAATTTTCACAAAGAAAATAATAGAACAATTTTACCTATGAAGAATATCTGTTGTGCTTAGCACTTTGGATTTTATGAAAATAATCCAAGCATTATGAAAAAATATTACCTTCTTAAGTTTTGTTAATCTTACAACATCCATTCCATCAAGAATGTATACTTCATATCAATCGGCTCATGCATTATCTAAAGCATCTCCAATACATCAAATTGAGCAGCTTTTCATGAAATTCCAATGTATGTGTCAGCTTACTATCATGCTTAATTTCCGTCCATAGAAACAGAAATGGTTGACTTATTCAACCATAGGGTCCCTAGAGACCCGAGATTGTCATATCCAGAAGAAATTTATACCCTTTTCTTTCATGTCATTGATGAAAAAAACATTTCCTGCTTTCTTTGCAGCCATGGAGAACTAATTGAATCGGTTGTTAGAGACGTTTCACGGAAGCTCGGGAGCAAAAATGTGGATGTGCCTGAACATTTGGTTGAGGATCATGGTCAGATAAAAGCGATAATAGATAAGTTGGATGTTGACTACGGTGGTGTGCGTTTTGTTGGGATACATGGAATGGGTGGTATTGGTAAAACAACACTTGCGAAGCTCGTGTTCAACGAATTACTTCTTCAATTTGACAGTGTTAGTTTCCTCCAAAACGTTCGAGAATCATCCCAACATAGTCTTGATGGTCTTGTAAACTTGCAGAAAAAGTTATTATCGAATGTTATTGGTTAAGGGGATACTTTGTCCGAATCAAAGACATAGGTGATGGGATGGCTCAAATCAAGACAGTATGTAGGACTAAAAGGTCCTCATTGTTCTTGATGATCTAGACAAGAAAGAGCAACTCCAAAAGCTAGCCGGAAAATCTGATTGGTTTGGTTTGGGTAGCAGGATCATTATCACAACTAGGGACAAAAGTATCTTGATGACTCAAGTGGAATCATTTGGTGAAGTGGTCCTAAATCAACCTAAAGGAATTTTGGCTTATGAAGTTTATGAAATGGAATTTGGTCAAGCACTCCAGTTGTTTTGTGAGCACACATTCAAAAGAGACTCTCTGTAAAAGGATATGAGCATCTTGTAGAGAAAATTGTTCGTAGAGTGGGAATGCTTCCTTTGGCTGTCGTGGAGATAGGTTCAAGTCTTCGTTCCAGTCAAAAAATTGGAGAATGGGAAGATAAGTTGATGCGGTTTAAATAAAGGTCCTTTGAAGGTTGTCCGCGATGCATTAATGGTAAGTTACGAAGGATTGGCAGATGAGGAAAAAGAAGTATTTTTGGATATTGTTTGCTTTTTCATCAACGGGGACCAAATGTATCCAGATATCATGTGGGATGACTATCAGAGTGCAATTAGTGTCCTCCTTCAACGTTCCTTGATAAAAATTAGAGATAATAAAATTTGGATGCATGACCAATTGCGAGATTTGGGAAGGAACATCATAGTTGAAAAATATCCTCACAAATGTAGGAGGGTGTGGATTCATGAGTGTGTTGTAGCAATGCTATGGGAGCGAAAAGAGGTAAAATGGAAGACTATGTCTCATAATTTTTATTTGGAAAGAGAAACTTCTAGCATTTTTGCTTTTATTTTATTGTTAGCTTTGTTTAACTTCCCATGGAGCTCTCTCAAACATTTGGGTCAAAAGGTTTTATAAATTGATGGGAGAGACCAGATGGATTTTTCTAGATTCGTAGAGTAGTACATAGTTTTCTAGAAGTTTTTAAACAACAAAGTGCCATTTCACGAGCAATCCGAGCAAAGTTAGAAGAAAACTGATAGTATGAAGAGTTTTTAATTTACTTTCAAACACAATTAGAGAAAAAAACAAAAAAACTATGAAGATTGCAATTAATATGCATATTATTTTTCTTGAATAGTAGAAAATGGGAAATGGACAAATGATTTATAAGATATCTTCAATTGTATGCTTAACTAATCTTGAGTCTCGTTGGCGAGAGAAATCAAGGTCTGAAAGTGCTAAGCTTAACTTCCAATGGTATCGGAGGAGCATCTATACGGCTGAAGAATTAGCTGCTACATCAAAATTAAGGTTCCTTAGAATGAAAGGCTTGAATGGCATATTCGAGAATCTTCTTCCGAAGCCAGAAAAACTTTTGGGGAAACATGGGGAACGGCTTTCCATGCAGATAATTTTCACTTCAGTAATTTGATCATGCTCAACCTTTCGGATAGCAATATTGGAGATGGCTGGGGTGGGTGGAGCCAATTGAAGGTATGATATGCCTTACTCTATATACTTCTTTCTATCATCACCTCACTCGTGATGATAGAAGGAAGACATATATTTTACTTCTTTGTATTATTACCTCATGCGATTGACACAAAGTTTGCATGCACTCCCCATCTCGTCTAAGTGTAGAATATGTTTTGCATGAATCAAAGTAAAATGCAATTATTCCCACATAAAAAATGCTTCATGTGGTTTATAACCTTGGTTTCGTAGTTTTGAAAGTTGCTTAGGATTTGGAATTGTACTCCAATAAAGTAGCCGTTTTGCATCAATATGCATCAGATATGATTTGCATGGCTATAAAAGTTTCGAGTTAAGCTCGGTAATACAAAAGTTGATTGGAATTGAGTTTGAGATTGGTAATACTCAACTTGAATGGTGTAAAGGATCACAAGTTTATTTGGAATAGCTAAGTTGATGATTTAAATTAAGGTGAGCTTGACCATCATGAGACTTTATTCAAGGGGCTTACTAACCTAATTTAGTATTTAAGTTTTTCTTTATAATTGCATTAATGAACTGTAAAATAAACCAGGGGAATAGAGCTAGCTTGCGGTTTCATGCAGTGTCATAAGACATGCTAGCTCTGTTGTGGGCTTGTCACCCATCCTCACTCACCCCAAGTGCGGATGGGTACTATACCAGCTTATCCGGCGGTAGCCGGGGCATGCAAGCACACCCCGACGTGGAGTCTACTTTCCCACCGTGAGGTCCTTTAATTCATTGTCTATCTTTGTCTTTTCGATAGAGAGGGAATATGAAGAAAAACACGGGGTCTCTCACCCTAGGGCGGATCTCTAGCCTGTTTCCTTCTTGAACCTTTTAAGAACCTGCTCAAGTCCAAAATTGACAAATAAATGAAAATCACATTACCTACACTTTTGTAATTAGCTTGAGTCAATGAGCGAAGGCTGGAGTACTACATTAAATCTAGTTTTTAACTATAGCATCAAATCAAATCTCAGAGAAATCTATGGTATAGATTCAGGGTAGAGAACAAACGTAATGGAGTTCCTTGTCCGTTTGAAAAATTTAATTTTAAGTCAGTTTTTGAGCTACAAAAATTGTGTGAAATCAACTTAGCTTGATTGGTAACCCTCCGCTAACAGTTGCCATTTAGTCACCTCTTGTGATCTTTCTACAATTTTTCAACTTAAAATGGATGCTCGTATTAGGTTGAAGGTAGAGTACCAAAAATCATTCTCACCTTTTATATCAACTTCACTTTGCATCAATCATTTTTGTTAATTTTGGTTGTCAACGTGCTAGTGTGAGTATGCGTGTAGGCTATTATGCAAATACCTATCCTACAAATATCTTATGCACGATTTTTCAATAAATTGGATTGATTTTTTAACAATTTTTAAATGCATCACTTTATACCTCCGACTATTAAGTAGGCTTTACATTACATTTGAGAGAGAGAGGTTAAGATTGTAGTCGGAGGTGGTATGCAGGTGCCCAGTGGTGGTGGGAGGAGAAAAACTTAGCGTGCTGGTATTTGGGGTTCGTGGGTAATTTGGGGATTATAGCTTTTTGTGTTTTCATAGCGAGGATACTTTAGTCTTTCCGTTATGGAGTTCTGTTATGAGACATATACTTTTGCAGATGGCAAAAAAGCTGAAAGTATTGGACCTAAGAAACTGCAAACACTTAACAAGGACACCTGACTTGTCTGACTTCCTGGATTTGGAGATATTGATACTTGCCGACTGCTCCAAGTTAATTACGGTTGATTGCTCCATTAGTAAGCTACAGCTCTTAAAAACTTTGAATATGGATGGATGTGACTCTATTGAGGAGTTACCCGAAGAGGTTGGTTCTTTAGAATCTTTGACTGAGTTCATCTTCTCCGGATCTTCCAAATTGGTCACACTCATAGAGAGTTTTGGGAATTTGAAATCTTTGTCAAGCTTCAGTGTAAATTATTGCAAGGGAATGAACAAACTCTCGAACTCTATTGGAGGATTATCAAAAATCACACGTTTCTCTATAAAAGGATGTGAGGGGATAAAGAAGCTCCCACACACTCTTTGGGGCTTAGAGTCATTGGTCAAGTTGGATTTGTCATTCTCGGGGATAGATAGTCTCCCTGATTCCATTGGAAATCTGAAGAAACTCAAAGCCATCAAGATGGGACATACAAAGTTAAAAAGGTTACCGAACGCAATTGGACAGCTAGAGATGCTTGAAGAGTTACATTGCCCGAGTGTCAAGATTTATCAGGCAAAGTTCCAAATACTATTGGGAATATTTTCCATTTGCAAATCTTGGACTTGTCATGTACTCGTATTTCTGGTTTACCAGACACAATCACTCATCTCTCTCACCTCGAAGAATTACATGTCCGAGATTGTAGGGATCTTTCGAGTGAAATCCTAGATGCAATTAGCAAACTATCCCACTTGAGGATCTTAGACTTTTCTGGTACTTGTATATTTGGTTTGCCGGCCATGATCACTCATCTCTCTCACCTAGAAGAGTTACATGTTCGGGATTGTTGGGATCTTATGAGGGAAATCCCAGATGCAATTGGCGGACTATCCCACTTAAGGATCTTGGACTTCTCTCATACTTGTATTTCTAGTTTGCCTGTCACGATCGCTCATCTCTCTCACTTGGAAGAGTTACATGTCCAAGGTTGTCGGTATCTTACGGGTGAAATCCCAGATGCAATTGGCGAACTATCCCGCTTGAGGATCTTGGACATCTCGATACTTGTATTTCTGGTTTGCCTGCCACAATCGCTTATCTCTCGAATTGGAAGAGTTACGTGTCCAAGGTTGTCGGTTTCTTAAGGGTGAAATCCTAGATGCAATTGGCAGACTATCGCGTTTGAGGATCTTGGACATCTCGGTACTTGTATTGATGGTTTTCCTACCACAATCACTCATCTTTCTCACCTAGAAGAGTTACATGTCCAAGGTTGTCGGAATTTCAAGGGTGAAATCCCAGATGCAATTGGCGGACTATCCCGCTTGAGGATCTTGGACTTCTCTAGTACTCGTATTTCTCATTTGCCTGCCACGATCGCTCATCTCTCTCACTTGGAAGAGTTATGTTCCCAAGGTTGTCACAGTCTTTATGGTGAAATCCCATATACAATTGGCGAACTCTCCCGCTTGAGGATCTTGGACTTCTCTAGAACTAGTATTTCTAGTTTGCTCGCCACGATCGCTCATCTCTCTCACCTAGAAGAGTTACGTGTCCAAGGTTGTGAGTATCTTACGGTGAAATCCCAGATGCAATTGGCGGACTATCCCACTTGAGGATCTTGGACTTCTCTGGTACTTGTATTTCTGGTTTGCCTGCCACGATCGCTCATCTCTCTCACTTGGAAGAGTTACGTGCCCGAGGTTGTCATGGTCTTAAGGGTGAAATCCTAGATGCAATTGGCGAACTATCCTGCTTGAGGATCTTGGACTTCTCTAGAACTAGTATTTCTAGTTTGCCTGCCACGATCGCTCATCTCTCTTGCTTGGAAGAGTTACATGTCCAAGGTTGTCGGTTTCTTAAGGGTAAAATCCCAGATGCAATTGGCGGACTATCCCGCTTGAGGATCTTGAACTTCTCTCATACTTGCATTTTTAGTTTGCCTGCCACGATCGCTCATCTCTCTCACCTGGAAGAGTTAAATGTCCAAGGTTGTCAGTATCTTACAGGTGAAATCCCATATGCAATTTGCAAACTATCCCGCTTGAGGATCTTGGACTTCTCTGAAACTGGTATTTCTGGTTTGCTTGCCAAGATCACTCATCTCTCTTAGCTGAAATTGTTGCGTGTCTGAGATTGTTAGTATCTTATGGGTGAAATCCCAAATGTAATTGGTGGACTATCCCACTTGAGGATCTTGGACTTCTCTAGAATTGGTATTTCTTGTTTGCCTGCCACAATCGCTCACCCGTCTCACCTAGATTAGTTACGTGTTCAAGGTTGTGAGTATCTTATGGATGAAATCCCAGATGCAATTGGCGGACTATCCCGCTTAAGGATCTTGGACTTCTCTGGTACTTGTATTTCTGGTTTGCCTACTATCACGACCATTTTTTTTTTCGTCCGGGGAAAAGGAAGAAGGTTTATGGGTATTTGCCTAAAAGGCGGACCAATGGCTCTAAATTAGGCGTGAGCTCTCCTAAGCCCATACCTCGCGTGATGTTGGATTTTGTTTTTTAGTTCTTAATAACCTAAATATTTCTAGAAGTCGCCACTAGCCTATTGGGGTTGACTAGAAACTAATCGAGACACGGGAGTGTTGTCTCGATTCCTACGTAACCAAAGATTTCTAGGAATGGGGACTTGTTTACGCTAATGTTTCTATTAGTGCTATTGCGGTACCACTAACTTGAAAGGTTATTCATCTAAATAGTCACACAATCTTGATTACCAATTATAATTCTTATAAAACCACTAAGCGTGCATGCAAAATTTTTGTAGGTTTGTTTTCCTTAATGTCTAGACTAATCATAACATAATTTAGAAGAGAAATTTACACTCAAATTAATGAAAACGGTGCGCAAGTAAATATCCAAGAAATTAAAATGATTTGAAAGTAATGCGGAAAAGAAAGACCCAATACCAATCGGGTAAATAATATTACATGGCCTTGTTATTACGTCCCGGGACATGACCCCATGAGCGAAATGGAAATTTAAATATGCATGAAATTACTCTAGATAATTTTAATCTATGCAAAATGGATTATTTACAAAAATGATCATAAATACCAAGATAGCATTAAATTAGGAAAATGACCTTTTAAAATTAGGAAAACTTCATAGATGTCATTTTTGCCTTAATTTGATGCAATCTACCATTTTTATTTTATTTTTGAAATTTTTGGATTTTTGGATTTTTTTATTTTAAAAAATAATAAATAATAATTTCCTAAACCAATATATGCTAACATTGAGCAACACAGCACATGAATATCACAATAACATAGCTCAAATCGACTGTTTCAAGATCGAAACTTGGTTTTCGCATTTCGTCGAACATTTGGCGGTATCAAATCATCTCAAACCAGCTTCCTCGGGTCATGTTTGCGGCCTTCAATCTCAACCCATAAGCAATCTCATGTGGAACTAAAGTATTAAGATTATACTACCACATGCAAGGAGCAAGATTAGACATAAATCATAGCTTAAAACACAAGAGAACTAAGTTGAAATCGGTCTCAAATATGAAGGTTTGAGCTGATTTTGCAAATCTGGATTTGAACCCAAGTCAAGCAAACAGGTTGCATAATTATATTCAAGCCCTGATACTCATCACATACGATATCTAAGGGAAACATTATTTGATTCGAGTAAAAGTAGGTAATATGGGCTTTCAAATGCAACAATTATCATAGAGATTGACCAACTAAACACATCAAAACGACATCTCCAAGAAGCATACATGCAAAACTCTTGAAGAGATTTCAACACTTAGAAAAATTCCAGCCTCAAAATCAGTTTTTGGACTAGTTTTCCTCTTGATTTTTCGCTATTAAAACATCTTCGAAATCAAACGAAAATACATCTAGGATACTTACCTTGTTTCCTAGTTTCTTTTTTCAAGTGTTTCTTGGCCAAGAAAACCAAGAAATTATCCTCGGGGGGCACGTGGAAGTTGGCTCATTCAAACTGGAAATGAGATTTGCAAAAAAAGAACTGACAACGAAGGTTTTAGCTCACATCCAAAATTAAACTCCATGACTTTTGTTGTTGGAAACATGAACACAAAAAAAAAAAAAACTATATGTATTATAGTTTGGGTTTCAACTTATGGTTTTTCTCATTTGTCTCTCAATTTTCTCAACAGAACTCGCTTTACCTCACCCATGACCAACCGTCTTCAACACCTTGAAAAATTTTCAGGCTTTCTTGACCCGTCAGGAAGGTAGTTTTTGGGGGCTTTAGGAGACCTTCCCGAACTCCATTTTGGATGTGTAACCTATGGATGGAAAGATCTTTGAGTGAAGTTTAACTCTCTAGTTGAAGGTTTTAGCTAATTTTGGCTGCAGGTGTGTGAAAATCTCACATTTCCCTCTCCAGGTCGATCTGGAATTTCTTGGTTTCTCTTTACTGGAGTTGCTTCCGAGGGCCTCTTTGGAGAACGACCATGAGCTCCCTCCTCTCCTTTTCGTCTCCTCTCTCTCATGCCCTCAAAGAAATTGCTTCCGTGATCTCATCCTCTGAATTAGGGGATTTTTGGTAGGTCTTTTGTCCACCTACCAAGCCTGTCAACAGGGCCACTTCAACAACTTTATGACTTAGCCGAAATCTCCAACTTCTACAGCTGTTTAGTGTTCAGATTTGGTGTGATTTTCCCATGCCTTCAGCAGCTTATCCCTAACCAATGTTTGTCCACTTGCAGTACCAATAATGGTCTTCCATCACATGCAGAGATCGGGTTGGTTGGGCAACTGAGGAGGATATGGTAGGGCCACAAAGTTGCTTACTCAGCAACTTCGAATTGAGACCAACTCGTGGACTGAGTTTTGGATGCTGATTTGAGTGCTTTAATCCATCAATTTGGCTGCGGTTTTTGATCAATTAGCAAGCTCACGTATAGTAGTTTAAGATCTTGACCATTTTTCGCAATTGTCTCAACTCAATTTTGCAAGAAAGTCCCTCAAAGTTTGCAATTTTTTTATCCGAAAATAGCTAATTCAATACTAATTTGGTCTTTTTGGCTCAATTTGATTGATTTGGCTTGGCCAAAATTCAATTTCAACTTAATTGATGACCAAGATGATGATTTACAGGCTCGGGTGCAAATTTTACAAAATTTGCGAATTGGTCCCTCAACTTTTGGAAATTGCATTTTAGCCCCAACTTGCTATTTGAATTCCAATATGACCTCCTGGGTTTGGCTAGTCATATTTAGATCATTGACCCCAACTTTTTTTTTCTTTTCTTTTTTAATCTTTTTTTTTTAAAGTAAAAACATATTCCATTCAAAACACTATACTAAATGCCTAGATAATCTATATGCAAGAATTTAACTTGAAATATTGTTGTGAAAAAAACAAGTTCCCATTTTTTGGAAATGATTTTTGGGCAAAAATTTAGGTGTCATCACCTGCCACAATCGCTCATCTCTCTCACGTGGAAGAGTTACGTGTCCAAGGTTGTCAGTATCTTACGGGTGAAATCCCAGATGCAATTGGTGGACTATCTCGCTTGAGGATCTTGGACTTCTCTAGAACTGGTATTTCTGGTTTGCCTGCCACGATCACTCATCTCTCTCACCTAGGAGAGTTACGTGTCCGAGGTTGTCAGTATCTTACAAGAGAAATCCCAGATGAAATTTGCAGACTATCCACTTGAGGTTCTCGTACTTCTCTAGAACTGGTATTTCTGGTTTGCATCTCTCTTACCTATAAGAGTTACGTGTCCAAGGTTGCGAGTATCTTACAAGTGGAATCCCAGATGCAATTGGGAGACTATCCTGCTTGAGGATCTTAGACTTCTCTGGTACTTGTATATTTGGTTTGTCGGCCACGATCACTCATCTCTCTCACCTAGAAGAGTTACATGTCTAGGATTGTTGGGATCTTATGAGTGAAATCCCAGATCCAATTGGTGGACTATCATGCTTGAGGATCTTGGACTACTCTAGAATTGGTATTTCTGGTTTGCCTGCCACGATCGCTCATCTCTCTCACCGGGAAGAGTTACGTGTCCGAGGTTGTCAGTATCTTACGGGTGAAATCCCAAATGAAATTGGCGGACTATCCCACTTAAGGATCTTGGACTTCTCTAGAACTGGTATTTCTAGTTTGCCTGCCACGATTGCTCATCTCTCTCACCTAGAAGAGTTACATGTCCAAGGTTGTGAGTATCTTACGGGTGAAATCCCAGATGCAATTGGCGGACTATCCCGCTTGTGGATCTTGGACTTCTCGGTACTTGTATTTATGCTTTGCCTGCCATGATTGCTCATCTCTCTCACATGGAAGCGTTACATGTCCAAGGTTGTTAGTATCTTATGGGTGAAATCCCGGATGCAATTGGTGGACTATCCCGCTTGAGGATCTTGGACTTCTCTAGTGTATTTCTGGTTTGCCTACCACAATCGTTCATCTCTTTCACGTGGAAGAGTTACGTGTCTAAGGTTGTCGGTATCTTACGAGTGAAATCCCGGATGCAATTGGCGAACTATCCCGCTTGAGGATCTTGGACTTCTCGGTACTTGTATTTCTAGTTTGCCTGCCACGATCGCTCATCTCTCTTACTTGGAAGAGTTATGTGTCCAAGGTTGTCAGTATCTTATGAGTGAAATCCTAGATGCACTTGGTAGACCATCCCGCTTGAGGATCTTGGACTTCTCTAGTACTTGTATTTCCGGTTTGCCTGCCATGATCACTCATCTCTCTCACCTGGAAGAGTTACGTGTTGAAGGTTGTTGGCATCATACGAGTGAAATCCTAGCTGCATTTGGTAGATTGTCCCCTTGAGGGTCTTGGAAGTCTTTGATACTCGTATTTCTGGTTTTGCCACGATCGGTTGTCACGCTTGCCTTAAAGAACTTGTGTTGAAGGACCTGCAAGGAGCTTCGACTAGTGCCACACTTCCCTCGAGTTTGATAAGCCTTATCCTTTATGCTTATCATCGTGAAATCATCCTAGAGCTCTCTAACTTAGTTACTTTAGATCACTTGAACTTGTCCTTTCATACATATAATCCCAAGGCTCCTCACTAGTCAGAAGAAATTTTGTCCCCTTGGAAGATTGTAGAATCCATCCACTGGCTTCCATCTAGTTTGTCAACCTTGCATCTCACCGGTATACTACCACGGCATCAATTTTCCAACTTCAGGAACCTATCAAGTCTCTCCATTTCTAGATGCTTAATGGCACATCTCCTGATGCTTGAACACTTGGAGAAGTTGAGGAAATTGTCCATAGAAGTCTGTCCAACCCTCGAGAGAATACCTGATCTATCATGCTTGAAGAATCTAGGAACTTTGTATCTGTCTGAATTGGGAAGTCTTGTGGAGATACAAGGTTTGGGGGAGTTGGAATCCTTGGTGTCACTACGGATTTTCTATTGTAAGTCATTGGATGGATTACCTCAACTATCGAAGTTGGCAAAGCTCAAATTTTGTCAATAACATCGCTGCCAAGTGTACGGGGCATTGAGGGTCTCGGTCACTTACGATGTTCGAAGCTTTTTTGTGTCACGGGTTGCATGTCCCCATAAAGGTTGCCTGATTATCCAGGGTGGACCACGCTATCCATCGATTGGAAAGCACCAAAAACATCGAGTGCTGATTGGGAGTCGCCAGAACGTCGGGCCCTACGTCTATATCGGGAGCTAGCATCAATCAATGTGTTACCTAGATTTTGTACCCTTGTAAGTCTTGTCTCTCCATTTATTTGTACAGAGTGGGCTCCTGATAACGAAAGTGTGACAACTTGATTTTCAAGTCTGTTTTCGATGATATGAAATGGGCTTTGCATCCATGTGCCTATAGTTCTTTTCTCGGAGTTGATTACCAGGTGAAGCCGTTAAGGAATCTAAATGTGACTGACTTGAGAATTCGACCAAAAACGACGCGCTCGACCGTGCTAGTCCGCAAAGATCAATACGACACCATCGAAATCGATCGGAGATTAGAGATAGGTCGATTCGATAGAGGTATGTGATTAAAGTTTGAGTAATTAGACCTAATTGCAAAATTTATGTCGAACGGCACTAAGTCGATTTTCTTTGTCATTTTTGTACTATTTGCCAAGTATTTGAAATCTCGAGATTTTCATAACAACCGAAAGTCGCCAATGAGTCGAAGATGTACAATGTGACTTGAAAATGATCAACCACGGGTCAATTGCACTAAACATTCCTAAAAGTTACCTAGTAGGTTAGGTCACGCTAAAATCACGCCCGATTGAAATTAAGCGAAATTGAACCCAATTTCAAATATTGAAAATTCTGTCATGTCACGATTTATTTTAGGAACGTCAACTCATGCTCCGAAGAATTTTCGGCGAGTCTAAATTTTCGGCGAAAAATCAAAATTGGACGATTTTGGACCGAGAATTTAAGGGGCCATTTTTGTGTGGATTTTTAGCGTTCAAGTTGGACCATTTGGCAAGCAAAATTGTGGAATTTGATGTAAGCACTTACCTTGACATTTTAGCCTTTGAATTGAGTCCAATTAGAGAGAATTTGAGATGAAATTGGAATATTCAAAATTCGTAACTAGGGGGCTGCAACATTTCAGCACCCCTAGAGACTTCTTGGAGAAGAATGGAGAGGAAAAAACAGCTGTGGGTGAGGCTGAAGACTTTGGGGGCAGTCACTTGAGTGTATTGAATATTTTGTGAAGGCTTTTGAGCCATTTGTTCCCCCTCAAGCCAACAGACCACTTCTTATTCTTCCTTGTTATTCTCCTCCTCCATTGTTGCTATGTTGAGAGCCCAAGAACCAGAGGAAGCCAGCAGAGAACCAAAGAGGCTGAGCTAGCCACCACCGAAGTCGCTACCGTTGGTCCAGCGCTTGCTCGAGCTGCTCGAGCTCCGCCCGTCGCTGCGCCAGCCCGCTCACCCGTGAGCTCGAGCCCATGCGTCCCGGCCGCTCGTTGTCCGTGTCCTGGCCACCACCATCGTCATTCTAGTCATCCAAAGCCTCGCCATCAACCCCTGCTCAGGCTGCCGTCCCGCCTTGTCGTTTCTAGCCACCGTAGCCAAGTTGAACAGCCCTTTTTAGCCTTGGACAGAAGTTGAAATTCCAGCAAGGGCTAAGACTTCGGGAGCCTTTTTTGGCCTTTTCCCGGCCTCATTTGGTGTCACTCGAGGCTTGAGTGTCGCTCACCACCACGTTGCCGTCGCCGTGAGCTCACTATCTCGCTAATCCGGTGAGTTTACTTGCTAAACTCTAATTAGGTAGTTAATTATGCTTAGGGTAGGATTAGATTATGCTAAGCTTGGTTTAGGTGGTTAGTTAGTTTAATTAGTGGACTTAGTTAGCTAATTAAGCTAATTAGGTGGTTATATTAGATTAGTTAAGGGTTAATTAGATTGTATTATTTATTTAGCCTAGTACATTACTTTTTTAGGTCCAATTAGGTGGATAGATTAGCTTAATTAGTCATTTATCTAATTAAAATGCATTTATTTAATTAATTTTACAATTTATTTAATTATTTAAAATTATATCGAGATAACCGGTCGTTAGAATTTCGTGCTGATTGTCATGGTGTAATTGGTTTGTGCAAATGATTGCTAGATTGTGCAATTGAGTGATGATTGTTGATTTTCAGTTATTATTTCAAAATTCTGAAATTTTGGTACTTAATTAGAAAATACTGAGTGTCGATTTTTTACGCCAAAAATGTTGTTAGGTAATATATTAAATAGTGCAACTTTTAAAAGGAAAGATATCACTTTTTAAGATTCGATCTGACAAAGTGTACCCACACACGATTATTTTACCGGATGTTTTTAATACGAAAAAAAAAAGGTCAAGTACATTAATTTAATTGAGATATTTGAGTGCAAAGCACAATGTCCTTGGCCGAGATTGAATGATTGTGTGATGATTACGAGAACCTATCCCCGATGTGCGTCGGGTGGACGATTTTCTATATGGGATGCCCCATACAACGAATGCCGGATCGCGGTAGAGGTCGGACCAAAGCTCTTTCGGGAATGCCGTCCCGATGTGCGTCGGGTGGACGTTGCTGTGCTCAAAGGATGAGATGATGTCTGGCTATGCTAGAAGATCGATGTGCGTCGAGTAGATCATGCCGTGCGGGCGGTAATCAATTGGAACGCATGAATGATTGAGATAAACGCGCTAGATTATGGGACAAAATTGTGTGGCACGATATAGAATGTGTCATAATGATTTGGCCTTATAATTGGGACTATTGTGATTGATTGGTTTGAAAGTGAGACGTTCCAATTGATGAGTGTATTTATTATATGTATCTATGATTTGAACCGTATTGACGTGCGGGGAAGGTGCCGAGGTGACATGAGTCTTTTGTGATGTGTGATTAGGTCGCATTTAGGCATATTTCATTCCTAATCGGGGTTTAGGGAGTAGACTTGCTAAGATGTTGTCTCACCTCGTCGTGGGCTTAACTTTTGAAGGTCCTTAGATGGAGGCCAGACCCATGCGTTTTGGACAGCCGAGGGGGTTTAATGAGCATAGTACAGACGTCCCTGTCCCCGGGAGTCCCTGGCTCCATGAGCTCATCATGACCACTATTTGGGTCGATGAGGGCCTACCACAGTGGGTACCTCATCGATAAAGGGGGTGATTCCGTCATGGACCTATTGGGGTTTGGGAAGGTCCCCTGCAAAGTTTTGACATCCCCATTATTGCGGTCAACGCTACTGCGGGCGAGGGGGTAGCTAACCCACCTGATGACGTCTTGGTGAACTCGGATCCCAAGTAGATAGGTCTGGGGTAGGGTAGTTTAGTAACCCTTTTGCTTTTTGGCCTCTATGTATAAACTCAGCTTGTTTATAAAAGTGTTTTGGTTTGATGTGATTATCCTGCTTTTCTATCCCAAGATATTTCTTGTCTGGGGATTGTTTATCTCGCTTCCATTTGTGCATGAATCGATTGGGTTGGCGACGCATCCTGAGAATGTTGCAATTTCGTCGACCACCGAGGGATATGCGCGCGCTTGAGGATCGAGGCATGACATCCTTGCCCGGAGTGGTATCAGAGCTTGTCAGTGTGAGGAGTGATAAGGTGCGATGGGTTATGGAATAGTTAGTAGAAAAAGTTTTTTTCTAATGTTGATGCATGTGATTGATAGCTGATTGATAGCTTGTTTGTAGGGATCACTCAATTGCTAATTACGTATGGAATTGAAAAGGGTCATGTAGAAAGTCTACAAGATGAGTAATCAAGAGTAGAGAATGCCTAAAAAGAGAACCATAGGAGCTGTTACTCGGGGTAGGATGCCGACTAGGTTTGGTACCCGAGGTGGTAGTGGTAGTAGCGAGCTCAAGCCGGCACAAGTGGAATAGTGCTGCCGCTGGTCGATGCTAGTGTAGCAGCACCGGTGATCCGAGAATTGACGGGATCATGGGCGCTAGAGACGCTTGGGAATTTGATGAGGCAAGTAATCCTAGATCAAGCCATTACCATTACCGCCGTCGTTACGGCCATTGCTACCGCAACCGCACCGCCGAAGTTCCACTTGGAATGTGATAGCTAAGAGGCCAATGCACAAACTTATGGAGTAGTTCTTGAAGTTGAACCCGCCGAGGCTCATAGGTACATGAGGTCCCGAGGCTGCAGTCCTCTGGATCCAAGACTTGGAGAAGGTCTTTGCACTGCTGAGGTGCACATAGGAAGAGAATGTCGTCCTTGCGGTCTATCGGCTGCATGGAAATGCAAGCACTTGGTGGAGGGTCACCAGAGGAATAGTGTTTCCAGAAGGTGTGGTTTTGAAGTGAAACGCCTTCGTTGTAGTGTTCGACGGTAAGTACTTCTCTGATAGTGCAAGGGAACAGAAGAGGGAGGAATTTCAGCACCTTCATCAAGGTTCGATGACAAGGCCAAGTTTGCGAGCTATCGCAGTATGCCCTAAGGCTAATAGAGGATCCAACTGATAGAGCTAGGAGGTTTAGGAACGGCCTCCGACCAAAATTGAAGAATCTATTGGTGCCGTTCGATCTGAAAGATTAGAATGAGCTATATGGTTGAGCCTAGTTGATAGAGAGGAACTTGAACGAACAAGTAGCCATATCCGGGTCAAGGTTCGGGTCAAATGGGGATGGAAATCGGTTTGGGAAGAAACCGATGATTGGAGGAAGGTACCCTATTTCGCCCAATAAGAAGGGTGGGGTGGGAAAGTCAGCGTCAAGCTTTAATGGCGTATGTCGCTTTTTGCGGAAGGTGACACGGATCGGCCCCGTGCCATTTTAGGATGGGTGCTTACTATGAATGTGGCCAACAGGGTCACCTAGCTAGAGACTGTCCTAGAAAGCGATGGGACCACAACGATTCTTTGCCGTCGCTGCCAATGGGTCAGAATAGGGGATATGCACCGCAAAGTGGATTGAACCGACCTCCAACTAAAGGCAGAGTGCACGCCGTCACCCGATGACAAGCGTAGGCCTCGCCTGATGTGGTCAAAGGTATGGTCTCGCTAAATGACCATGCTGCTTATGCTTTATTTGACCATGGCGCTACTCATTCATTTATAGCTAAGCAGTTTGTTAAGTTGGTAGGGTTGAATCCTAAATTACTAGAGTCAGTGGTTAGTATATCTACACCGTTAAAGGATAAGGTGTTAGCTGTAGTAGGCTGTCCTGGTTACAAGTTAGTTATTGGTGAGCGAGAGGAAAAGATAGACTTGATAGTTCTAGTCATGTATGATTTTGATGTGATAATTAGTATGGACTGGCTTACCAAGTAATGAGCTAAATGGACTTCTATCGTAAAGCGATTTAGCAGGTGAAGTTTTGAGTTTATTGGGAGTTGAGAAAGACCCTCGATTACCTTAATCTCGTCACTTGAGGCAACCCGTTTGTTAGACAGGGGTTGCCAATGTTACCTGGTGACTGTCGTGGATATGACAGTTGAGGAGTCGAAGATGGAAGACATCACTGTAATTCAAGAGTTTCCGGATGTGTTTCCAAAGGAATTGTTGGGTTTGCTACCAAAAAGGGAGATAGAGTTCGTGATCGAGTTGGCCCTCAGACGGAACCAATCTCTAAGGCTCTTTACTGAATGGCATTGTCGAAACTGAAAGAACTTAAGGTGCAGATGCAAGAGTTGTTGGATAAGGGATTTATATGTCTTAGTGCATCACCTTGGAGAGCACCGGCTTCGTAAATAAGAAAGATAGTTCGTTGCGCTTGTGCATAGACTATCGTCAATTCAATCAAGTGATGATCAAGAACAAGTACCCGCTGCCTTTTGGAAAAGTTTGCAGACTGCCTTAAGAATGAAACTGTAGTACAGTACGGCTTATCATCCTCAGACGGATGGCCAGTTTGAGAGGACCAAACCCTCGAAGACATGCTGTGAGTTTGCATGTGGGATTTTAAGGGAAGCTAGAAGGAATAGCTTCACCTTGTCGAGTTCGCCTACAACAACAGCTACTAGTAAAGCATTTAGATGGCACCTTTTAAAGCGTTGTATGGCATAGCGTGCAGAAAGCTAGTTTGTTGGGATGAGGTCGGAGAGCGAAAGATCACAGGCCCAGAGTTAGTCCAGCAGTCAGTGGATGTAGTTACAATTATCAGAGACAGATTAAAGACTACTCAAAGTCGTCAGAAGAGCTATGCTGATAAGCATCGAAAACCATTGGAATTCTAAGTTGGTGAGCATGTTTTTCTAAAAGTATCACCAATGAAGGGTACTTCGCGCTTTGGCAAGAAATGGAAGTTAAGCCCGAGATATGTAGGTCCCTTCGAGATCGTGGAGAAGATATGGACTTTGGCATATCGTCTTGCGTTTCTGCTGAGACTAGCGCAAGTGCATGACGTATTCCACTTGTCGATATTGAGAAAGTACGAACCTGACTTGACTCAAGTGTTGAATTTTGAAGAGTTAGACGTGGACGACAGAGTGTCGTACGTGGAAAGACCGATTCAGATGGTAGATCGGAAGGAGCATATTTTGCGCACTAAAATGATCCTGTTAGTCAAAGTGGTCTAGCAACACCACGGGACGAAGGAGCAACCGGGAAAGTGAAGACTCGATGAAACAACAATACCCACACCTTTTTGTTTAAAGACTTATAATGATTTAAATTTCGATGATGAAATTTTTATAAGACAGGAAGAGTTGTGACATCCTAATTTTTGAGTCTGTTTTCGATGATATGAAATAGGCTTTTCATCGACGCGTGTATAGTTATTTTCTCTGAGTTGATCACTCACGAGATAACTAATTTATCAGGTGAAGCCGTTAAGGAATCTAAACGCGACTGACTTGAGAATTAGACCAGAAAACAACTACTCAACTGTGTTAGTCCGCAAGGGTCAATACGGCACCATAAAATCGATTAGAGACCGGAAATAGGTCGACTCCACGGAGGTATGTTATTAAATTGTGAGTGATTCTACCTAATTGCAAAATTTCTGTCGAGCGGCACTAAATCGATTTTTCTGTTGTTTCTATACCCTGTACCCATATTTGAAATCTCGAGATTTTCACGATAACTGAGAGTCATCAATAAGTTGAAGATGTACAATGTGGCTTGAAAATAATCGATCATGGGTCAATTGCGCTAAAAATTCATAAAAGCTACCCGGTAGATTAGATCACGCTAAAATCACGCCCGATTGAAATTAACCGCGAAATTAAATCCGATTTCAGAAATTGAAAGTTCTGTTATGTCACGATTTATTTTAGGAACGTCAACTCATCCTCTGAAGAATTTTCGGCGAGTCTGAATTTTCGGCGAAAAATCAAAATTGGACGATTTTGGACTAGGAATTTAAGGGGGCTATTTTTGTATGGATTTGTAGTGTTCAAGTTGGACCATTTGGCAAGGAAAATTGTGGAATTTGATGTGGGCACTTATCTTGACATTTTGGCCTTTGAATTGAGTCCAATTAGAGAGAATTTGAGATGAAATTGGAAGGAAAATGTTCAAAATTCGTAGTGAGGGGGGCCTACACCATATCAGCACCCTTGGAGACTTCTTGGAGAAGATTGGTGAGGGAAAAATAGCTATGGGTGATGCTGAAGACTTTGGGGCCAGCCACTTGAGTGTATTGGATATTTTGTAAAGACTTTTGAGCCCTTTGTTCCCCCTCAAGCCAGCAGACCACTTCTTCTTCTTCCTTGCTATTCGATCCTCCATTGTTGTTGTGTCGAGAGCCCAAGAACCAGAGGAAGCTAGCAAAGAACCAGAGAGGCTCACTAGCAACCGCCGAAGCCTCTACCGCTGGTCCGGCGCCCGCCCGAGCTGCTCGAGCTCCGTTCGTCGCACTCCAACCCACACGCCCGCGAGCCCGAGCCTGCACATCCAGGCCACTTATTGTCCGCGTCCCGGCCACCACCGTCGCCGTTCCGGCTATTCGAAGCCTTGCCATTAACCCTTGCTCAGGCTGTCGTCCCGCCTTGCCGTTTCCAGCTGTCATAGCCAAGTCAGACCACCTTTTTAGCCTTGGACATAAGTCAAAGTTCCAGCAAGGGCTGAGACTTTAGGAGCCTCTTTCGGCCTTTTCCCAGCCTCGTTTGGTGTCGCTCGCCACCACGTCGCCGTTGCCATGAACTCACCGGCTCGCTAGTCCGGTGAGTTTACTTGCTAAACTCTAATTAGGTAGTTAATTATGCTTAGGGTAGGATTAGATTAGGCTAAACTCGGTTTATGTGGTTAGTTAGTTTAATTAGTGGATTTAGTTAGCTAATTAAGCTAATTATGTGGTTATATTAAATTAGTTAAGGGTTAATTAGATTGTATTATTTATTTAGCCTAGTACATTATTTTTTAGGTCCAATTAGGTGGTTAGATTAGCTTAATTAGTCATTTGTCTAATTAAATTGTATTTATTTAATTAATTTTGTAATATATTTAATTATTTAATATTTTCTGAAAATTATACGGGATAACTAGTTGTCGAATTTCGTCTTTGATTGTCGTGGTGTAATTAGTTTGTGCAAATGATTGTTAGATTGTGCAATTGAGTGATGATTGTTGATTTTCAATTATTATTTCAAAATTATGAAATTTTGGTATTTAATCAGAAAATACCGGGTGCTGATTTTTGACTCCAAAAATGTTTTTAGGTACTATATTAAATAGTGAGATTTTTAAAATGAAGGATATCACTTTTTAAGGTTCGATCTGACTGTGTACCCACACATGATTATTTTACCGGGTGTTTTTAATACGTAGAAAACAAGCCAAACACATTATCTTAATTAGGACATTTGAGTGCAAAGCACAATTTTCTTAGCCGAGATTGAATAATCATGTGATGATTATAAAAACCCGTCCCGGTGTGCATCGGGTGGACGATGCCCTATATGGGATGCCCCTTACAACAGATGCCGGATCGCAGTAGAGGTCGGACTGAAGCTCCTTCGAGAATGTAGTCCCTGATGTGCGTTGGGTGGACCCATGCTCAAGGGATGAGATGATACCTGGCTATGTCAGGAGACTGATGTGCGTCGGGTAGATTGTGCCTGTGTAGACAGTAATCAATTGGAACGCGTGAATGATTGAGATAAACACACCCGATTATGGATAAAATTGTATACCGTGGTATGGGACATATCATAACAATTTGACCTTATAATCGAGACTTTTGTGATTGATTGGTTTGAAAGTTAGACGTTACAATTGATGAGTGCATTTATTATATACTGTTGACACCTGAAATTTCCGTCGACATTTTAATCATCCATTTTGCAAAAATATAAAAAAAAATAAAGAGCCAAAAAAATGATGAATATAAAAAGAAAAATAGAGAGAAAGAAAAAAAGAAGTAAATGAATCAATGAAAGAAAAAAGAGAAAAAGAAAACAAAAGAAAACAAATGAAATGAAAAAAAAACAATAATAAGAAATAAAGAAAACAAAAAGAAAAAGGAAAAAAAGAAAAATATAAAATATAAAAGAAAGGGGATTCTTTCGCGGAGGAGGGGGCTCACGAACTCTCTGGGGGAGGACGCTCTCTCTCTCTCGCTCGAAAAAAAAAAAAAAGAAGAAAAAAAGGACGAAGAATTAGAGGGGAAAAAAGGGAAAAATCGGTTAGAGCTCGCGTGGTCTTCGCAAACGGATTCTCCTCGGCCGACGGTGGCAACAAGGGGGCGGACTCTCGTTCTCGAATCTGGATTTCCTCCTCGGAATGCTCTAAAAACCTGAGAAAACAGAGTAATCACAGGCGAAGGAGTTGGAGGTTAGGGTTTTCCTCCATTGGTGCGCGATTGGAGGTGTTTCCTCTATTCGGTGAGGAGTTTGCTCGGGGATCCAGTTTCGAAACCGATCAGCATCGGTAGCAGTGACGGCAGCAACGACGGAGCTTGATTCTACCTCTTTCGTTCGTTATTAACGGCCGGCTCGCTTCGGTTCTGACTTCGTGCTCCGAGGATAGAGATCTGAAGCTCGATCGACGGCAGCTCTCTCTCGATCTCTACCTTCTTCAGACTCCCTCAAACCTTAGAAGACAGAGCGATTTCCGATCGAAGAGTTGGAGGTGCGAGGCTCGGATTCGCGCCGAGTTCGGAGAAAGCTCAGCAACGATTTCCCTTTGAATCGAGTCATTTCCGAGGATTTTTCCTCTTAGATCTCGGCAAGTTTCATTCGGACATGATTCGTTTTCTCTAGTAAAGTTTTTTAGAAGTCATCTCAATCCTCCATTCCTTGCTGTTTTCTTTTGCTGGCGCCGAGCATGTATTTCCTCTCGCGATTCAACCATTGAAATCGCCGGCTATTCATTGAAGTCGCCGATTCAATCGAAATCTCACAAGGAGTTTGGATCGGTCATTACTCGAAAATAGAGACAATCTTTTCAGAGTTCTTGAAGAGGCTGACTGATAAAGCTGTTGAGGTATGAATATCTGTGCTTGAATATGTCAAGACTTTCCTGCTGCGAAATTCTTCTAGAGTTTAAATCTTCTCAAATAATTGATGCCTTATGCGATTGACGGATGGATTATGATGAAAACGTGAGAAAGCAAGTTGTCACTGTTATTTTCGAGTGTGGTTTACTTGACTTTTGTTCAGCCTAATGTTCACCTTCTGTTGAATAGAACTATTATATTCTTCTCTTTTGAAAAGACTAAAAGAAACCATTTATACCTGTTCATACTGTTCTTCAATAGCAAGCAATCGTTCGATCATACTCATACCAAATGTTTGATCCCGCTCGTTAGTCTTCATAACTTGCAGATAGCATTATTTGTCTACTGCGTTTTTCATTTGGTTTAACTGGCAAATCAAGAACAAATTCCAGCGGGTCCTTTCTAATGAAGAGTTGTCCTAGTAACAAGTATTAAAAAGGTGCTATGGCCTCGTTCCCCCTTTAGTTTTTTTTTTTTTTTTTTTTAAATGTTTTCATCAGTGCAAATCAAGCTGTACAAGCTAGACATGCACCAGAAGAACGTTGTCTCGTTTTAGTAGAAATTAGTCCTCTGCTGCTGCTGTGTTCTTTTTTAGAATTCCTTGTTCATAATATGGAATGTGTTCTTTGCTAGAAAGATGTGAGTTCATTGGTACACTTCAATCTGGATTGCTTTCTATAATTTGCCCCTTGATGAGCTTGTAGTTGTCAACAAACCGATATGGTTGTGCGGCCATTGGAAGAGTTTTTTTTTATGCTCCTTTCTAGAAGCTGCTGTCTTCTATCGGTTGGGGATAGTTGTTTGAAACATGATAGGCAAGCTACAATTTTTGATTTGGTTGTGTGTATACCCAATCGTGATTTGTTCATTTCTTTTTGTGCCTCTTTCAATTTGATTTGTGTAAATGAGGTGTATATGTAATGCATGAATGTTATATAGTCTCAATGTAAGACATGAAGAATCAGCATTGTTTGTATCACTGTGCTTGCTGCCATCTATGATTGTCTAGCTCGCCACGAATATACATGTTACATTGTGGTCACCTTGTTGTGTTTGTACCGATGTGTGATGAGCTGTGTTGAGAATTGCGTCAATTCTTTGTGTGTTTGCTGTTTTGACGTACTGCAACTTTCTGTTTTGGTTGAAACGAGGTGTTAGATAAGGTTTTTGACTTGAGCCCTTCTAGACATATAAAATACATTTCTAGAGCTTCGTTTTGATATGTCACACGCCCTGAATAGACATCATCCGGTTATCGAAAAATACCGACAAAGTCTGTCAATTCTGCAGTAGTTTTTTTTTTTTAGGTTGATTTGCTGTTTTGACCTACTGCAATTTTCTGTTTTAACCGGAACGAGCTGGAAGATGTTGTTATTAGGACTTAATGTCTTCTAGAGATTTGTAATAGGCTTCTCAAAATTTCCATAAACATATTATATGTGCGATTTGGTCATCATTTGCCCTGCCTTTCTTTTTTTCAAATCGAGCTTTGAAATCTAGAATTTGTCTTGAACTGCAATGCTGTCTTTTCTGTGGCTAGTTGCTGTTAATCTTAAGATGAGATAGTAGATTTGTCCAAACTGCTTTCAATATGTTGTAGAATGACGGTGTGACATGCTACTATGATCTATTCTTGATTGACTTGTTCATGTTCTTAATATTTTTTTAGAAATTCATGCGTTAGGAATCTTGAGGTGCTTCCTTCATGGAATGACATCCTTTATCAATTGTCTACAAAACGGCTTTAGGTATCATGTGGGTTACACATTGATTGGTCCATGTGCCTTAAATACATATGTTGAGTGAATTCAATGGTGCATGCTTTGGAATAAGTGATCTTTAGTTGGTTCATTCATTGTTTTGGGTTGATTGAGGACCAAGGTCATATGGCTTGAATGTTTGTCATGTTATATGCTTTGTGTGTGATCGTTATATAGATGATTTAGGTGTAATACATGATGATGCTAAATCTTGAGATTTCACTTAGAATTTGATCTAGAAGACTTTGTGACTTTAGTCACTCTTTGTGAACCTAAAAGAATGTCTTGCTTTTGATTGTTTCGATACGTGATGATTGTTTCTTTCATTTGTATGCATCTAATCATCTAGATTTTCTAGATTAGGTTTAGAATAGGATCCAAAAAAATGGAGAAGAAGTGAAGATGGTGGAGGTCGATGTCCACTCCAACCGTTATTCTGTAATATTCATTTTTCTCCCGACATATGTCTCGGGTTCCTTGTGTTGTATAAAACCCGACGAGTTGCGGGTTTTCCTTTTTCCCTCTTCTTTCTTAATTGTGTTTTCTCTTTTATATTTTTAGAATTGCATGATTAGGTTTATTGCTTTCTCTTGATTGTTTACTTCATGTCTTGCACTTTCAATTTCATTGATTGTTTTCTTTTCATTTTTTTTTAGAAATAAAATAGCATGAAAATGATCAACCACGCATGATCACTTAGCCTATGAATTGATGATCACGCATGGACATATTAGGAAAAATACAACATACTGTTTAGGTACCGAAAGGGCGCTAATAGCAATATTAGCGTAATCCAAGTCCCCAAACCTAGATATCTGGTTACGAAGGAATCGAGGGAACACTCCCGACCCTCGATTGGGTTTCTAGTCGACCCCCGAAAATGAGGCTAGTGGCGACTCCTGTATATTTTTAGGTTGTCATAAATAAGTAAATCGTATAAATAAATCCGCTGTCACGCGGGGTATGAGTTTCAATGAAACTCACTATGGTTTAGCATAATTGATGTGGGAGTAACCCAAAGGATGAAGTGATGCCATCCTAATGGGTGAAGCGTACTATCGAGAGGGCTACCATGGTAAAAGTACCCTTAAATTCGATATCCACATTCGACTCCCTTTTTTAGGAGTGTCGCTTTTGTGGGCATGGATCGCGACATTCCGCTGTCACGCGGGGTACGAGCTTGGGAGAGCTCGCGATCTCGTGGAGGGAACTCATGAGAGGCTTGATCCAAAAGGCGAGGTGATGACGTCTTTTGGAATGCAAGCCGTGAGGGAACTTTCGTGATCAAGTACCCCTAAATCCGACCTTTCCCCCTTTTCTCTCCTCACGATAATGAGGGATTCGAGGGTGGCGAGATCGGGTCGCGACATATACATATGTGATTTAAACTGTACTGACGTGTAGGGAGGTATTGAAGTGAGGTGAGTCTTCTGTGATGTGTGATTAGGCCACCTCTAGGCGTATTTCCTTCCTAATTGGGGTTTAGGGAGTAAACTTGCTAAGACATTGTCTCACCCTATTGTGGGCTTAACCTTTGAAGGTCCTTAGATGGAGGCCAGACTTGTGCGTTTTGGATAGCCGAGGGGGTTTAGCGAGCACAGTATAGACATCCTTCTCCCTGGGAGTCCCCGGCTCCATGAGCTCATCGTGACCATTATATGGGTTGATGAGGGCCTACGATAGTGGGTACCTCATCGATAGAGGACGTGGTTCCGTCATGGGCCTAATGGGATCCGAGAAGGTCTCCCGCAGGGTTTTGACATCCCCGCCATTGTGGTCAACGCCGCTGCGGGTGAGGGGGTAGCCGACCCACCTGACGGCGTCATAGTGAACTTGGATCCCAAGTAGATAGGGTCCAAGGTAGGGTAGTTTGGTAACCCTTTTGCTTTTTGGCCTCTATGTATAAACTCAGCTTGTTTATAAAAGTGTTTTGATTTGATGTGATTGTCCCGCTTTTCTATCTCAAGATGTTTCTTGTTTGGGGATTGTTTATTTCTCTTGCGCTTGTGCATGAATCGATTGGGTCGACAACACGTCCTAGGAACGTCGCAATTTAGTTGACCACTGAGGGATGTGCCCGCACTCGATGATCGGGACGTGACAGAAAGACGTGGATTGTCCATATATATTAGTTTGTCCCACAAATTCATTAACGACGATGAGCATTTTATCCTTCATTTTCTTGATGAGGTGCACACGAATTGTTTTAGAAAAGTCCAATATTGGAAAATTGATATGATGTGAAGTAATTAATATATCCTAATAGATCCACAATTCATTAACTTAAACTTTTTATTGAAGGTGGATTTAACTACATATGTCAATGGACTCGGATTTTAGCTCCCTCCTGGGTTAAGGTATTGGAAATTCGTGTCTTCTTCTCTTACTATCGTGCTCCTAACACCCCTATCCAGTCTTTACTTGTATAACTTTTATCAATATGGTAAGGTACGTATATCATACATTAAATTCTTTTAATTTTAGCTTCCTAAATGCTATTGCTAGAGTATAAAGTCCTCACTTTCAACTTTTCAATCGTCCATGACTTTGTTACAGGTTTTGCATGATATGTTTATCATCCTAGCGAAAAGTTAGATTAATGGTGGGAAATAATGAGGCCGGATGGACTGAATTAATATATATGCAAAACATTTAGAACTTATTTGGCCAAAAAAAAAAAAAGTCTATTGCAATATATTTATGATTTTTCTTTTTATATAATTTCCTCAAACAAAGTCCTCAGCAATAAATTTGTAAAGCCAACAACGAGTCATGCCTCTGCCACTTCTAATGTGCGGTTTGATCCATGTGAAAGCAAGATAAAAAAATCTTATAAAAGGTATGAGTGACCTCAAACAAAGCTTGTTAAGGAATTGCTCCTTGCAATGATTATGATTGGGTGTTGCTCGGTGTATTGGTATATATATGTGTATTTTCTCTTGAATATTGCTAATCCTAAGGCATCATGACGATTCTTGCTCAGAACTCTCTCTAATCTCTCGCTATTTTCGCTATTTGCGTTCGTTTGAGACAGTTTCATTTGCTTTAAATTTAAACTCAAGCCAGCCGTTGACCACATTAGGTCCAAGTCAAGGGTTACAAGCTTGAATTTGTCTACAACTGGTTACTTACCTCGCAAACCGATAATTCAGATGTTAATATTAAGGCTTACCTTAAATTCTTATCATTTCGTGCTCGTACAAACCTGTAGTGCAATTCTCGGCTGTTCCTTAACATTGCTGCCACTTGCCCAGATCTTATTCCTTTGAAAACCTACCATGTTCTGACTGTTTTTGTGCACTGCTGGACTTCTTCTTTGACTTTTCTTCTGTGGGCATTGTCTTCAGCCCTGCACTCCACTTAGCAATTAATACGAAAGGATCGAATCTTATTGGAATTTTTCCAAACCTGGGTCGGGAAGTGGTGAGTGATGTGAGGCAATGAAGCTACGGGGAGAGAGAGTTCGCGGATGTTTCCTCTTGCAGACGTGCAAGCACTGAAGGAAATTGCTGAACTTGTGAATCCTTGCACCCGAGGGGCTGATTCTGCGTCTGGACTGGCTACATGAAATTGGCCGGGACTGTGAACTCACTCAAGGTGCTGAGATGGCCTATGGAGAGCTTAGCTCATACCAGCGCGCTGGGGCCTCGTCGGAGCTGGAATGTTGCGAAGAGGCTCACTGGTGTTGCTTGGAACTCACCGGACAGAGGAGATTAGGCTGGGAACAAAGGCAGAGACAGATTGGAGATCACCAAAAGGCAGAAGCAGCTCATGAAAGAGATTTGTATTAAAGTCTCCCTGCCTGGGATGGTAATTGATGACTTTCTGCACTTTTATCACTAAGACAATCGGTCTGAAGCAAAATCATTGTCCATAAGCATATGGTGTGGGAAGACTTAAAGGTGGTCGTGAGGTATGCAAAGAAAAGACACATCTGGCTTGGGATTTGAGCAGCTTTTGATAGAAAGGAGTATACCTATTTCCTATGGCATAGTACCTGCTAGTGCTATTGACATTTACATGGTTTCTATTTTCCACATTGACTCCTACTGACATTTACATGGTTTCTATTTTCCACATTGACTCAATACCCTAATTAACCATTTTCTCCTGCCATATGCTGCACTTTTCTTTTCTTCCTTGTTAGTTCATCTACTTCTTGTTTTTGGCATATCGAACTTCTGACGCCAAACCTGGTCTCTGTAATGATTTTGCCCTGGATATTACAGTCAACAAAGATAAATTGTTTAGCTAAAAATCTGGGCAGAAGACTCTTGTGGACCAGTTTTCCTATGTATCTATTCATTTTTGAGTGAATTTAATACGTGACTTTTTAGTGGAGTTCTTTGGCAAAATATTGGAATGAATCAATGAGAATACAAGTTCAAAACTTTATGATACCTAAATGTTGTCATAATTGAAGGTAATAACAGAGAGGCAGTCTTCATCGATCATGCTTTTGGCTTGCTTGCGTCCAACCACATTTCGGTCATTCAGATGTGGTACAGACGGCCACAAGAGCTAGCGGAGTTTCTTGTGCAAGAGAATGATGTCTAAACTGAAGCTGAAAATAACTTCCAAGTGACTAACTGAAATTCTTCTTGAGATTCCAATATGTATAGCATGAGAACTTAGATAATTCGTGGTTTTGAAATACAAAGTTGCAGTTGAAATTTCTGGAGAAATTAGAGATTTGAGGTCCTTTGACTTCTCAAACTTGAGAAAAGGTAAAGCCACTTCAAGAAGAAACAGCATACGGGACATGAACATGCTGAGGATCAGCAATATACTCCGGTCTGTGTGACACTAACAGATAAATTTACAGATCGAATGATCAATTAAGTTGGATTCTCAAGTTGTGGGGATTGGCCTTTTGCAAAATATTATTGAAGTGGGCTGGAAACTCGTGGAAAGTTTAAGCTTGTCATTAGTAATCAAGTCTTTGAAGATGTGAGGTTCATTGTAGTAGAATTAAAATTTTCTACAAGCATTGCATTGATGGTTCGCATCCTATTATAGAAAAGGGATCTTTGAAGATATGCTCGCGTATCTTAAAAATAACCACGCCAGATCCAAGCTACTTTGTAAAGGCAGAACTCTTAAGGTTCGTGTCCGCCCTGGAATTACGTTGAAATCCCAGTTCAACATGATCTAAAACTGTTTCGCATTTTTGTCTCTCCGCTTCCACGTTTCTGGGTATTTCTACACTCATTCTCTCCACAATTACAGTCTTGTCCGAATCAAAGCAATATATGCAGGCGCAAGTCTCAGATTACTTGGTTTTGTTTGTAAGCAATGTGATCTCCATCCCTTTCGATGGCTTTTTCATTGCCTCAAAACACCAAGAAGATGACATTCGACACGTAAAGTCACAAGCAATCTGGCCTTAGATTTGTGTTGGACCAAATTCGACGAAGGGAGGGTCTACTTTGCAATGCACTAATCTAAATTTTACCATCTACTTCAAAAATTCATTGCAAAAATCATTCAAATTAGGTCTGTCATGCCACATTTTGATTAAACGACTATATGAATAAATTATCAAAATGTTTAGGACTAAATTGGCTAAAAATTTTAAAAAAAATTGAATTGATTGTTGTCCAGTAGATTTAAAATTGAATTAATCGTCATTATTCTAATTGGTCAACAACAATCAAAATAAATTATAAGTAAACACTTAATGTGCAAATAGTTTTTTATACGTTACTAAAAGGTTTAGGATTACATTGGCTTGAGTGGATCTGTTAAACATCACCAAAAGTTTGTCACATTAATGTGTGAACAATTTGCTATCCATCTAGCGTATATTGCGGCTTTTGTCTTCTTTTGACTAACCTTACTTTTTTTTTTTCATTTTTTTGGATTCTTTTAAGTGACGCCAACGATTTAACTGAGGCTGGGCACCGGGCCTTGCTTAAACGTGCATGGCCTGAGCATGCCAGGATCGGCACATTATTGTGTCGGCCCATGTGTCGGGTCTTGTTCATGGTTGGCCTTGGCCCGATTTTTAAAAAGAAAAAAAGTTCAATATAACTAATTTTTGTTAAAATATAATAAGAAAAATTAATTGAGAAAGTTGATGAAAAATCATTAAAATTATACCAAATTAAGTACATGTACATCTTCATTTAATTTGCAAAAATGAAGTGCACACAAGTTGCACCAAAAGAAAATGCATAATAAATAAGTTATTTTCAGCATCATATCCCTCACTATAAGCGGGTGATATAGTATCATCATTATCCCCTTGCTCATGTGGGTGCATTCTTCTATAGTTTCTTACAAAAACCAATCATGTTGTACCACTACCAAATTTAAAACTTTAGCAGATTGTTGACATCCGAACTTTCCTGAAGGTTTAAGTAAGAAAATTCATTGGTTTAAGGTCTCCAATTGTGGTGAGTCTCATTTCTTAAAAAAAAAAAAAAAAAAAAAATCAGTGTAATGTCCTTAGCATCTCAATTGCATGTAGAAATTAGGAGTATTGCATTTCATCAGTAATTAGGCGTCAATTTTTCAATAAACCAAGAGTTGATTTTTTGGGTTTGGTGGATCTTTTGGGTTAGTCAAACGCAAAAAGTCAACTCTAAGTAAAAAATTGCAAAAAAAAAGACGTAAAAAAATTGTATATAGATGTCAATTTATACAATTTAGATAGGTGTGTAGAATTAGGCCTTTAAGTTTCGAGTTTTCGTAAAAATGGCCAACCGGTTGAATTTTTTGTCAAACCTTCAACCGTTTCTAATCTGTTTTTCTTATACATTTGATTTAAAGACTGCAAATTTAGAAGTTTTCAATCTGATTAAAGAAATCTCAACCAGTGGAACCAATCACTCATTTAGAGTATGATATTTGGCACAAAAGATTAGAATTACTTAAACTCACACTTCGTCCCACTTGATGTAACCGCACAAAATCCTAAAGAAAACAAATAAAATGTATTATTCTACCCATTTTGGACGGGTAGCGGCACGTGTAAAAGAAGAAACAATCCCTCTTTTATTGATCAAGGTTTACACCATTTTTTTTACGGAGAGAAAATCCAGAAGAAATCCCCTCCAGAACTTGGCTCTCCCGGGTCAGCCACCGAACGACACCACCGTACGCCGTTCACCATCCCCCATCAACACACCTCCACTCGCTGGCCAATGCAGAACCGAGAGGGACCTTGTCTCAGAGCACGTGAGAAATCCTCCTCAAAACCAGTTCCCGACGTCTTCCATCTATCTTGAACACGGCTGATCATTGCTTGTCACCGTCAGCTATGGTTTCGAAAGGGTGCACAACGCGCTCCGCTCTGCTCTGCTCTGCTCGGGTTGATTGCTGAAAGTCAGATCCTTTCTTTGGCCGTGACTCTGATCCTCAACGACAACCAAAGCTTCCGATCCAGTTACTGATGACAGTTTCACAAGGGTGATTATTGGCGAGCAAAATGAGCAAGAGTCACGGATATGCATATTGTCGAATCTCCATTAACGTATTTTCAGGTGCTTGGATCGGCCTTGGTGGTTCTTAATATACTAAAGAACGTTCTGCAATATCAGGGGCCTTATCTTGGAAGGTCCGTGAATGGACACGGCGGTATTCCGGAGGCGGTCAATGGCGGTTGCGGGGTAGTATATGAACGGTTCTAGCTGAATCATGGTCGTTCGTAGATGTCATCTTAGATTTGCGCGTGTTTGGTCAATATATATATATATATATATATATATAGAGAGAGAGAGAGAGAGAGAGAGAGAGAGAGAGAGAGAGAGAGAGAGAGGATGGGCTTTATATTTCTTAATCCATAATTGGCTTGGTACAGTCGTCCTTCAAGATGGGCTTAATTAGGTTTAATGAACTTTGGGCTTGAACAGTCTTAAGTGAGCTTGGGCTTAGTTTAGTGTGATTTGGTTTTCGGCTGAGTTTGTTCTTTATTGAGTTGGGCTTACACTAACTGAAAGACATTTTGCTCAACACCAACGTAGCTGAGAGGATTTCAAACCATTCTCAGCCATCTTACAATTTTTTTTTTCCTTTTCTGTTCTCTATTTAACTTGTTAATTATTGGGGAAAAACAAACATAATCGATGATGTCATAAAAATAAAGCACCCACATATTAATATCAGACACTGCTTAGAAAGAGGAGGGCCAGGTGTGAATAGCCCAAGAGCAAAAACTTTGAAAAGGCAATAAAACATGAAATTTCTAATTCAAATAGATTATAATTGAACATTGAGACAAACCGATGGCTATGAGAGGCTCAAGTTTAAGCTGCCAAAGTATGGAACGAACTAAGCTCGAACTTAGTGATACTTGATTTGAGAGGCTTCTCTAAGCTTATTAAACTTTTGAATACTACAATTGTTAAGACAAGGCAAGTTAAACTTTGATCATGCAAAAAATCTGACCCAACTCATGCATGTAATCCCCTCACACATGTTTGTTAGGGACTCGAAACAGAATTGTTTTTTTTCTTCTTCTAAATATTGTGTTAATAGATCGATTACGTTACTAATCACTAGATTACATGAATGATTGTTCATTTATTAAGGCTTGCTTAGGTCATGGGAATTCTCAATTAAACCTGAAAATTGTTTATTTATTTGACCAAACCCTTCTCTTTCCGTGGAAACTAAGAAAGCTCCAGTTTAATGAAGAAAAGAAAAAGAAAGCGTGGTCTGGACTCAATGTAGATCGCAAGGACTGTCAAACGAAGGAAAAAAGAGAAGAACTTGCTTCGTGAGTTCTTCCTCGACTCAATAAAGTTCCACGCATTCACTTCACCAATAATAGTGCATCGGTGCGGAAGACGCGATTGACATCAAAGGACGGGAAAACGCCAAGCCAAGCCAACTTTCGATTAAGACAAGCTGAGGAGGGAAATTCATGTGTTCATGTGGCTGGTCGATAGACATTGTTTTTGGTCATTATCTCATAAGAATTGCGAGGACAATGACGTAATAACAAGAAGTTGGTGATATCCAATCACTGATGAGTTTCATGCACAAGAGAGCGTGGACTTGCGAAGTCTATTTATTTGTTTGTAAGTAAGAATTTGTATTCCAAAAAATATTGTAAGTGGAGCATGTCATCAAGCATCACGAAGCATATCATGCATCAACCATCCTTCTAATGTATAGTAGTTTAAAAAAATTCACAATCAATTTCTCGATAATATCTACATATAATAATCTGAATCTAACATCTCATATGAATAAACAACTAGGACGATAAACGATGCTAGCAAATATTTGGACAAAACCAAAATACTCTTGTGACATGTGAACGAGCCATAAAGCTTCAAGATGCGAAAGTAAAAATCGAAATCAATTGCTTTAATTAATTAAGCCATAATACTTTTTGGAAAATTGTATTAATTATGATTCCTTTGACAACAACTTGCTAAGATAATCAAGGGTGAAAATCTATTTATTGAGATTGAAAGCTGATGAGATCTAGATTGTACAATTGAGCAACCAATCATATATAAAAGAGTACGTCCAACATTCGTCAATTATGATTTTAATATTAAGAGAGATTATCTCATCTATTTTTAAGATGAAGTTATCACAAAATTAATGTATTATGATTGTATATGTGTCCTAAGAGAAAATTATTGCCCGACAACAATGATAGACAAGATCATCCGCATAAAAATTCTCAACTAACAGCATGGGAAATTTCCAAACAAACACACTAGACAGTTCATGGTACTTAGTACTTACACAACAAACTTTCGTTTTTATTTTTATTTTTATTTTTATTTTTTCCCTCTTATTTCACTCGAACAGCCAATGTTTCTATCTGTAATTTTGTCCACCTTCCAGATTATTTCTTTCCTTGCACTCCAACTTGACTTGAACCTGCCGACATTTACATTTCCTGTTCAACAATCGGAAGACAATTAATTGATTAATTGATTAATTAATAATTATATTTGTTTGTTTGTTTGTTTGTTCAGCATTCCACAAGCAAGAGGAAGTTCAAGTTTGAGCACATTAATATATTCAGTTGGAATCAACTTCACTCAAAAGCTGTAATGGATCAAGTATAATATATTAACTACTCTACTCCATATCAATTTTCCAATATGGTGTTTTTCTAACATAATTTATAAGTGCTAAGTATATGTCAAGACAAGGTATTTTAAACTTTAGTCATGCAAAAAATCTGACCTAACTTGCACATTGAATCGCCTCACCCATGTTTGTAGGGACTCGAAACAGAATGCTTTTCTTTTTTTTCCCTAAATATAGTGTTAATAGCTTGATTACATTACTAATAACTAGATTATATGTGTGATTGATTATTTAGTAAGGCCTAATTAGCTCTCGGGATTTCAATTAAACCTGAAAACTGTTTATTTTAATTGACCCCCTTTCCTTTCCTGGAGACTAAAACTCAATTGGCAAGGATGGTCAAATGAGGAAAAAAAAAAGGAGGAACTTGCTTCTTGAGTTCTATACCTTGACTCGGTCAAGTTCCACGCATTTAGTACACCAATAATAGCGAGTCAGTAAGAAAGACATGTGTTCACAAATCACCGATCAGTTTCATGCCCAACAAATAGGGAGGTCTTGCGAAGTCTTTTTATTTATTTATAAGTAAGAATTTAAATACCAAAAAATATTATAAGTGGACCAAGTCATTAAACACCGTGAAACTAATGCATGATAGTTTGAAAAAATCCATAATCAATTTCTCCGTAATATCTATATGTAATAACCTAAATCTAACATCTCTTAGATAATAAACAATGCTAGGGGTGAGTATGGTCCGAGTTGGGCCGGTCCACCCCCTAACCCTAGGATCAACCCGCACAGTGTTGGTCCTCAATTTGTGGGACTGATGACTGACCTTATTGAGTTTGGGACCGAAGACCTGACCAACCCAATGGGTTCAGTCCGATTCCAAGATTAATCCGAGACCAATAGATAATTTTTTTATTTCGTTTTTTGTACTCCCTGAAAAGGTGACCTATGACTAGACTAACCCAATAGATTTGGTGATGAGCAAGGTTAACTAAGAGAGGCCAGGGCGAGCATCAAGTGTCGAGCGGGGTGAGCGTCGAGTGGTAAGCGGCACGAGTGGCCAAAAGCGAGCAAGTTGAATGTCGAGTGGAGAGCGAATAAGTTGTTTCTATCGATTTTGACAAATTGAAGATTAAGATTACAAATAAGATAGAAAAGAACGAGTACTGGAGGAGGATGCTGTGAGGAGCTGTTTATGCCATTTTGAATGACGTGAGGACTCCTCAAAAAAACATTTTCCTCATTTGTAAATTATCGTTGTTGATGTCATAAAATACATTAGAAATCTAAGTTATTAAAGAACGGTGTAAAATTGCTTGGACTCCTCACTAAAGAGTTGTTTAATATTGCTGCACCGTTTATTTTAGAGTTTTCTCTATATAAAAAAAAAATTTATTGATAATATATTAGATATAGTCAAGGTTGGTCCCGATTAAACCAACCTTAAACTCTTAGTACCGATGACCAACCCTCACAATGCTAGTCCATGAATCCTAGGATCAAAGATTGACCCAATCTCCCTAGGAACCAAATCGGGACTAGCGAGTTGGGTCGATCTAGAGTCGTTTAAGGTCAACCCTAGACCGATGCTTACCCCTAAACTATGGTACCGAAAATTTGAACAAAATTAAAATAATCTTGTGTCATGTAAACAAGCCATAAAACTTGAATATGCAAAAGTAAAAATTGAAATCAATTGCCTTAATTAATTAAGCCATAATATTTTTGGGAAATTGTAATAACGTTGACACCTAAATTTTGGCGACCCAGTCATGGATTTTTTGCATAAAAAATGGGTTAATTTTAACCCCTAAAAAAAAATTGCATCAAAGAAAATAAAAGGAAAATAAAGGGAGGATCAATGTGATTTGATTATGAATGGAATGTAGAAATTCTGATTAACCATTTTTGCTCCGGTAAATGTTCAAATCATAGTAAATGTGGAAGCAAATTCTCAATCAAATATATTTGGTGAATAAAAAAAGCAATGAGTTTGATAAAAGGAAATGAATCGAAACATCCAAGAAAAAATCAAGCCGATTGCAAGATTTTGCTCCAATTTACAGACCATAGATTAAGGCAACGGAAATAGGAAGCTCGAAAATTGCCATGAATTAGGTTTTCAGAATCACTATAAAAAGGAGCAACAATTTTGGTGATAGAGGGAGCGAATTCAAAAAATTTTCAGGGCAAAGAAAAATCGAGAGAAAAACTTGTGAGGAAAAATAGGGAGAGAATTCATACAAAGGGGTCCTTTTCTATTTTTCATTTTTCCTTTTTGCATGAGTCAAAGTCCACAAAAAGTCCGTTTTGGTTTCTGCAGAAAGGGACGGCAAAGAGACGTCGTGTGAAGAGACAGGAGAAAAAAAAAAAAAAAAAAAAAAAGAAAAGCAGCAAGCAGATCGTCTTCCTCGCGCACAGGTCTCCTTCGCCCCCTGCGACTTCCGTCCGCGAGCATTGCACCAGCATCGCCCACGCCAGCAGCTGAACCGTCAACCACCGTTGCTCCACCTCCGCCGCTGCTCCACTCCACCTGCGAGCCACAACCCAAAGTCGTAGCGATCCGTGAGCTCGGCGCTTGAAGCCGTACCGCCGCTCGTAGCCCATCCCTCGCTGGTCACCACCATTGCAACCGAGCAACATCTCCGCCGCACCGCCTCTCCCCCGCCGACGATCCCTGCTACCCGGATCGATGCCCACCGCTGCACCTCTACACCTGCGACCTGCTGCTGCCCAGTCGACGTCGAAGCTTCGAAGCCTGCCGCTCTTGACCTTGCCGCGCTGCTGCGCCACCGCGCCACTTACCTCAGCCCAACACACGGTGCCTTCGCCGCCCGTCTCTGCTCACCGGACGCTGCGCCTGCGCACCCAACGCCACACCTCGAAGCCTGAGGCCTGCTCCGCTCCACTACCATTCTACAGCAACCGAGCTCTCACTGTTCACCGCTCGACTGCTGTTATCCCGACCTCACTGCTCGAGCGCCCCGACGCCGTTGCTGCCTAGCAGTTCGTGACGCCCCAACGCCCTCATTCTTTGCCGCACTGCTGCCACAGCTCGCAACTCACCCGCCTCTCGAGATCCTCGCCAACACTGCGCCAATGCACCACCTCCGCTCGTCTGCCCCCCGCCATCGGAGCCCAACGCCGCCACGCTTCCCGCCTGCCCTCCACCGTGCTCCGCCCCTCACTGATCGACACCGTTGCTCCCTCTTTCCAAGTCCCCCTTTAGACCGCTTTTGTTATTTGTATTTTTTTATTTCTTTCATGCTATTTTAGTTTATTTTTTATTTTAAATATTATTGTAAATGAATGTGATTTTCATTATCTGCACGGATTTTGTCCAAATTATTGTAATTATTAATTTGATCCGTAAGACGTCGGATTATTTTTTTAGTTACATTAATTTTTTGGCTTTTTGGTAGAATTTAAATTGTTGAATCATTATAATTATTAATTTGATCTGTAAGACTTCGGATCAGATTTTTAATTATTTTGATCTCTTTATCGTGATAATTATGATTAGGATAATCGTTAATTTGACTGTGAGACAACAGGTTATTTTTTCGATTATTTTAATCATTTATTTTGTTGATAGTTTAGATTTAATGTTTATTTAATAATTAATTATCTTTGAAAAAATAAATAATAAAAAATAAAAATAAAAACAAAAAAACAAAATTTTGCATGAGCATATAGGTTTAGTAAATTAGAATTTTCTTAGGATTTCATTCTTAGGGTTGCATTTTTAGAAATAAGTTAGGGTTGGACCTAAATTAATTTTTTAAATAATGATTGCACATTTTAATTATCTTGTTTTTCAAAAAATAGTTTTCTAAGATAGGATAGGTTTAAGTCAAAATTAATCCCTAGAATAAATTAGAAAATTATCCCTTTTAGATAGTTTAAGGGTTTTTTTATTAATTCTAAAAATACAAAAAATATGATATGCATATTAACTAGTTTGCATAATATGCCCATTTAATTAGAATTTGCATATTAATAAGATTAGGACATGTAGTTAAAAATGCATTTTTCAAAAAAAAAATCTGAGGAAGTCAAAAAAATTGTTTGGTTTTTGTGTGATTTGCTTTGTGTGATGCAATTTATTTATTTATTTATTTATTTATTTATTTGAATGTTTAATAGTGGATGAGCATCCGTGTGGTCACCATTTTTTGCATGATAGTAATTTAGGTTAAAATAAATTAGCTGCCCTGTAAAAACATTTTGAAAATAAAAATAATGGTACCAAAAGGGCATTAGAGAAATCTAGTGTAACCAAGTCCTTGTATCCATAGTCTCTGGTTCGTAGGAGTAAAATAAATCTCCATTTATTTTACTTAGATGTCTAATTGACTTACCGTGAACCAATTAGTGGCACCTCCTAATTAATAATCTTTTGCATGTTTAAAAATTTAGACTTAAGTCGTGATTTGATATGGGCTTGGGAGAGCTCGAGTTAAGTTTAAAAACTTGACAATCCATTAACCTAGTTTTAGGTGGAGCACCCGAAAAATTAGGTCGCAACAGCTTGGCGACTCCGCTGGGGACTTGTGTTAAAACACTTAATGGACTTAGGCCAATTTTTCTTTTTCTTTTAAAAATGTTTTTTGTTTGGCAGCGAGGATCCTAGGTACGTCCCTAACATTTCTAAGGTGTTAAATGTTCTTGCAGATGGAAGGTATAAGGGGAGTAGTCTTTGCTAACCCTTGTCTTGGAGGTTGGAGTGTGGGATTAATGATTCTATTTTTCCATTATTAGAAGTGTTGTTTGCATTTAAATTGTTGTGCATGTTTTATTGCTTTTAGTACTACACTACTGCACACACAACCTGTGGCCGGATCTGGGCTACGATAGGATTTCTAGGATGGTGTTAAGAAGGATACTTCCTCCAAAGCGAGACTGCTATGTAGAGATTGACCTTCTTTTCCCCGAAAGTCTTTTCATGGTGTCGAATATGTTTGTTCATATCCGCGAGACTGCATGACTATTAGACATTCCATTCGATTGAGCCGGAGTTAAGGGGACCTAACACGTTAATGCGAGACTATAATGGTCAGATCATCCTCTTAGCTCCACTTTGTTAAGTCGTCTAGATAGAAATTGAGCCTCACACTTCATGCATGTGTCTATGTGATTGTCATCCCTTTCCGATGAAAGTAAGTTGTTTGGACTCTCACTTTGCAATTCACTTACTTTGTTGCAATTTTCATCGATCCATGACAATGTTTCATCTTTCGTCTTGTTTTATATTCCTTAGGAAAAATCGTCGTACCATTCATTTCCACTTTTGGGGTTTCAAGATGATGTCATATGGCATTGAAAGAAGAGGTCAAGGCATTCGGAACCCTATCGAAGTCCCTCGGAGGTCCCGTTCTACTGAATTAGGGCACCATGGAAGAGGTGGGGGAAGTTTTGAAGAACGAAGACAAGAAAGGCGGAACTCGCCACTTGACCAAGGGCGAGGGAGGCAAAACCCACTACTCCTGAGCATTCACGAGATATTCCCCAGTCCTCCAAGAATGATGCAGGATGAAGCGGAAGTGATAGATACTCTGGGACAACCTAGTGGCAAGTTTGATTACCTGGTGAAGTATTCGGCTCCTCCCAGCTACTACATTGATCCTCGCCAGATAGTCCTAGATGGATGGGGTGGCATGGATGATTCGACACCGCCGAATGCAGAGAACCCTGATGATGTGCTGGAAGGAGTTACAAACTTATTCGATGACCTCATCGTAGGAGCCATTAATAAAGGACCCTTTGAAGAGATTGGCCTTAGCCTACAAGAGTAACTCTTTTTTTTGCTTTTGCACATTCCCTAGCGTGGGAATTTTTATTATTTTCTTAATAATGTTTTCAGTTTCTTCTTTCTTTTAGTGATTGAGTGTTGCATTTTTTCCATTCAATAAATGAAATTGATAGATGAATTTCAATGAAATTACAAATTTTATTTTGAGAGCATGATGAGGTACACCAAACTAGTTTAGTGATGATATCCAACAATGAAAAGAAAATATTATACAAGGAGAATTTGAGGACTGGGCTTCTTTATGCTTTCCCCATCCAAAATCCAAAAGAAAATTACTTTTGAAGCCATTTCCAAAAGCATGCATTAGGTTAACACTGTTTAATTTTCTGACTCATTTACTTCATGTTTCAGAGCATTACTTTTTTCGGTCTGATGAGAAGGCATTTGAAAAGGCACATTAGGTTACAATGATAGATCAATTGGCTCAACTGTTACTCAATAGATGTCGAATTGGGAGCACTACAGATTCTAGTAGTGACATGACTGAGATAAAATGAATGTGCAATTTGAATTCACCTTGATGTTGCATAGTATCATATTCATGAACGTTATCTTGTGGAGGGGCAAAAGCGGATAGGAACAATCCAAAAACATCAACTACCGAGGCAATCCCATTGTAGATGAATCCTTGAATGAATTCTTAAAACCATTTTGCAATGTGGAAAACTATTTGTTTTGGAGTTGATAATTTTTCATGCCTAAAGCTGTTGAGCTCTTTAAAAAAAAGGATTTTGCATGATGACTTTTAGCCACCAATTCCACTAAAGAATATCAAGATGGACTAATTTAATGAATGAGGTGGAATTGATTGAGCATACTAAATGAGACGAGTCGGAATGATGAAAGGTAAACCTTATCCTATACACGGTCCCCTACTCATGCACTTATAAAATGAGTGTAGGAAGGTTCATATACACAAGGTAAAGAGTTCTCTTGCAAAAGGTACGGCAACCGAAATGACGAGAGGCAATTCATTTATTTATCCCAAACACTACGGGTGATCCATTACTTAACCCTTTTGAGCTCATACACTTATGAATATTCTTTTCAAATTACCCTTGTTAAGAATCACCCCACATTGGGGCAAAGGGGAGATAAAATGGCATCATGAGGTGAGGAAAATGAATTGAAATTTTCATGCTCTCACTTGCATCAATCTTCAAGTCGTGCTATTGCATTGAATTCATGTGTTAACTTAAGTGCCTTAGGATGACAAAGAGCATTTCTTTCTCTATCCTACATACTTATACCATTTGCATAGCCCACTTGAGCCTACAATTGTCATTTCTTTAAACCCAGTTGGTAATCATCCCCACATTGGGGCAAGGCAAAAGACAAATGAAGACTCTTAAAAGTTTAAGTGTCATTCAAAGTATTGCTTGACGCATGCATTGTGTGTAAGGATTGAAATCAGAGCAGAACTAAGGGGCATGAAAAAGTAGTGTGCTTGGTAAAAGTAAGACCAATGCCCGTGAAAAGAAGTGAAAAAAAAAAAGAGAATTAGGGGCATGGAAAAAGCAAAGTGTGCCTGATAAAAGTAAGATCAATGCCTAGAAAATAGAAAGAAATCAAACTCATAATATAATGAGTCGTATCCCCAACAAGGCGATACTAAAAAACTCAAATGCTGTTATAATCAATGGAGTTGTGATATGAAAATCTTTGACGGTGGAGAAGGAAAGTGGTGGAAATGTCAAGATAATCATCAACTTTGACCCCTAAACACTTTTTAAGCCTAATGATCCTTTCATTTCTCAATGCATGAGCCAAGCCTATGTTACATCCCTTGCAAAGTCTCTTTAGATTATAGCACTTGAATTAACTTAGGGGTTCACATGTTTTAAGCATAGCTGCTTAAAACTCGAAGAAGTGCGAGCAAGATTATTTCTTTCTTATTTTACAAGATTCTTGAGTTATAAACCCAGAGATGATTGCGAAGCTATTCTTTCAATAGCCTTGACTCAAAGAGTCCTTTCGTTAAGCCATTGACCAAGCCCACAATATGGTCCCTATTGAAGACCTCTCAGAATGGTAAGGTCGTACCGCTTGCGAGAATACTCAAACCCCTGTTGATATGGTGAGATGGAGTGATTATCTTTTAAATGAGAGTGAGTGAAAGTCATTTCTAACCGAAAGTCTCTCATTTAGTATTCTTAAGAAATCCATGTCATGAGTGAAAATTATCTTGAACGGTAATTCTCTAGTGGAAATTTGGGTAATGCAAAGGTCATTATGCATGAACCCTGATTAAATTGATAAAAACTTTAGTGGATTTTGAAGTATGCATTCCAAAATAGCATTAATTGCTTATTTCTTTGGTGAATGCATTTTTGCTCTAATCATGTCTAACAGATAATGTTTTCTCAAAGACCCAAGAGCTTCTGACATGTAGGAGGTAAGAGGTCTCCACAGGATATCTAAGTTCCAAAGGACATATCCCCAAGAATCGAGATATCACCGAGGTAAGTATATCTCTACCCATACTTTAAATACTTGTCATTGTGCAGGTATTCTCTCCTAAGTGCATCAACACTTGACTCAGTCAAGCTGTCTTCTATATTGACCCGTCGTGCTTTCGTAGCTTAGTATCCTTTATATTGACCTGGTGTGCTTCCGTAGCCCAGAGTCCCTTTTATCGACCTAGCATGCTTCCGTAGCCTAGTGTCCTTTAAATTGACTGGCGTGCTTTCATAGCCCAGCGTCCCTTTCATCAACCCGGCATGCTTTCGTAGCCTGGTGTCCTTTAAATTGACCTGGCGTGCTTTCGTAACCCAGAGTCCTTTTACATCGACTCGGCGTGCTTTCGTAGCCCGGTGTCCTTTATATTGACATGGCGTGCTTTCGTAGCCCGAGTCCCTTTCATCGACTTGACGTGCTTTCGTAGCCTTAATCCCTTTCATCAACCCGGCGTGCTTTCGTAGCCCAGAATCCCTTTCATCGACCCAGCGTGCTTTCGTAACCCGATGTCCTTTGATATGACATGGCGTGCTTCTGTAGCCCAAAGTCCCCCTATGAAATCGGCGTGCTTCCGTAGCCCGATGTTCCCCTTTGTTGACATGGTGTGCTTCTGTAGCCCAGAGTTACCTCATTAATTTGGGAGACATATCTCTAAGGATTAGAGATGTCACTAGGTAAGTATATCTCTATCCATATCTTAAATACTTGTCATTGTACAGGTATTCATTTTCAAGCATCGGCACTCGATGGAGTTCCCCCCAATGAATTTTCCCAGATTCATTAGGTGACCGTAAAATAGTATAGGTCCTGAAAAATTAATCTTAGTTTAGGCGACCGTAGAATGGTACGGGTCCTAAACAACACTTATTCAGGCATCGTAGAATGGTATAGGTCCTAGAAATGAATCTCAATTTAGGCAACCGTAGAATGGTACGGGTTCTAGACGATAACTATTCGGGCGATCGTAGAATGGTACGGGCTCTAGACAACCTCGGTTCGGGCGGCGTAGAATGGTACGGGTCTGGAAAATCATTGTTTTCGTCAAGGTGTTGTAGAATGGTACGGGTCTTAGACAACCTCGGTTTAGGCGACCGTAGAATAGTACGGGTCCTAGACAACCTTAGTTCAAGCAACCTTAGTTAAATACTTGTCATTGTACAGGTATTCATTTTCAAGCATCGGCACTCGATGGAGTTCCCCCAATGAATTTTCCCAGCATTCATTAGGTGACCGTAAAATAGTATAGGTCCTGAAAAATTAATCTTAGTTTAGGCGACCGTAGAATGGTACGGGTCCTAAACAACACTTATTCAGCGGCGTAGAATGGTATAGGTCCTAGAAATGAATCTCAATTTAGGCAACCGTAGAATGGTACGGGTTCTAGACGATAACTATTCGGGCGATCGTAGAATGGTACGGGCTCTAGACAACCTCGGTTCAGGCGCGTAGAATGGTACGGGTCCTGGAAAATCATTGTTTTCGTCAAGGTGACTGTAGAATGGTACGGGTCTTAGACAACCTCAGTTTAGGCGACCGTAGAATAGTACAGGTCCTAGACAACCTTAGTTCAAGCAACCTTAGTTAAATACTTGTCATTGTACAGGTATTCATTTTCAAGCATCGGCACTCGATGGAGTTCCCCCCAATGAATTTTCCCAGATTCATTAGGTGACCGTAAAATAGTATAGGTCCTGAAAAATTAATCTTAGTTTAGGCGACCGTAGAATGGTACGGGTCCTAAACAACACTTATTCAGGCGACTGTAGAATGGTATAGGTCCTAGAAATGAATCTCAATTTAGGCAACCGTAGAATGGTACAGGTTCTAGACGATAACTATTCAGGCGATCGTAGAATGGTACGGGCTCTAGACAACCTCAGTTCAGGCGACTGTAGAATGGTACGGGTCCTGGAAAATCATTGTTTTTGTCAAGGTGACTGTAGAATGGTATGGGTCCTAGACAACCTCAATTCAGGTGACCGTAGAATGGTACAGGTCCTAGAAAATCATTTTTTTTTCATCAAGGCGACCATAGAATGGTAAGGATCCTAGACAACACCTATTCAGGAGACCGTAGAATGGTACGGGTCCTAGACACAACCAAACACTGTCATACTGTGCAACCGTAGAATGGTACGGGTCCTGGGGAAGCAGTCTCTTTGTAAAGTCGTGTTACTATTCTAGGCGACTGTAGAATGATATGGGTTTTGGACATGTAACACCAACTATCTCGAGTTACTCTACCCTCATCGAAGGTAAGTTATTCCGGGTAAGTTCATTTATCATGTGCATTAGTATTTCCATGCATCATATGAATTGCATTTTAAAATGGGATTCATCTTCCAAAAAAAAAAAACAAAACAAAAAAATGAGTCATTTAGTGCATTTGCTTGATCAAAATTTACGTCTCAACTTGTCTTTGAAGGCAACCTCTACGAGCTCACATTTAAAGAGAGACAGCTATTGACACCTAAACTTTGGCAACTCAGTTATGGATTTTTGCAAAAACAAAAAAAGGGTTAATTTTAACCCTAAAAAACATTGCATCAAAGAAAATAAAAGGAAAATAAAGGGAGGATCAATGTGATTTGATTATGAATGGAATGTAGAAATTCTGATTAACCATTTTTGCTCCGGTGAATGTTCAAATCATAGTAAATGTGGAAGCAAATTCTCAATCAAATAAATTTGGTGAATAAAAAAAGCAATGAGTTTGATAAAAGGAAATGAATCGAAACATCCAAGCAAAAATTAAGCCGATTGCAAGATTTTACTCCAATTTACAGACCATAGATTACAAACAACGGAAATAGGAAGCTTGAAAATTGCCACGAATTGGGGTTTTAGAATCACTATAAAAAGGAGCAACAATTTTCGTGACAGGGGGAGCAAATTCAAAAAAAAAAAATTCAGGGCAAAGAAAAATCGAGAGAAAAATTCGTGAGGAAAAATAGGGGAGAGAATTCGTACGAAGGGGTCCTTTTCTATTTTTCATTTTCATTTTAGCATGAGTCAAAGTCCACAAAAAGTGAGTTTTGGTTTATGCAGAAAGGGATGGCAGAGAGAGACGTCATGTGAGGAGACGGGAGAAAAAAAAAGAAAAAAAAAGAAAAGTAGCAAGCAGATCGTCTTCCTTGCGCATGGGTCTCCTTCGCCCCCTACGGCTTCCATCCTCGAGTGTTGCGCCAAAGCATCGCCCACGCCAGCAGTTGAGCCGTCGACCACCGTTGCTCCGCCAGCGCCTCATGAGCCCCCTCTGCTCCACCGCCGCTCCGCTCCGCCTACGAGCCAAAACCCGTAGTCATAGCGATCCGCGAGCTTGGTGCTTGAAACCGTACCGCGGCTCGTAGCCCATCCCTCGCTGGTCACCACCGCCGCAACCGAGCAGCATCTCCGCCACCCCGCCTCTCCCCTGCCGGTGATCCTTGCTACTCGGATCGACGCCCACCGCCACGCCTCTGCACCCGCGACCTGCTGATGCCCAACCGATGCTGGAGCTCCGAAGCCTGCCGCTCTTGACCTCGCCGCGCCACCGTTCTACTCGCCTCAGCCTAGCACCCGGTGCCTTCGCCACCCGTCTTCGCTCACCGAATGCCACGCCTACGCACCCGACGCCGTGCCTCAAAGCCGAGGCTTGCTCCACTCCACTACCGTTCCGCAGCAACCAAGCTCTCACTGTTTACCACTCAACCGCTGCTGTCCTGACCTCACTGCTCGAGCGCCCGATCTTGTTGCCTGCCCAGCGGTCCGCGACGCCCAACGCCCTCATTCTCTGCCGCATCGCTGCCACAGCTCGCGACTCACCCACCTCTCGAGATCCTCACCGACGTCGTGCCACCTGCACCACCTCCACTCATTCGCTTCCTCGCCGCCGAGCCCGACGCCGCCGTGCTTCCCACACCGCCCTCCGCCATGCTCCACCCCTCACCGATCGGCGCCGTCGCTCCCTCTTTCCAAGTCCCCCTTTAGGTGGCTTCGTTATTTTGTATTTTTATTTATTTCATGCTATTCTAGTTTATTTTTATTTTCAATATTATTCTACGGGAATGTGTTTTTCATTATCGGCATGGATTTTCTCCAAATTATTGTAATTATTAATTTGATCCGTAAGATGTCGATCATTTTTTTAGTTACATTAGTTTTTGGGCTTTTTGGTAGAATTTAAATTGTTGAATCATTATAATTATTAATTTGATCCGTAAGACTTCGGATTATATTTTTAATTATTTTGATCTCTTTGTCGTGATAATTAGGATTAGGATAATCGTTAATTTGACCTGTGAGACAATAGGTTATTTTTTCGATTATTTTAATCCTTTATTTTGTTGATAGTTTAGATTTAATATTTATTTAATAATTACTTATCTTTGAAAAAAAACTAAAAAATCAGAAAAAACAAAAACAAAATTCTGCATGAGCATATAAGTTTAGTAAATTAGACATGTAGGTTTAGTAAATTAGAATTTTCTTAGGATTACATTCTTAGGGTTGCACTTTAGAAATAAGTTAGGGTTGGACCTAAATTAATTTTTCAGATAATGATCGCACATTTTAATTATCTCATTTTTCAAAAAATAGTTTTCTAAGATAGAATAGGGTTTAAGTCAAAATTAATCCCCAGAATAAATTAGAAAATTATCCCTTTTTAGATAGTTTAATTATGGTTTTTTTATTAATTCTAAAAATACAAAAAATATGAGATGCATATTAACTAGTTTGCATAATAGGCCCATTTAATTAGAATTTGCATATTAATAAGATTAGGACATGTAGTTAAAAATACATTTTCCAAAAAAAAAAAATTTGAGGAAACCAAAAAAAATTGTTTGGTTTTGTGTGATTTGCTTTGTGTGATGCAATTTATTTATTTATTTATATGAATGTTTAATAGTGGATGAGCATCCATGTGGTCACCATTTTTTGCATGATAGAAATTTAGGTTAAAATAAATCAGCTGCCTGCAAAAACATTTTGAAAATAAAAAAGAATGGTACCAAAAGGGCATTAGAAAAATCTAGTGTAACCAAGTCCCCATATCCATAGTCTCTGGTTCGTAAGAGTAAAATAAATCCCAATTTATTTTATTTGGGTGTCTAATCGACCTACCGTGAACCGATTAGTGGCGACTCCTAGTTAATAATCTTTTGCATGTTTAAAAATTTAGACTTAAGTCGCGATTTGGTATAGGCTTGGAAGAGCCCAATTTAAGTTTAAAAACTTGATAGTCCATTAACCTAGTTTTAGGTGGTGCACCCAAAAAATTAGTTCGCGACAGTAACTATCATTCATTTGACAACAACTAGCTAAGATAATCGAGGGTGAAAATACATTTATTAAGATTGAAAGGTGATGAGGTCTACGTCGTGGTAGGTGGACTGCAAGCACATAATCTACTTGACTTCAAAATTAAATAAGTGATAAGCATATGTCCAAATCTTGACAGACCTTGAGGCACAACAAAGAAACCGACACATATAATTAATGCAATTGGTTGTGCTTGCCTAATGGTCTTCCTATATCCAAGTCTCATTAGGCTGGAGTCTATAATTATTGGCTGCCTTCGAGATGATTGACTGAAATCAAGAGGAAGAGGAACTTAAAGGCAATCCTAAGCATGGATATTGAGCCAAAAGACGAGTGCGATGGGTTTTTGAATTTCAGGGGACTAGATTGTCGCGACCTCTTTTTCAATGCCCGTTCAAGGCCGTGTCTCGGAAGCTAATGGTTTGGCTAGGTCTATTAGGTTTAGCCTGAACTCTTCCAAATCCGCCAATTCACAACTTAATGGTCCAAGTTTTTTTTAACCTATAAGTTAATTTTAAATAGGAATCATCACTAATCAATTTGGGGTGAGTCGATTAGAAACTCAAGCGAAGTATTGGGAGAAATACTCGCTCCTGCGTAACAAAAAAAAACTAGGTTCGGGAACTTGATTAAACTTAATCACTAATGCCTTTCTAGTATCTAATCTTGTCTAAACCCTAACGTTTTTTTTTTTTTTTTTTTTTGGATTTTTTGGGGGTTTTCTATGCATTTGTGGAGGAAAAACATTTTTTTGGACATTTTTCTATTTTTTGAACAGAAAAGGGATTTTTGGACATTTTGTTCTTTTTTTGGAAAATATAAATCATTTTTTTGGCCTTTCTGATTTTTTGGGAAAATATGGGATTTTTTTATTTTTCTAGAAATTAATCAGCCCCCTTTGGCTGCTTTTTTTTTTTGTTTTCTCTTATTATTATTATTATCTATTAATTATTATCCGAAAAAAGGAAAATTACATAAATAGAGAAATTAAGGCCTAATTAAAACCTAATCAAAATTTAGGTGTCAACATAGACACACGCCTGACCTTAGCTGATAGCCCTCACGTCCACTTCGCATGGTCAAATGGGGAATAAAAAAAGAAAAAAGAAAAAGAAAACATGGGCTGAACATCATTAGCAAAGCCCAATGATGGTCAAATGAGGAAAATAGAGCGGAACTTGCTGCGTGAGTTCTGAGTTCGAGCTTGACTCAGTAAAGTTCGATGCACTCCCTTCACCAACGATAATGCATTAGTGCGAAGAAGCAACTAAAAACAAAGGACTATGAAAAAGCCAAGTCAACTTTTGATTGAGACAAGCTGAGGAAGTAGATTCATGCGTTCATATGACTTATCGATAATCTTTATGTGGTATTCAAAGGGCACATTTGGTAACATTTCTATTCAAAAATTGTTCCCGGAACAGAAATAGAAAAAACTATTTCTGTTCTAGGGAATAATTTTGAAACGTAAAAACGTGTTTAGTAAACTTGTATAATTTTTTTGTTTTTTTAATTTTTTTAATATCTTTTATTTCTTTTTCCTTTTTTTCCTTTTTTCTTTCTTCCTTTTGGCCGTCGCCGACCTCGGTCATTTTTGACGACTAGCCGACAAGGGCCAGTAGCATTGCCTAGCCATGACGAGGCTCACCGACCCCGACGAGGCCGGCAACACTCGGCGAGGTCGCCGACCCTCGACGGCTGGTCGCCGGCCATGGTCGAGGTTAGCGACGGCCAAAGAAAAAAAGAAAAAAAAAAAAGAAGTGTTTCTCGAAATTGTTCCAAGGAACAAGAAACAAGTTTTTTTACTTCTTATTTTGTTCCAAATCTATTAAAGGATTTTTTTGTTTGAAAACAAAAGTCTAAACAAACGCATTTTCATTCTTTTTTTGTTCCCGGAACAAAAGAACAAAAATTTATGTTGCGGGGAATAGAAACAAATTTAAACAAATAGCCCCATAGACTCTATAGTTCCTTAGAGAGTCAATTTCCAATTAGTGGTTATTGAGACTCATGGGGGGAAAAAGCATCCAAAATGTCCTAAACCTATTGCATTAGTACCAATTCAGTCCTAAACTTTTCAATTGGACCAATTCAGTTCTAAACTTTTTACATCGGTATCGATTAAGTCCATCTAGCTAATTTTGGTTGGCCGGTCTGATGTGGACATCGGCCTATGACCGATCGACGTGGCAATTTTTAAATATTTTTTTATTATTTTTTGAATTTTTTCCTTTTCCTTTTTCCTTTTCTTTTCCTTTTCCTTTTCTTTTCTTTTTCCTTTTATTTTCTTCCTTCTTCCTCCTTGGATTGTTCCGGCGAGGACCTCGAAGCCTTTGCCGCCGTCGGCAAGGGTCGCGGCCCTTGCCCGCCTTTCCTAGGGCTGCCGGGCGAGGTGGCTTCGCTCGGATTTGGGCGAGGCCAGCCTCGCGGCCCCTCGCCCACGGGTCGGCGAGGGGCCGGCGAGGCTGGCCTCGCCTACATCTAAGCGAAGCCACCTCGCTCGCTCGGCCTTGGGCAAGGCCGAGCGAGGGCTGCGACCCTCGGCGGCGGCCGGCGAGGGCTTCACGGCCCTTGCTCGGCCTCGCCCAAGGCCACGGGCAAGGCGTGGCCCTCGCCAACCGTCGGCAAGGGTCGCAGCCCTCGCTCGGCCTCACTTAAGGCCGCGAGTGAGGCGCGGCCCTCGCCAGCCATTGGCAAGGGTCGCGACCCTCACCAGCCATTGGCAAGGGTTGCAGCCCTCGCTCGGCCTTGCCCGGGCCACGGGCGAGGCCAGCCTCACCGGCCCCTCGCCGCGGTCGGCGAGGCCTAGCCTCGCCTAGCCGCCTCACCGGCAGCCCTAGGAGAGGCCAAGGGAGGGCCGCGACCCTTGCCGATGGCGGGGAGGGCTTTAAGGCCCTCGCCGGCCACTTCTTGCCGGAATAGTCCAAGGAGGAAGAAGGAAGAAAAGAAAAGGAAAAAAATAAAATAAAATAAAAAATATTGAAAAATGGCCACATCGGCGTGCTCGGTCACCGGCCGATGTCCATGTCAATGGCGGCTGGTCAAAATTAGCGAATTGATTGAATTGGTATTGATGTAAAAAGGTTTAGGATTGACTTGGTCCAATTAAAAAGTTTAGGACTGAATTGGTATCAATGCAATAGGTTTATGACTTTTTTGGTACTTTTCCCAACTCATGGATAATGCAGATTAATTTGTAGGGATAGATATTACCTCTCCTTTTTCCCTTTCAAAAAAATTGAAATGATTGAAATTTTTCTATTTGGAATTGTCTTAGGTCTAATTCCTATTACTTTAGCTGGATTATTTGCAACTACAGATTTACAATACAAATGTGGTTTCATTTCTCAGACAAGCCTTAGCCTAGCGCTGCATCAGAGGTCATCTAGAGCAGGGTTAGGGCGAGTGAATATAAGATTCTAGTGTGAGATTTCGATGAGCTTCATGTTTTGGTAAAGAAGATGATCTACTATTAGTCTTTAGCATGAGAGATATCTATAAAAAAGAATCTACAACCATCAACTTCCGTTCCCACTCAATGGCGCTCAGTTGAGTAAAACTTTGAACACACAGTTTTGTTTGTTTTTTTTTTAAAAATAAATAAGCCAGTTTCAGCTTTAAATTCATCAAACCTGTTTGGCGTTTCCAAAAGAGGATGAGAATGGGGAAATGGAAGAGGATTTCCTTGAAAGCAAAGGCCCCTACCAATCAGTCAAAAAGACATTGAGTAAACGATAAAAAGGGAAGCTGTGGATGCACCTTGTTCCAACCCCAATGCTCCCGACCGTGCCTTGACTGCTTTCTTGGGTAGTCGGTGCAGCTTTTTTGGACTTTAGTCGTTTGCATATTTGATTGCTACTATCCTGGGGTCCGCTCTTTCGCGGAAACTTATCAGGAGAAACAAAAATTTCATTTTACAGTGTAATGCGATAAACTCTTACCCATTTTTTTTTTCAAATACCCAACTGCCCAATTAATATTGTTCCTCTTTTCCCCAGTGGCTTCCATCTTAACTCCTGTCTTTCCTCTCTTTCTCTGAAAATCACCCTCATCCTCCCCACGTTTCTTGATTTTTCTTCATTTTGGTTGCAGAGCCAAAAAGAAACACTTGTCCTCGAGAAGCTAGTCGGATCTTCTTTCATCAAGTCTTGTCACAATTCCCTCTTTTTACAGGCCATGGTTATATTGCTGGTGAATGCAATAGTAGATGATTGGCCGCAAATTGGACTCCATCGAGGCGCCGCTTTTATGACATTCTGAACTTCTTCGTGTCAGGTGAACTGTAAATACGTAATCTACTTCACTTCACATTTAAATAAGTGTTCAGTATTTTTACAAAAATTGACAGACCTTGAGGCAAGGGAAAGAAACTTGCACTTAAAAATGTTGGATGCAATTGGTTGTGCTTGTTTGGTGAGATTACTATTTTGAAGTCTCATAAGGCTGTAGTCTATACTTATTGGCAGGATTCTGAGACAACTGACCAAAATCAAGAGGAAGAGGAGCTCAAGGTAATCCTGAGCATGGAAACTAAATCAAAATTCGAGTATGATGTGTTTTTGAATTTTAGGGGACCGGATGTGCGTTGGGATTTTGCTTCTTTCCTTTGCACCATGTTGATGGGCGCCGGAGTCGATGTTTTCTTAGATGACAAAGAATTCCAAAAGGGTGAAGAAATTGACAGAGAGCTTTTGAAAGTGATTGACAAGACTCAAATCTACATACTTATCCTCTCCAAGGGTTATGGTACCAGTTCGTGGTGTTTTCGTGAGGTTGCACACATAGTAGAATGCACATCAAAATCAAAGGGGAAGAAAGTGATACTCCCCATTTTCTATCACGTGGATCCTACTAATGTTAAGCTCAAAACCCAATTGTACAAGACAACTATATCTGAGCACAAGATGAAGTTTGTGACATCCCGATTTTCTGATTCTATTTTCAATAAATTGAGATGGGCATTTCGTTGGCACACATATATTTCCTTTCCTTGAGTCGGCCACTCATGTGAAAACTAGTCTATCGGATAAAGTCGTTAAGAAATTCTAATGCATCAGACTCGAGAATTTGGCCACGAAGTGACCTTTCGACCGAGCTAATCTGCAAGGGTCATTATGGCACAAATAAAAATCGATTAGAGACCGGATATAGGTCGACTCGACAAAGGCATGTGATCAAGTGTGGGTGATTCCACCGGATCGCATAATCCTTGTCAATCGACACTGGACCAACTTTTCTATCGATTGGGTACCCTGTGTCCGTATTTGAAACCTTGAGATTACCCCAACAACCGAAAGTTGCCAATGTTTCAAAGATGTACATTGTGGCTTGAGATGATCAACCACGGGTCAAATGCATGAGAATTTCTAAAGGCTACCCGGTAGGTTGGGCCGCGCTAGTATCGTGCCAAAGTGAAATTAACCGTGGAATTGAGATCGAATTCAGAAATTGGAAGTCTGGATGTGTCACAAATCATTCATTGAATCATCTTTGGAAGATTTTTCATGCAAGCCGAGCTTTTTAGCAAAATAATCAAGAAATGGCTAATTTGGCTCGAGAAATTAGTAGGCCGTTTTTAGTCGCGCTTTTGGGACTTAAGTTGGCTCTATGGATAAATGAAGATGTGAATTGAAGTGTGGTGACATTGAATTAATTTTATGGGCTTTAATTTAATTCAATTAGAAGATAATCAAGCGAAATTGAAGAAATTATTGTACAAATATTGGACCCCGGCGGAAATTGCAAGTGAACCTATTGGAATAAGGTTGTGGGAGATAGTGGAGTGTGATGTCATGCATGAGGTCATGGTGGGCCTTTTGTGGATTAAAGAAAAAGAAAAAGAAAAGAAAAGGGCCCCCCTTTCTCTCTCCTCCCTCTCTTCTTCATGTCTCCCGTCGAGCCTCTCTCCTCCATGTTCTTCATCTTCTTCTTCGGACCTTAGCAACTAGCAAAGCTAGAGAAGCCGCATGCCTCCGTCGTTCGCCGCCGCCGCATGCCGTCGTCGCTCCGCCTTAGCCGCGCGTCCTCCGCCTTCCTCTCTCCCCTCTTGCTGCTGTTCGAACAGCTTCTTCTTCCTCTTGTTGGTGCTTTTCAAACCCAGAAATTGCAGAGGAGAAGCTGAAGCAACCATGGCCGTCCACCCGCCCGCTCGTCGCCGGCCGCACCTCTGCTTGCTCACCGTCGCAGCCCTCGCGAGCTGCTTCGCCCCTCCCATCCTTGCTTCGTCCGCTCGCCAGTAGCCATCGTCCGTCGTCCCGAGCTGCCGGAGCTCATCCTCACCACCATGAGCCGCCATTGACCTCCCCACTGGCCCGTCCAAGCCCCGCCGGTCCTTCTCCGCCATTCCTCCGTCCGAATCGGCGCCGGATCTGCTCCCTCTCAGCCCCGATCAGCAACCTAGAAAATGGGTATGGCAGCCCATGTTTGGCCCGTTTTGGCCGCCTTCCCGAGCCCGGATGCTCGGCCCTCTTTGAGGAAAGTTGTTCTCCTCGGCGTCCCCATCGTTTTGGTCCGCTCGGCTCGATAATCCGGTGAGTTTAGCTCACTAAATCTTGATTAGACGGTTAATTATGCTCTAAGTGTGCTTAGTTTAAGTTAAGCAAGCTTAGGTGGATATCTTAGTTTATTTAATTGTGATTTGGATTAAAAGGTTTGTTTAATTTAAAGTGTGTTTAATTAAAGGCTAAGAGAGTTTATTTAATAATAAACCTTGATGGGACATAATAGGGTTTTATTTTTAAATTATTTAATTGTTTTGAAATTCTGGAATTTATAATATTATATTATATTCCAAAATTATTAAAATATTATTATTTTAAAAACGGAAAAATTATTTTTGACTCGATTGCTCAGAATTTCGTGCCGATCGCTGCTATGCGTTCGGATTTTGAAATTGATGGTTGGATATTATAAATTGGGTGTGGATGACGAAAATATGGATATTATTATTTAATTAATTTTCGGAATAAATTTAATTATTTATTAAAATTCGAAAATTTCGTCGGGACCCTAAACTCTCGAATTTCGTGCCGATCGCTACTATGTATTTAGAATTTGAATTTGATGATTGATTGTGGCAAATTTAGTGTGATTGTGATAAATAGGGATTCTTTTTATAAATTCCCAAGTGTCGAAATTTATGGAAGAGTTGGCCGTGATTAAACACCTATTAGAGGTCGTGCCCGGTGGGGTCGTGATTTGCCACCTATTAGAGGTCGTGCCCGGTGGGGCCGTGATTTTCCACCTATTAGAGGTCGCGCCCGGTGGGGCCATGATATGCCACCTATTAGAGGTCGCGCCCAAAGAGGCCGTGAATTACCACCTGATAAAGTTCGCGCTGAGTGGGGCCATGATGCCACTGATTCTAATTTTGCCGAGTGGGGCCGTGATTAAAAGTAATGATTTATTTGCTGAATTGACATGTAATTGCCAAGTCGATTGATTGCTGAGACGATCCAAGTGGTTGAATTATTCTGATGATGTGATTATGCCATGGTTGTTTGGTTATTATAATTGTACGTAGTTGAATTATATAAATTGTGTTAACCTGCATATGAAGGCTAATGCGAGGTAAGTCTTCTATGTGATGTGGCTAGGCCACCCGGGGCGTATTTTCTTTCTAATAGGGGTTTAGGGGGTTGAACTTACTGAGACATCGTCTCATCCCGGTTGTGGGATTAAAATTTCAAGTCCCTGGTGGACGGAGCGGCTAGATAGCTTTGGTTGGCCTTGAGGAATTGCAGAGGTGAAGCCATAAGGATTGGAGAACATGTCTGACTTGTAGGTCGTAGGACAGTTCTTTTTTTTTAGAGCCGGTCTTTTGTAGACTGTTGGCCGTAGACCTCTGTTTGTAATTCCGTTGAATTATGAAAGTGTTATGTTGTGATTTTGCTTCCTGCTTTTCTATCTCGTATTTTATTGTCAGGGGTTTTATAATACGTTCCGCTTGCACATTAATAAATTAATGGGGTCGGCGACACTACCTGGGAATGTCGCATTTGATCGACCACAGTGGGATGTGCGCGTGCCTCGGGGTTCGGGTCGTGACAAAGTTTGCCTCTGAGGAATTGAAGCGGTGGGAAAATGCCCTTGTAGAGGTTGCCCATATAAAGGGATGGCATCTTAATGTTAAAAATGACGAAAGGTAATTTTCCTCGACTTTTTGGTTAGCAAGCCCAATACTTACCTTTCATTGGATGAAATTTACTCCCTTGAAATTTCCAAATATTTTTGGCTATTTTTTGCTAATATTTACCTTGGAAGTTAGTGAAAGCTAGACCCAACACCGATAACCCGAGAACAAACCGCCACCCCGGCAAGGCATTTTCCAATTCTTGTTGGGTTAACCCAATATGACACAACAGGTAATACCCACTTCACACTTAGTAATAAATTTTACTTAATCACGTCATCACAACAAAAGAGGAAAATTGTCCAAAAAGTTTTAAATCTATTGCGCTTTGTCAGTTGAATCTAGAAAATTGTTGAACTTTTGCACTCTATTGGGAGGTTAGTGAAGATTGCAAGTTTGTTGTTAAGGGGGTGCTAGGAGATAGAGGTGCCTCCACACTCTCTTGAAGGGCTTAAAGCTTACACAATTGTGTTGATGTGGGTGTTGTGATAAAGGAGCTTCCATACCCTTGTGAAAAATAAACCTGTTGGTTTAGTTGGACTTGAAATGTTAAAGACAGTTAATCTACCAGATTCAATTGGAAATTTGAAGAAGTTGAAAGTAACTAGAATGAACTCTTTAGTAATAAGAAAGTTACGTAGGTCATATATAAGTCGACGGTGAAATTTCAGTGAAATTTCCTGATTTCTCAAGATTTTGTTAGGAACTCATGTCCAATTTGCTTATCTCGTAATTCAAGTTCTGTAGAAATCAACATATTAATTTGAATAGATCCATGGATTTTAAATATTTGTTCATCAAAGAGCTAATGGCAAATGATCCTTTCAAGCGAGATCCTTGTAGTTCATCATAGCCAAAGGCATTGAGTGGGGAAAATAGACCATAAGTTCTTTTTTTTTTTTTTTGTCTCTTCTTTGGTGTATAAGTTAAAATGATCTTCAGGTTATGTTTCTTCGAGTCACCAATGTGAACTTTTCGTTCTTTGTGTGTTGCCGCAGCCCTAAAGAAGTGGTCGAATTGACTATCGAGAGGTTTCGAGACATCTGATGGATGTCAATGCCAGATTTCGATAGAAGTTTAATTCAAGATGGGTGATAATCAATACACGTTGTAAGCCTGTACAAAATTTTGGGAGAACGCATATGGGCACAAGATCTCTTCTAGAAAGTTATCTAACCTTCCTAGCACTAATATCTTGAGGAATTTCAACATAAATCTTATGGACGTTTATTGAACTTTAGCGTACTTGCTATCAAGCCAATGAATTTTGATTTCTTTCATTAAGAGCAAGAAACTTTACCATTTTTTTTTCAATCTAATGATGCATTTTTGCTAGATTCCACATAAATTGGAAATCTTCCATTAAAATGCTGACATGGTGAAAATGTGGTTAATTTTTTTGATGTCATGTAGCTACACATGTTCACTCATCACTATCATGTGTCCACCACATTAATACATCGCCAGAAAAGTAATCGTTGCGGTTAAAAAGTACATCAATTGTTAAAAAAAAAAAAAAAAAAAGAAGAAGGTACAGTGCTATGAGTGGTAGAATAATTACAAAATCTACCAAAATTCAGTCACATATAGATATAGCTATTAAAAGTATTTGCATTACTAGTATTAAAAATTACAAAAAAAATAAATTATTATTATTTTTAAAAAATGGAACTTGGCTCGGCTCGTTTTCTTTTTCTTTTTCTTTTTCTTTAAACCACGCGGGCCGGCCCACGAGCGGGTCTTGTTCTTTCCTCATGTCGTGAACAGCAACATACAAAAGCATATCAGCGAGGAACGAAGCGGAGCAGGCCGCGGCATAATCCTAGGGTCGGGATCGAGTCGACCATGGCGGGTGGCGGCGGCGAAGCCATGTGCACCAGCCTGTAGTCTTTGAAGAGAAAGAAAATCAGCCAAAAGGGTTTCAGGGAAGAGCTTGAGAAACGGAGAGAGGAGAGCTTTCTTTTTTTTCTTTTTTTTTTTATAACAAGGGCGACGAGAGAGGGTGAGGGCTCCAAACATCTCGGCCACGCGCGGACCCGTCCGACGACCTCTCCGGTGCCGAGCAGGTAAGCCTCGGCTCTGCTATTGTCTTGTTTTGACTACGCCGGGCCGGAGCTCGTGGCCGTCCGGTTCACGCGATCTCCGGCCCCGTCGGTCCTATGATCTGTTGTCATCTATCTGCTTGTCTTCCATCGAGAACCCGGCGCGGGTTCAAGTCCCGTTCGAGTCGAAAACTCCATTACCAAAGTGTCGCACATCGCCTGTTTGTGAAAATGCCTCAACTAGATCTGCAATCTTTTTCTTGAGTTAATTTTTGCTTCGGGAAATATAGGGCGTTTTGCACATCCTTTGTTTGCATCATGACAGGTTCGCGGAGGGGTAACGTTTACGGGGGCTAGGAGTCGGCTTGGCTGAGGACAACTCCGTGTCGCTCGGACTTCAACTAATGGAGGAGTCGTGGTGCGTAACGGTTTAGTCCGAGTCAGTCCGTCGAGCACAAATCGCTCATTAAGACGCTCCAATAACCGATGGTGGTCGTTGGAGGATCGAGTGATTCTTGATTTAATATAGGATAGTTGGCGCTTTGTTGTTCTGGGTTTAATGGGAGTCATTGGTTTCGGGGCATGCTGGAGAAGACGTGACGGAGCAAGCGTGGAAGACGATAGGGGCATAACGGATTTAAGTGCAAGTGGGCGTGGTTAGGGGTGATCGGGTCTAGGGTGGGTAGGGTCTAGACCTGGACCTGTTCCCGACCCCGTTATAACCGGTTCTCTTTTTTGGACCCCGTTCTCGACCCTGTTTACATTGGACCTGTTCCCGACCCACCTTATTTTTCGGTCCGGGAACGGGGGTCAACCTGTTTATATTAGAACCTGTTTTGCAAAAATTAATGTAAAGCACTCATATTTAAAATAAAGCGTTTAACATTCATATCGATCAGCATAAGCACATCCACCGTTGTAGCAAATAATTTGTACCTCATAACATCACTAGAAAAGGAAAAGAAAGAGTGTACTTCATCATATTTAAAATAAAGCGTTTAACATTCATATCGATCAGCATAAGCACATCCACCGTTGTAGCAAATAATTTGTACCTCATAACATCACTAGAAAAGGAAAAGAAAGAGAGTATTTCATCACATCACAGGTATCCACTCTAACTTCATTGATCATTTGCTGTAAAGAAAAGGCAAAAAGAAGAATTGATCGTATTCCAATGCCCCATCAACGAACCAATCATCGCATCTTGACCACTTCCATGATATTTAAGCTGCAACAATGCCAACAATGGCATACATCAACTGCTGAAACAAGAAAAAAATAGAATGCAACAACTTGAGGCATTCGTTTTCTCACAAGAAAGATGTGCAATAACTTACCATTTTGAAACAACATGGATTCTCAAGCAGATATTCTGATTTGTCAAAGTCTGTGCTAGCTTCTTCCCGCTCCTCCTAGGTAATCACTCTTATATTTTTTATAACTAGGATTGAGGCACCCACCTTAGGACCTTAGGTAGGCAAACCCCTGAAAATGTTTGTACTCAGTGGTGTGGGAATCAAACTTGTATGGCATGCCAAATTCACACAAATAAGTATGCCCTTAACCACTTAGTTGATCCTATGGGGTATATTGACTATCTTATATCACCACACCAGAGCATTACCTTGACATGTCATTGTAAAGGGCTCTTTTACGGAGCAAGTATGAAGCACTTGGTCCACTATAATGAAATTAATTTGTTAGAAGACCAAAAGATGATACTTCAAAAATGAAGCGCTATAACTACAAAGATTCAATTGATGATACAGATATATCAAACATATATACAGTGTAAAGACAAAAGTTGGTGGAAGTTTCACTTAGGAAGCCAACACCAAGCAAGACAAACGGTAGCTTTAAAGTGATATCCTCACTTGAAGAAGTTGACCATCAATCCACTCAAAAGAAAAAATAAGAAGTGCAAATCTACTGATGATATGATCATACTACAGGTTCTGGTGCTAAACCAAATTCAAGTCAACTGAAAGGAAAAGGAGCCAAGGAGCCACTTAATCGGGTAGTAAAGTGAAAAACCAAAGGAAACACCAAATACATAGCGCGAGAAGAAATTTAGCCTCTGAGGTAATATAGCAAGCATAAGATAAATCAATTACTTCATGCAAGTTAAAGAAATTTGACAAAGCTTCTTTAAGCAATCGACTGAGACTCCAATTTCATAACATCTCCTCAGTTATACATACATATATATATGACCAGACACACGATGAAGCAATTTTGCCACCTAGAACTATGTGTTATTATCAGATCAGTGTAACCGCTCATTGTGAGAGAAGACTTAATTTCATGCATTAACTTTAAGGTCTAAACTGAATAAGATCCACATTAGTCTCGTTGATCAAATCATGCGTGAAATAGGAGCAAACCAGCATCATAGAGAGAAAGGGCACAAACAAAGAGCAACAAACAAAATCGAAGCCATGATCGGATCATGACTCATTTCTATGTTCTAAGGTGCATGAGCATCCCCTGGAAAGGGAAAGACACATTAGAGTCAGCGCATGACAAGTCAACGCATCTATAGCCATGTCCACAAAAATGAATAATAACAACACAATAAAAACAAATTGCTGAGTATCCAAATGCTTAATCCTCCAAATATTAAATCCATGCCTTCCTGCAACTCAAAAAATCAGATAAATTGACAATCACCACAATTTCAACACAAAAGCACAAGCAGATAAAGAGCGATAACCCCTAAAATTCAGATGATGAAAAAGCTAATCACAAAGTTGAAATTATTCAGACCCAGATCTGCAGCCTACAGGCACAGATGAACCTCACGGAGAGAAAATCGCAGATCCAGGCTACTCACCAAAAAGGCAAAGCAGCAATCTGTATTCACAAAACAAACACAGACTCAAAAACCAAAATCGTGATTCACAATAACCTCAAATGCTCGTTTGCTCGTTCGCTCAACTCCTGACCAATTCTCAAGATTCGTCCCACCGAGAAAGAAAACACCAGACTTGCAATACAAGAACAAATCAAAAGAGCAAACATCGACGGCGCCAACGCGGGGGTAAGTAGAACTAATTAGCCAGCAGCTCAAGACGAAGAGTAAAAATCGTGCTTACCAGCGACGGTGCCGGCGCGGGGGACGGGGACTTGCCGAACAGCTCAGTGGGGAGGAGGACACTATCGACGGTGAAGATCGCGACGGGGGTGGACTTGAGCACCGTGCTGGCCACCCGTGAGGAGTCGACCCCGGTGTCGAGACGAGGAGGCCCGCGAACGTCTTGCACCCAACCTTCTCGAGCAGCGAGGCCGACGGCGCCGGGTGGCGAGGATGGCCGGGACCAAGATGGGGGCGCTGATATGGAGGAAGGCGATGCTGCTTCCGATCAGATGGATCGGCGGAGGCAAGACCGTGAGAGGCTGAGAGCGACGAGCGTGCTGCGTGAGAGATTGAGAGTAAAGATAGAACGTTAGAAACGACTAGGGTTTTGTTTTGGGGCCCAAAAACCGGTTGTCAAACCGGTTCCCAAACCGATCCGGTCGATCCAGTTCCGGGTGGGTATTCCCTCGGAACCGGTTCCGGACCGGTTCAAACAGGGTCTGAGCTTTGGGAACCGGTTCCCGGACCGGTTTCAATCAAAACCGGCTCCCGACCCTGTTTTCCGGGTGGGCTGAACCGGGAACTGGGTTGACCCGATCCAGTTGCACACCCCTAGGCGTGGTTCTAATTATAATTGGGTTAGTGTTTCTGGGCATGGATTGACTAACTGAAGGAGGGCTTTAGTAACGGCTTGGTGTTGCTTTAGGAAGAGAGTGGGCTTGTGAAGTTTTAATTAAAATAGGCCTAATAGTAAGCCCATTGCAAGCATGTCCTTTTTATAACCCAAACCTGACCTTACTATGGACACGGGCCGTAGAATGAGGCCCGCACCTTCACGGGTCCAGTCCCATATCCGGACCGGACCCATTAGGCACGTTTTTGCTTTGCCAGTGGGGCCTCCATTTTGAGCTGGATTGGGCCCACACATCAGGTCCAACCCGGGCTGGATCCGGATATCCATCCCTAATCCCTACTTCCAAATTAAAAATCAGATTTTTTTTTTTTTAAAAAAATCTAAAAACTCCGAAAAAATTCTATTTTTTCTAAAATTATGAAAAAGCTTAAAAATTTATTTGTTGACTAGTTCTCTTAAAATGTGTGAAAATCTTTGATTAAAAATTGTGCTCAAAATTGAATAAGCTTTTTGAGTTTTACAATAGTTTAAATGTTCTTTTAAAGATAATTCTCTTTTTTCTTAGTGTTGGATTTATTTTTTTCCTTGCAAAATGTTTCATTGGTTGCTTGCTGATTGTTGTTTTAATAATTGTGTACCTATATAACCATCTCACATGTTAGTGGATAGATTTAGAATCAATCTAAACTGCCTAACAAACATCTTGAAATGAACAATATTAGGTACTCGAGTGCAATAATTGATTAATTAGTGTAACCCAATTTTCAACCTTAAATTCTTTGGTTATGTATGAAGTGAGATATACTTCCATGCTCCACTTGGTTTTCTTACCAACCTCAACGAGCTAGTGGTGACTTCTAATTAGAAAATCCTTAGAGTGTCAATTTGATTTAATATCAAATATCCCAACGTCGCGTGAAATGTGGCCTTGGGAGAGCCCGCACCTAAGTTAAGGCCATAGGCCCACCTTTTAGGTAATACCTCTAAATCTATGTATTTTTTCCCTCTGAATGAAAAAGGTAGGTCGCAACACGTAATATATAATTACGTAAATAAATCCATCAATAAAGACAAGCACATTGTAATTGTAAATAATTCAGCACAAATAACAAGGTGGAGAAGCCTCAAGCACTACTCACTCAGACCAACCATCAACAGTGAATGGGCAGGCAAGTAAAAATGAAAGACCACCAAGCCAAAGCCCACAAGAATGGAGCCATAAAACAAAGGAGTTTACCATCACATACTTATGTCAAGTGTAATCAATTATATACATGTGAAATTTCGTTCTCTTCTTATTATGTGACAAGCATCTTAACTTTTTCAATTTGAGCAATGTCAGACCAAATTTCGGTGTAGACGTAGACCAATTAGATTGTCATTTTGATATCCCTTTTTTATTGCATGCCTAAAAAAAAAAAAGAAACAGACTTTTTCTTTTGTCTTCATTGTTTTAGTCTCGTATTGAAGAAGTACTTGAATCGGCTGCTAACGAGAATTCTAGACACCTGAAATATGCCAATGCAAAAGGCAAGACTTAGAAGTTCTTAAATTGCTTCTAAAGACAAAAATAAATGGAATTCCATTCCAAGTAATATCTCTTCATTTGTTTTTTAAGTGACTATTGTACAAGTGAATGTTCAATATAGCCCAAATTGTAATTGTATTTAAATTGCGAAGCTTAATCAAAAGATTAATTATGAAAAAAAAATTAAGGTAAAAAGGAAAATTGGGTCCAAGTCAGAATGTTCGATAGAGCTTAGATGGTAGCGGCTCGAATTTTTGTTGGTGTGAAGAGAAACTGAAAGCATGATCAACACAAGAATGGACTAGAACAGGGTGCGGGTGTAACTTATAAAAACAAAAGACTGTAAATCATTTAAGAGAAATCACAAAATTTTGGGAGTGGGGCCAAATCTTGATAAATGAAAAAAAAATCGTGTGGAGTTGTAGCAAAAACTTAAAAAGAAAAGAAAAGAAAAGAAAAGAATCATGTGGAGTGGACAATACCCACGAATCTCTTCATTTTCTTGATAAAGCGTACTATTTTTGCAAATAATTGTGTGTATGTGATACTGCCCTATCAAACCTTTAGGTCAAAGGTCTTAACAGTTCATAGAGAGAGCCAAATGAGATTGACTGATGGTTGGCATGATTTTATGGGTTCTAGTATATAGAAAGAAGCATTTTTAAATTTAAAAAAAAAAAAAAAGAAAAAAGAAAATAAGAGCGCTCAAGTGTTGTCACAACCCTCTTAAAACAAGATAACCAATGGAGTTTGCAACATTGGCATCCTAAACAGCACCATCAAAAAAATATATCATTCTTTTCTAAAGTCGGCTCTATCCTTTCTATTAAAATATTTAAAGAATAATTAAATAAAAATCACACATTTATGTAATAATTTAAGTTTTTAAAATAGTCGTAGTGGTCTTGCATACATTTTAAGGATGAGCGGTTCTAGGTTCCTTACGGGTTTCTCATGGAAGCCGAAATTTACCCTTGGGTATAGATTCCTCATTTTTTTGAAATATGAAACCTTACCGTCGGAACTAAGAACCTATAATCTACCTTGTCACAGGTTCCAAGATCGGTTCTAGGTTCCCATATGTTTTTTTTTTCATTTTTAATTTTAGAAAAATGGAAATGAACGCAATAATAATAAATAAGCTTGTCATTCATCAAAGAGAATATAAAACAAAAATAACTATCAATAAAGGAAAAAGAATTCTTGACAAGGAATTCAACTAGATAATATAAAGAAAATGGAGCAAAAGTTTACATTGAAACGGAACAAAATTCACTAGACCATAAATTTTATTTTAGAATTTTGTATTAGGGAACTTATAACATCATAAAACCAACTACACCATAAAAACAAGAGCATTAAAATTGTGGGTACGAGCATTAAAAGAAAGATGAGTTTTTGGTCCTCAAACATCCATGAAAATTTGTTCCAAAGTTTGTTCAACTAAAATCAAAAGAAACAACAATCATAGTTAATAACTTAATAATAGCTGTAAATTTAAAATTGAAGTGTCGCGTATCAGTTATTTGCAATTATAACTACAATGTTTTCTTTGCGATTGAAAGTTCACCATAGGTAAGGTAGCCTGGCATTGCAATTTAAGTAAGTGCTTCTTGGACATGATGAGAACTAACATCTTTTGGAACCTACATAAAAGGCATACCACGATGCTCATCTTGACTATATAATCAACAATATATGAGACCTAAGCTAAGCCATTGGATGAAAGTGTAAAATAAGTATTAGATTCCTTACCACATATATTTATTCTGCTTTAACTAGTAAACTTTATTTATTGACGATAATCTCTTCATTAAGACAATTTATATCTATAAAATAAAAAAATAAAATAAAAAAGAGATTAAATACAATATTCACTTATTGGATATATAAAAGGAATTACAATATATTAAAATGTAAACATCACTTACCAACTCAAATTTTTTCTGCATTCTTGATGCACTGTTCAACATTAACCGGCACACGCACGACTCTCAACCAATCTTGAGTGCAAATCAAAACTTTCACTACTTTGGGAGTCAAAGAACTTCGAAAGCCATCAAGCAAAAGGTCAAATGTAATGAAAGTTGACTCTAAAGCAATAATAGTTACGCGAATAGACAAAATATCCCAAGCCATCAAAGAAAGGATCTTACATTTTGAGCCAATAGTCTTCCACAACATCAAAAATTCAAGATCAAGAACTTATTCATTTTTTAAGGCACTCATTAAGATCGGATTTGTTGTCATTACATCATTGTTCGTTCGAGTATAAAAATATTTTCTTCCAAGCTTGGGCGTCGTACTTCTTTATACCTTCATTACAACCTGCATCAGCATTAGAACAACTATTATTTGCACTCAAACTATGGTTATGAAAATTTCAATACTTGAAATATGAGAAGATTGCTCATAAAATGCATACAAACGCTTAAATATGTCTTTCACCTTATAATGCATTTCTTTAATTTTCAATTCATCATTATAAATTTGTCCATACAAGAAACTCACATAGTTCAACTTAGCTCTAAGATCTAACACAACTGCAATCAACACCATTATATTCACTTTATCCAAGCTTCCCTAATATTTGTCAAATTTTTCTTTCATTTTCGCACCCATAGCTTGAAGCTTAAGATTTGAAACATCGGCCGCATCTTTCAAATATCTATACAAAAGAGCTATCCATTTAAAATAATCATTTGAAATAACATATGAACTCCTTGACATCCGATTGGTAGCATAATAAAATACTTTTAGAAATTTCGAAAGAATAATAGCGTTTTCCGAATCATCATCTTTAGGAATTTCAAGATTAAGCTCACTTGCAAAAGATAAATCGTCTTCTTCCATCATTTCAAAAGCTTATCTAAACTTTATGATGGTGTTTAACATGAGATAAGTGGAGTTCCATTTAATGGCAACATCAAAAGTAACCGAACCCTTGTAAGTGATATTTTCACTCTCAATACAAAATTGAAATGCTTTAGCTCTCGCGAGAAAACTCCTCATATACTTAACTACATTTTGAATACATGCAAGAAAGTCACATACCTTAGTCAAGCCATTTCTCACAATCAAATTTGATATATGAGATATGCACTTCATGTGCAAAACACTACCATCTTAATATCAACAACCTTTCTTTGGAAAGTTTTTCTCTCAAATAGTCAATTGCAATATCGTTCGAACTAGTATATCCACGGTGATTGTGAACACATTTCTTTCTATTCTCCACTCTTGGATACATTTATTTACCATTTTCTCAATTTCCTTATCCCTATGACTATGCATCACCACAAAATTAATAATTCTTTCATGCAACTTCCAATTTTCATCAATGAAATGTGCAGTGAGACACAAATAATTTAAATTTTGAATGAAACTCCATGTATAAGTTGTGAGTGTGATCTTAAAATTAATCTTTCCAAAATAAGTTTTCAAACAAGTTCTTTAACAGAAATACAACTTCATGCAATCTTTTGCCACTGTGAAACATGATAAATATTTAAAGGGATGTTGTAACTCACTAACAAATTCACGAAATCCAACACATTCGACCAAGCAAAAAGATTGTTCATCAAGGATGATGAACCAAGTAAGCATTTGCCTACAACGTTCTTGATTAAACGACCATGTCGATAAAACACTACTAGTAATAAAATCTCCCCATGCCTTGACAGCCATGTCTACATTATGTGGTACAAAGAATTTCTGCCTCTTATTTATATTACGAGAAAACTTCTTACATGTGATCAAGTGCTTTCTCATTGCAGAAGTACCGTTAGCAACACGGTACTTAAGCATAGACTCACAATGAATGCACTTCATTTGATATATTTTTTTATCCTCATCATTGATTCTTGCATAATGATTCTAGCATTCATATGTATTTTTCTTATCAAAAGGGGGAAGACAAGAACCACGTACCTTATCTGTCATACTCATGGTAGGACATGACTCTTCTTTATTTTCATCACTAGAAAATTCAAATTCGATGATGGGATTCATCTCCTCACATCCCTCCACCTCCATTTACCTGTTATCTTGATACATTAACTTTGTACTACACAACAATAATTGAATATAGTTAGAAATTTCAAAATGAATAGCAAACTAAAAATGAAACACCACAATCAATACATTTATTTCAATGCAACTCATATAATGATGCCGATAATTTAGGTCATTGTTACTCTTTGTACTATATATGCTAAACATGAATACTTACAATTACTGGAACTTCTAAGAATCGAACGTCTATAAAGAGACTGCCCACTATTAGCTCCTTTATACATTAAAAAAAAAACTACGAAAAGAATTAAACAAAAGGAAAATTATCAACCCCAATAAAGATGAACGGAACGTAAGGGCCATAAAAATAAATTTAGGCATGGTACCATTATAAACCTCATCTAAACCGACAAGTGACTAATGCAAAATAGAATATGCTCAACAGTTCATCCTTTTTCACAACTTAGTCTATCCCTATTCCTCTTATGTTTTCAGTATAATCATACATGAACTTGCTGTTACACCTTTTGCTATTTGGCAAATCATCAATCTAATGTTTAAAGCTTCTTAAAAATCATATCATAGGTTGCATTTGAGTTGAACTTGGAGAAAATGCCAAGCCATTTTCCCAAACATCATTGGCTCAAGGTTTATTTGATTAAAGCAAATACCATTTGGTTGCTTTAGCTTCACCAATTCCTTGGGCTAGATCACCACTAGCAGTAGCCCCAGGTCAAGCGACTTGACAACCCTAGGTCGACTAGCTTTTGCGGTGATGATGAACTAAGCAAGGAGGGGCCAAGAAGAGCGTTGATGAGCAAAGGAAACACTACCACAGCAATTCAAGGGATAGTCCAGTCAACTAATGACAGAGAAAGGGGCGGTAGTGAATACCAACAAGTGGCGGGGTGTCGTCGTCGAGGGTGTTGTTGTCGAGGAGCGAGCATTATCCAGCGGGGGGCAAGTAGAGTCCACCAGGAGGGTGAGTGACGTCAAGTGTGGCAAGCGGTGGGGTGTTGTTGTCGAGGGGCAAGTGGCGTCGAGGGCGTCGTTGGGGGCGAGTAGTGTTCGACCCGGGGGAGAGCGGGGTAGGGGGCGACGATGGGGCAAGCATGGGGGCAAGCGGCATCGAGGGTAGCAAACAGTAGGGCGTCAGCATTGAGGGTGTTGTTGAGGGGCGAGTGGCATCCAACAGCAGGGCAAGTGGGGAACAGTAATGGCATCCAGCAATGGGACAAGCGTGAGGGTGAGTGACGTTGAGGGTGTCGTCATCGAGGGAGTCGACGATAGTGGGGAAGTCAAGGGACAAGGGTTGGGCAAAGATGGAGACGAATTGATTCCATTGAAGACTCGAAGTATTAGGGTTTTTAGGTTTAAGAACCGGAATTGGGAACCGAGAACCGGAACCAGCCTCTCTAGAATCGGGGGAACCGAACCGGACCCTCCGGTTAGATTCTTCGATTCCTAATTTTACTCGAGAACCGCGCTCACCCCTAATAAATCGCATATGATATCAGAGCTAGCAAGTCCTCAGTTGGAATTTTCCAAGCCCATCTTTGCCTTCCCAATTGCATATTTCTACACTTTGGGCCAAGGCTAAAGGTTAGCCTATATGTAAGAGGGAGTGTTAGAATATTTTAAATAATAATTAAATAATAAAAAACACTTTCATTTAACATCTTAAAATTTTAGAATAATCGACGGTGGTCTCACAAAACTTGACATGATATCAAAGTTAGAAGGTCTTGAGTTTGAATCTTCCTAACTTTATGAAGAATTTTAAGATTAATTTCAACCCAATTTTTTTTTTATAATAAAGTTATATTTCCTGAAAAGTAGAAACCGAAAATGGGCAGTAGTTCCCAAGAGATGATGTTGAAGCGCTGAGCCTTATGTTCGGTCGTCACAGCTTCGCACAAGAAGAATTAGCTTGTCTGAGGTTCCTCCGATATTAACTACTTGTGCTCAATTGGTGCTATGCAAAAGAAATAAAATAAAGGAAGCTTCAGTAATTAGTGGAAAAAATTAGAATCGCATCTAATTGAAGACATGGAAAGAGGCCCTAATTGACGTTGCAGCTATGAGGGGGTTAATCCTGAAAACTAACAGGTAGTGCTCTGCTATTTCACCACTATATTTGAGGTATATAAGTCATTCAACTAAACTTTACAAATATAGAGTTCCAATGTGCAATGCAACCCTCTTGCACATGAATAGTTGTACACTTGAGCAAATTCGTATCCTATAGAATAACTCAATAATAGAAAAACTGGTGCAGAAAAGGAATGGAGAATATTTTAATGACAAGAGGAACTTTGATTTAACTAAATTCTATAAAATAGGCTTAATGTGTTGCAAGATCAAGAAAAGCTGATTGAAGATTAGAACAAGATGGGATCATTCCGATTTGAGTCCACTGTTGACTAAACACAGTTAAATATATTTGTTACAAAGGTGATAGAGTGCGAGTTTTACTTTTTAAATGGATGTTCGAGGTGTCTTTAGGTCCTCTACAATACATAGAGGAATGATTCCTAGATTTTGCAGCCATAAAAAGGATTGACACAAAGTTATCAACGTTCTGGTCATAAGTTACTAGTGAAAGCTAAAGAGCAGAATTTAACGGTAAATTATCGGCTAATTTCCAAATTGACCATTTCAATGTAAAGAGAAAGAAAATGCTTGGAGAGATAGGAGAATCTTATTTCATTGCACATAATATAGATGAAGAAGTTAGCATAATACTACAAACTAAATTGTTTTTTGTTAGAGCCTCACTAAAAATAATTCGTAAGAATATGTCATGGTTTCTCAAGATTTTACTTAGTATAATTCGCTTATCTCATAATTCAAATCACTTAGAAACCGACATCTCATTTCAAATAGATCCCTAGATTTCAAATGACGGTCCATCAATGAAGTAACATAATGATGACGTATTCAGTTTGGTAGTTTGATCCAATTTCGTCAATTCATCAACAAAAGCTACTTGACATTGGTTCATGAATATTTTTTAGCATCCTAAATTTCTTCAAAATTAACAATGTCCAACCAAATTTTGGTGTGGCTGTAGACTGATCAATTGTCATTTGATATCATTTTATTCCACGCTTGATAAAACAAACTTTTCTTTGTCATGCATTGCTGCAGGCTACAGAAGAGGTTTTGAGATAGCTGACATATGCTACAAGGAGGAGGACCCGAGTAGTTGAATGATAGATCACAGGTCGATGTTTCGATGACGAAGATGTCGCAAAAGGTACCGAGTATCATAATGTAAATGGGCCCCAATACTAAATAATTTCCTAACAAGTGATCATGTGATTTTAAGCAATGTCACCTTCATTATTTGCTCACCTTCTAGATACGAATTTGAATGAGACCCAGATATTTCTCTCTCTCTCTCTCCCCCATCCAATTTGATGTTATTATTAATGCAATGCTTGTTTTAGAAAACTCATGTTAATGAGTGCTCTTCCAATTTGTTAAACACATTTGGTACGAAGTATTTTCAATTTTTAAAATATTCACTTTTCGTAATACAAGAGAATTCAATGTATTGAAAATAAAAATAAAAAAAGATTTCTTTATTGACTCCTTAAAAATTGCTTCACTAGACACTCGTTAGCAATATCCATATTGTAGAACAATTTTGTTGTTGGTGGACAAATGCCATGTGTGTCTGTTGGTAAATGTGTTAATGAGAGACAAGTTATCTAGGTTGTTGATGCCATTTTTGTAGGTTGTTAAGTATTTTATAAGTTGTATAGATATATTCTTTCGTCTACTCATTAAGATAATAATAAGGGAAAAACTTAAATAAGGACTGGAGTGGAGTCATTTTCTCAAAAGAATGACCTAAAGTGGATATTGTCTCAAATAAGGACCCAAAGTGGGTAACTTACTCTCAATTAAGGACCTAAACTTCTAATTTTATTCACAGCCAAAGGTACTTTTGTCCAAGAACATTATTGTTGATTTTTTGTCTCTTTCTTTCTTCTTTTTTCTTTCTTCATCTTTCTCACTCTCTACATCACCTCCATTATCAGCCCCTCCATCGCTCTTTGTGTCATCTCATTGTATGACCAAGATTGGGTTTTCTTTAAGATGAGTCATTATGACATAGTCTAACTCGTTGAAAATTTTAAATTTCGATCCTCAAAATGGTTCATAGATAATTCCACGAAGCCAAAATGAGCTTTCAAAAAAATAAGTTCTTTTTATTCCAACATTCATCACAAATTCTGATCTCAACGTCATAATATGAATCTGCTTTTGCCAAGACTCAACTTCTTGTCCAACTCCCAAGCTCCACAACTAATCCCTTTGACGACATATTTCTCTCACCTCGAGAGTGCATCAAACTCCACTTATTCCGAGCCTTCTGCTAACCCAGCAACTACAATTTTTTGTGATGTTTTCGATCCTACTTGCCAACAACAAGTAGCAATATCCAAGCATCACCAGATCGTCTTGTTTGACTAACTTATGCCTCTATTCAATTAACACTTGGTGATCAACAATTTCACGCCAAAGAACAATTTTGTTGCAACTGACAACTATTTCAACCTCGGTAAGAGTTTGCCTCATCAATTTCAAATTTGGGTTTGCTTCTCTTGCGTAAATTCAATCTTTCAAAGATGCCCCTTCCCCTTTGCAATGCCAATGGCTCCTTTCAATAATCCCTAGTCTAGAGACATCCACTCACACTCTTGTCATGCTCATCGACATAGCTCTTCTTCTCAATTGATAGCCCATCTTGAGATTGATCATTAGTCGTATCTGACATCATTAACTGTAGAAATTGTTGTACTCTGTTGCCCCCATTACTGCCATTGACAAGTCGTATTCAAGCTCTCGACCTCATCGACCACTACCCCTAATAGAAAATCAAACATCATTGTCGTCAGATGGAGGTCAATTCGAGCTTTAGGCTCAACACAAGCGAGCCAAGATTTGATGCATCTTGAGAAACTAAGGATTTTGGCATCCGAGAAGGTGGCCAGTAGCAAATAACTCCAATCCGACTTCTCGTCAATAGGACCAACTATGTGATAACATGAAGCTCATGAAGTCGTTAGTAGGGGCCTTGATTATGGTGTTGAAGAAAGAGGCAATGTAGAGCGAAGGAGGAGGTGTGAGGAAGATGAAGAAAGAAAAAAATTAAAGAAAAAAATGTTCTAGGACAAAGCTACCCCAAGCTGTAAATAAGATTGAAAGTTTGGGTCCTTATTTGGGACAATATTAGCCACTTTGAGTCCTTATTTGATACGATGTCCACTTTGTGTCCTTTTTCGAAAAAACGAACCCACTTTCAGCCCTTATTTAAGATTTTCCATAATAATAATAACAATAATATAAAATAATATAAAATTTCATTTTTGTTGAATTTGTAATCTGAAATAGTTAGGGCAATAATGATTCTTTTTCTTTTTTTTTTTTTTTTTTTTTTTTTTTTTTTGGGCTCAAAAGTGCAATGATGATTCATGAGCCAAGAAATTGCCCCACTAAACCAACCTAATCTCGTACCACCCATTTATGTTCATAAACATTTCTAGTTGATGGTGCAATTGCTTAAATTGCTTGCATTCAGAGTGAATATGTTTGTCTATCACATATTTAACGCTCACTTATGGATGTTGATCCTTATATTTCGAGATGAGCAATCCCAAAACCGATGCACGTTTTGTTCAATATTGCACTTTGAAAGTTAAAAGCAATTGGAATGTTGTGGTTGAGTGTTGAATGTGTGCGAAGAAATTATTAATTAAGAAGTGTAAATACATTATCAAATTGACTCTAAAACAAATTAACGAAAACTAGTTTGGGGCCACATATGACTTCATCATAGAGGCAACTTGCTCGGAAGGTTTAGGAACAGATTCTTGTGGAGTTTGAAACAAGTTCAGATTCACTTGTTAAGCATCCATTCAACTTCTTTGAGAGGTTAAAGACTAACTTCTAGAAGAAGTTTCAAATTGAGTTCAGCAGGAGATTATAAGGAGTAGAGTTAGGGTGAGTGAATATGCATAAATACGAAGATTGCGGTGTGAGATCTTAAGAAGCTAGAGATGAGCTCAAAGAGGGAAAATTGTCCAAAAGGTCTTGAACTTATTATATGACGGTCAATTCATTCTTAAACCTTTCAATTTTGTCAATTTAGTACTAATTTTTTCAACAATTTACCAATTTAGTCCTATACATTTTGAAGATTTGTCAATTTAGTCATAACCAATTTAACAATCTACTAATTGGCCGGAAACCATTGAAGTGGTAGTGGAGTCATCACCGACCATCCTACATTGCATGATAGGCGCGACGTGGACATCATTTACAATTTTTAATCTTTGCTAGTTTTATGATTTCTTTTCCTTTTCTTTATTTTTCACTTTTTTCCCTCCGTTGGCCCTCACATGAGGCTAGCAACCTCAAAACCAGTTGACTTGATTTAATCTCAAACTAGCACATAATTAAGCTCCAAGTTTGGTTCTTCTCGTGAAATTTTCAAGCCATTCTCCTTTTCCACTTACTAAAAGAAAGATGCACCCTATAAGAAAATAACCAACAATCATATAACATAGCATAATATATGTGTATATTATTCATACGCTCTTGTTATATATGAACTCAGGAGCAATTGCTGAAAAATTCACATTCACAGGTGGCATATGTGTACATCACTAAAGGTCTGACACTTCCATGTAATATCTTAGCCACAGGGGATTTTATCATAAGAATAGCTTTTTTGGAAAATAAAACTTTCATTGAAGATAAACAAATGTAAGGCTTTCATAAAATTAACGAATGAGGTGGGTTGATCAAATGATGGGGGAACTTATTTCGCTTCAGCCCTAGATGGAGATCACTTTTGCTAAACAAATAGAAAAGAAAGATCTAACCAAGCAAATGAGTGAAAGTTAAAAAACAACTTGAGGCTAAGACAAGGTCAATGGGCTAAACCAAACTTATGTATAAAGCAAAAGGCATTGAAATTTTGTCCCAAGTTTGGAACCGCAGAGTGATCACGATGATTCTCCAATAGTCAAAAGTCCTATTCACTTTCGCGCATATCGATTTTTGTCAACATCTCTTTTGGTATGCTTGTAGATTGATTTATTCCAACACGTTCACATTACGGGTGAGCATGGTCCAAATGGGTGGTTCACATTCAGGATCCGGAAACCAACCATTAACGGTTAGCTTTGAAAAATTGGAATATGGAACCACTCATTGATTCTATAGATCCACCTTGAAACCGAACCGTCAATCTAGTCCGATTCCCAAGGGTTCCATAGAACCAATTCCACCAAGCTTCATGCATTAGCAATGTAATGTGCAACAAAGAATTACACAACGGTATTAGTATGTTAGGAAGTGTGTAAGTAAGAGAGCACACTCATCAAACTTGTTATAAGTGAGCAAAAGTAGACAAAGTATCGATACAAATACTGATAAGTACCCTAGGGGTTTAATTTTTTTCATTATTTATTTTATAATTTAAATATATTATATATTATCGGTTCGGTCTAGGTGGGCGGTTCCACATTTGGAACCGGAAACTAGACTAGTACTCACCGGTTCCAATAAATTAGAACCAAGAACCGGACCGGTTCCCTTAGGAATCATTAGTTCTTGGGCAGTTCGGTCTAGTTCTAGGTAGTTTGGTTTGGTTCCAGGTGGTCTGGGCAATATGGGCAATACCCGGTTCATTTGCACACTCCAAATTCACATTATATGCTCTTGGGGAACTTATTAACAAGACCCTAACCGTGATTGTCCATTTTGTATCATATGTTTTATAACTAAGACATTTTTTTCTCAATTTGGAGATCTTTTAAACATATTTACCAATCGGACAGGCCATGTCAAATTGGAGGGGTAAAACTAGTCCTTTGCTAGAAAAGAAAACATTTTGCTTGGCACCAACATGGCTAAGAGAATTTCAAACAATTCTCATACATCAATAAAAAAAAATTTTCTTTTATGTTCCCTATTTAATTTTTAAATTTTGGGGAAAAGGCATGATCAATGACGTAATAAAAAAAAATACCTACAATTCACTCTAGACATTGTTTAGAAAGAGGAGGGCCACGCGGAAATAGCACTTTCATTTTTGGGCTAAATGTGACCGGAGATAGAAAATCTTGAGAAGATGCTAAAACATGGAACTTCTAATTCAAATAGGTTAGATTGGAACATCAATACAAACTAATGGCCCATAAATTCGATTTGAGAGGCCCAAAGTTTGGGCTGCTTAAGTATGGAATGGACTAAACTCCAACATAGTAATAATTGATTTGAGAGGCTTCTTTAAACTTTAAAACTTTTTCATATTGTAGGTGTCAAGACATCACATGTTAAACTTGATAGTGCGATCCAACCAAAAAAATTTAAAAAAAAAAAAAACTTGATAGTGCAAGAAATCTAATTTAATCCATGCATTATTTCCCTCACACATGTATGTCAGGACTCAAAACAGAATTTTGTATTTTATTCTCTTTAGATCTTGTGTTAACAGCTCATTACATCACTAATGATTTGATTAGTTGCACGATGGGTGATTTATTAAGGCCTACTTAGCTAGGGAGAATTTTAGTTAAACATGAAAATGGTTTATTTTAATTGATCAAAACCTTTGCTTTCCCGAAAAATAAAACTCATTTCCAAGAAAAGAAAAAGGAAAAGAAAAAAATTAGTGGAGCCCACTTAGCATTTAGCGGATCCCAAGGAGGAGAAAAAGAGAAACTTGCTTCGTGAGTTTAACCCCCGACTCCGTAAAGTTCGCCAATAATAGCGCGTTAGTACGTAGATGCAACCAACGACGAACGACCGTGAGAAAGCCAAATCAAGTCGAGTCAACTTTTGATTAAGACAAGCCAAGGAAGGAAATTCATGCGTTCATGTGGCTCATCGCTAGGGGTGAGCATGATTTTCGAGTAAAACTTGAAATCTGAAAACTAGACCAATGGAAATCTATAACTCTTAAATTATAAAGTCTGTAAGATAGGTTCCGGGTTCTAGAAAATGAGGATCATATTTTAACAAGTGGATTTCAGGTTTTTAGTTTGAGGTACTTGGAACTTGTAACATAAAATCTAGAACAAGTTTTAATGTTTTTTTTTTTTTTTTGTCAATGTCTCCGTGCGATCATCCGATATTTTATACCGTTAGATAATGAGTATATAATATGAAAGTACTAGTCCGAATTTCTATTTTATGGGTAAGATTTTTACTTTATTAATGTTCATATTTTTCATAAGTCTGAATATAAGTTATGATTAGTGAAAATAATATAAATAGAACCTGGGTAAACCCTGAAACCAACCTTGGAACTTGTAATAGGGTAAGTTTCAAGTTCAAGAGTATGTAAAATATGTTTTAGGTTCCAAAAAATAAGGAATTTATTTCAATGGGTAAATTTTAAGTTTTAGGTGAAACCTATGCAAAATTTAGAAATGTTTATCCCTACTTTTATCTAGTTGAATTTTTGCCAAGATTTCATTTTCCACTATTGATAGTTTTGTTCGTTTTGTATTTTTCTTTTTATGAATGACAAGCTTGTTTATTATTATTACATTCATTTTCATTTTGTTTAACTAAAAATGAAAAAATAATAATAATAAAAGAATCAGTTGAACCTTGGAATAGACCCTAAAACCTATGATATAGGTTTGAGGTTCCAAAAATTGAAAAACTTGTATCAAATGGTAGGTTCAAGTTTTCAGGTGGAACTTGTAAGGAATATGGAATTGCTTACCCTTCCTTGTCAATGAATGATGAACATTGGTTATTGGTCTTGTCTCTTGGACAAGCCTTCGCCTCAATTAAAAATTGCTCGGACAACTACTAACGATTACTTGGTTTCAACCAAAAAAAAAAAAAAAAAAAACTACTTGGCGATATCCAATCACCGATGAAGCATGGACCATGAAGTCTTTTTATTTGTTTATAAGTAAGAATTTATATACCAGAGAAACACAATAAGTAACTACAATAGAGTTATTGGTAAAATAACCAAAAAAATCTTAAGTTTATTATAAGAATATTAATTAAATCCTAAAATTTTCAATTTAGTCAATTTATACATTTTTAAGGAGTTTTGCTGTAGTCCATCAAGTAAATTTTAACTAGAAATCGTTGGCATAGTGATGTAATCATCTTTGGGCATCTTGTGTAGCATACCAGTGATATGGAATGACATTATTTTGATTTTTTTATAGATTTTTTTCACATTTTTTTTTTTCAAATTTGCTCAAAATGATGTTAATTTGATTGATGAAGTAGTAATAATTCTCCGAAAACCATAGAAATTATGATTTGTCTTTCATCTCACTCAATGTTACTATTAAACAACGCTTATTTTAGAGAGGAATAAGTGCATTCAAAATTTTAAGGCTTATTAAGAAAGTGCAATTACTAAAATATTCAAAATGTGCAATAAAGTTCTAAAGTTTGTCAAATTAATACAATGAAATCCTTCCCTTAACCTTATTTAGCTTGGCTTATGAAAAATACTAATGCAGTTTTTTTATTGTTTTATCTCTCCTAACTAGGGTTAAATTTGTCAAAGCATTAAACATAAGACTAAAACGACATCATCTTGATCCAAATGTTATTTTTTTTACCTAATTCTTAGTTAAACCTCATTAAAAAAAAAAAACAAGATAAATCTTTATCAAGGAAAAAGGGAAATAAAAGCACACAGGTGAGGGCAATTGGCGAGGGTTGCCAAACTAGCAAAGTGAAGAAAAAAAAAGGGCACACCGATAAAGTCACACAAGATTTTTTGTTAGTTAAGTTGGAGGGAGTTAAAAAAGACTCAATTGCATTAATTTGACAAGTTTTAGGACTTAACTACAATGACGCTTCATGAGTTAGGAATTACCTTTTAAACCAACATGATCTCTCACATCGACATATGTAGTTGATGGTGCATTGCTCAAACTATTTGCATTAAGTGTGAATATGTCTACCTACCCCATATTTAGTGGCCATCTATGGATGCTGATTTTTATATTTTAAGCTAAGCAATCCTAAAACTGCTGCATGTTGTTTAGTATTCTTAGAACGTTCATTTGATGTACCCTTTGAGCTGTAAAAACAATTTGAAAATAGCGATTCAATATTGCGATTTTGGGAAGTTATTATTAGTTAAGAAGCATAAATACATTATCAAAATGACTCTCAAACCAAGTAATGAAAGCTAGCTTGGGGTCATGTGTAACTTTACCATAATGTTAACCTTTTGGGGAAGTTCAATAGCAACTTCTCGTGAATTTGCTTGAGACGGCAGAGGAAAGTGTTTTCAATTAAGTAAAAGTATGAACGCCTTTTAGAAAGAAACCAGCTTCAGCTTTAAATTTATGAAACCAGATTGGTGTTTACAAAAGAGAATGAGAAGAGGAAAGTGAAGGATCCTCTACAAAGCAAAAGCAGCACTACCAATCGGTCAAAAGAACTTGTCTGTCGCGTCTGCCATGTGTCTCCCACTAGCTGGGTAGTTGACGAAGCTTTTTGACTTTAGGGGTTTGCATAATTTAAGCTATGGGTCCTCTCCTTCTCGGAAATTCACCTTCGTTCTGCCCCGCGTTTCTTGATGTTTTCTTCGCATCAAGGACAATCACATAGCTTAAATTTACCTCTCCTTGATAAGCACTTCTTTTGCTAAATCTTGTCACAACTAATGCCTATTTGGTAATCATTCTATTATCGAGAATAATTTTTACTTATAAATGATTTTTTTTTATTTTGTTCGCAATAACAATTTTTGACCATTTGAAGATGCTTGGTAAATTATCCAATTTTTTTAAAATAAAAATGCATTTGGTTAAACCCTTAAAATTTCTAATTCAAAACATTTTTTTTAATCTTTTAATAATTTTAATAATTTTTTTCTTTTTTATTTTTTCCTTTCTTTTTCCTTTTTCATCTCCTCCTTCCTCCTATTGTTGGCTAGGGCCAATGACCGGATCAGATGAGGGCCGGCAGCCTCGCTAGAGCATCACCAGCCCCCGGTGACATGAGCCACGACAGGGCTTGTTAGCCCGAGCCACGGCAAGGCTCGGCCTCATAGTGGCTCAATGTCGTTGGGGCCGAGGACGCTCTAGCAAGGTCACCAACCATGGCCGAGGCCGATGACCGGCCAAAAGGAAGAAGAAAAAGAAAGAGAAAAGGAGGAAAGAGATGAAAAGAGAAGAGGGAAGAGGAAAAATTAGATTTGATTCTAGGAATTGTTCTCGAGAATAAAAAGAAACCTTTTTTACTCATTGATTCTATTCCAAATCTATTTTGAGGAATAAAAAACCGGATTTTGTTCCTAAGAATAAAAAAAATGTATTTTTGTTCCCGAGAACAAAAAATATACCAAATGGATTTCTATTCTTTTTTCATTACAGCGAACAAAATAATAGAATTAGGCACTATTTGGAGTGCTATCAAATGGGCCCCTTGATTTTTTTTTGCGTGCCGTGGTTAAATTGTTGGTGAATGCACGGTAGATGATCGCCATAAATTGGACTCCATCAAGGGGTCGTTTTGATTAACGTCTGAACTTTGCTAGGCTGGCTACAAGTTAGTAATCAATTTGACTTGGAATTTTAAATAACTGCTTTGTACATATATGGCACAAGAAAGAGACTTGCACATATAAAGATGCAATTCATTGTGCTTGTATGGTAGAGTTAGAGTGACTAAGGGTGCATATAGTAATATTATTCCCAATGATAGAAGCAAGATATATATCACCAGTCCCTATTTTATTATGAGTTTGAGATTTTTCAGAGTATTAACTCAAAAGGAAAAGCACATGGGAACTCTTTTAAACTCTTTGTGGCTGAAAAGTCAAAAAAAAAAGCTCACCTCAGCCTATTTATTTTGGCTTAAAACAAGCAAAAATCAACCTCTTTCACGTTCTTGCCAAAGCTGAAATATTTCTTCAAATATTAAAAAATGGCGAGAAGTTTCATCTAAGAAAAACGTGTCAATGAGATTTTTTTTTTTTGGTTGTTAGTTAGATTTCTTCTTTCTTAATTTTCAATTACCTGTTCTTTAATTATGCTAGTGGTGGACCACGTGCCCCGCACACGATCTTGTCATATTGACCTTTAAATTTTCCACCAGGATAGAAGTTGATCCCGCCCGCCTTTTTGACCCCTCTCGGTCTCCGCGCGACTTCGTGTTCTGATTTTTGGCGACTTCCTTATATTTCCCACAAAGTAGCCTTCAACCTCCCCACGTTGACTGCCCTCCTTCTCTATCACGGCGTCGATCTTCCTTTGCTGAACCGGCCCAATTAGCCATCTTTACAGAACGGTTCTCCGCTCTGGGTGAATAGAGCTGAGAGGATCGGCCCACAGATGGACTCCACTGGAGGTCAGGCTCTAATCACCATGGTCGCTTTGGCTGTAGCGAGAGTGTAAGTGCTCTAATTCCACTTCTTTTCGATCTCTTGTTTACAGATAATGCACAATAAAGTAAAACTTTGCTCCTGTACATGTTTAATACAATTCAGCCTGCTTGTGCAATTACTTTCCTTATTTTATTATGTCTGGATCAGGTTACAAGTCTGTAATTTTTGTATCACGAACTCGAGGAGGAATAGGAGCTCGGAGTCAACCTTGAGACTGGACGATGGGTCTGGAGAAGAGAAGGAGGCATTAAGGAGGGACTCAGAGTCAACCTTGAGAACCGACAGTGCATCTAACGGAGAGTACGATGTGTTCCTGAGCTTCCGGGGACCGGATACTCGCAATAGATTCACCAGTTGCCTCTATAATGGCTTGAGAAATGCGGGAATCCGCATTTTCTACGACAACGAAGAACTCAAGGTCGGAAAAAAAATTGGTGGAGGTTTTTCAAAAGCACTTGACAAGTCTCAAATTTACATACCTATCTTGTCTAAGGGTTACGCTAACAGTAAATGGTGTCCCCGGGAGATTGCTCTAATGGTAAAATGCACGTCAACATCTAATGGGAAGAAAGAAATACTTCCCATCTTCTATGACGTGAGTACTGATGATGTTAAGCTCAAAACCAAGTTGTATAAAAGAGCCATGTCCGAGCACCAGAAGAAGTTTGGCTCCAATGAATTGAAGCAGTGGGAAGAAGCCCTTCTTGAGGTTGCACATATAAAGGGATGGGATCTTAAAGGCAAAGGGTAAATTTCCTGTACTTTTTATTGTTAATATGCACAGTATTTACATTTCATTGAATGAAAATTCGTCCCTCGAAATTCCCAAACATAAAGCATTTTGACGTTTTTATGTAAGATTTGCATTAGAAGTTAAAGAAAGCTAGACCAAAACAGCCGAGAACCCATAATAGAAAATAGAAAATGCCTTTTTTTTTTTAAAGCACAACAAATCGACTCAAACCCAACCGAAACAAGGCATTTTTTCAATTCATGTTGGGTTAAGCCAATATGACCAGATAGGTAAGACAAACCTTTTACTTAATCGTATTTTTCACTAAATCAATTATTTTACTTAACCGTATTACCACAATAAGTATAGTAGAAATCATGCGATTGTCTGTATTTTTCACCTCTGGTGGTAATCATCAATTTTGTACAATAAAAAAAAACTCATGTAAAATTGTTTGATTAATAGGAGTAATGCAATTTCAAAATTATACCAAGACATGATTAGATTTTTTATTTGTAAAAAGTGCATAATTAACATTATAAAAAGTGAACATGCATACGCCTATGCAGAAAAGGGACATGTAAAAGATTTTACAAAATTTCCTTATTATAAAATATTATAATTATTCTTTAATGAAAAGAAAAGATCGACATAGTATGAAGAAATTGAACACACACACATCTTTTAAAGGGCTAATTCCAAAAAAAAAAAAAAAGAAAAAAACCCTAAACTTTAGGTCCAGTCCTAAATCTGCCCTAAATGTTTTTTTTTTTTGTTTAAAAAAAGTTCTAAACTTTAGGTTTAGTCCCAAATCTGCCCCATACCTTTCTCTTATCTCAAAAAAAAAAAAAAAACTCAAAACTTTAGGTCCACTCCCAAATTTACCTCAATTTTTTTTTTTTTGTAAAAAAGAAAATCACCAATTTTTACTATATTCCTAAATTTGCCACCATTAGCGCTCTGTCCAAAAGTCGCGGTTAGTAGTTCTTAATTTTTTTTAATCCTAAAATGGTTTAATTTTGGAAACAATTTTCCACGTCGCTTTACGGATGTGTATTTTTTATCGATGTGGAAATGCCACTTTAAGTTGGGACTAGACTATGAGATAGATTTGAGAATATATTAAGAGTTTTTTTAATTGTACAAACGGAGGATAAAATCCCAAATTGGTACATTTGTTAATTAACACGTGTCATCTAATTCAGCAATTTGATAGTAAAATTTAATAGAAAAGACGTAAGATTGTAAAAAAAATTAGTTTATGTTAAATTTGTTACATCTCTACCAATGCGGGATCTTTTGTGATATTAAGTCGTTTTTTTTTTAGACAAAACAAAATTCGAGGTAAATTTGGGACTAGATTTAAAGTTTTAGGATTTCTTTTGTAAATTCAATTTTTTGGAGTTGTCCCCCCCTCCCCCAAAGAGGAAATATGTGGTGCCGAAAAATCAAAAACAAAAAACACAGTGATGGTTAATATTAACTATGTTTGAGTTAAGTTGCTTTATGGCCATGTGGTCATGTAGTAATTATCATCCTGCCTCTTCCATCAACTTTGGTAAGTACGCCTTCACAAATGTGAACCTGAGTAGCCAGGCTTTCGCGAATACTCGCGGGACCCAATTCCACCCTACTCGTCCTATCTCTTTTATTACATGTTCTGATTGTCATGTACCAACAAATCACCGACAACTTATCTTAGGGTGTGTTTGGGAAGACTTTTGGGGAAAGTCTTTAGGAAAATGCAAAGACCTTTGAGTTAAATGTGTTTTTCAAAATGTAAATTGTGTTTGGTAAATTATAGTTTAAAAGCCCTTTATGAAGTATCATTGAGCAAAATGGTGTTTGGGGGACAAAGGATTTTTGTGATAAAAAAATTATCAAAAGAAAAATAAAAAAATTTGACCGGCAAGGGCAGGTGGCCACCGGCGACCGTCGGCGACCTTTGGTGACCTCGGATCGGGGCGGCGAGGTCGAGTGACGCCGCCTCGACCTTCGGCAACCTAGATTTGGGGCATCAAGGTCGCGGGAGGACCTCACTACCTTGGATATGGGTCGCGGTGGGGTCGCGCGACCTTGTCGCCTCCGGATTTGGGGCGGCGAGGTCGCGGGACGCCGCCATGACCTAGATCTGGAGGCGGTGAGGTCACGCAACCCAAATGGCGCGGCAATCGCACGACCTCGCCGGTGGTCGCCCGACTCTCCGACGACAATCGTCTAGGTTGTCGCGACCATGTCGGTGTCCCTCTAGCCATTGCCTTAGGCCCCTCGCAATCAACTGTGCAACCAAACCGGCCATTTGACGAAGAAGATGAACAATGTCTCCTCACAAGGGCAAAAAAGGGAAAAGCAAAAAGTTTGTAAGGACAATTTCGGAAAAAAAAATATGAACAGTGCCCATGTGGGCATGTCAAAAAAGCCGAAAGCCTTCACAAGGCTGGCCTTCTCTAAAGCGGGGTTGAAATGTTTTTGCCAAACACTCCCACATTAGCCCAAAGATCTTTAGGGGCTCAAAGATACTTGGCAAAGTGGTTGCAAAACGCAGCCTTATCCCCTTTGGAAAAAGAGAAAGTAGGGAAAACAAAAGACAAGGGAAAAAGTGGACACGTCAAATCAGAGGACAATAATACCGTGAATTTCGAGTTTTGCACTCTCACAAACCTCAGCATATATATAATCTTGCCTTGAGCAAGTTTTTACACATTTTGGGTTCGAAACCCATTCAATTTTCACAACTGTTAAATCTTGATATGGAGTTTGGGCCAATTACAAAATAAATCCCAAACTTTAGGTTCAGTTTTGAATCTACTCCAAACCTTTTTTTTTTTGTCTCATAAAAATTCCAAACTTTAGGTCCAATCTCGAGTCTACCCCAAACTTTTCTTCCTTGTTTTTTTGGTAACTCAAGGAAATCTCGTAAGCCAACAGCCGGCGAACAAACCCTAGGAGAGCAACCGCAAGACCCACCATCACAATATTCCAGGTAAGAATCCTTAACAATGCCTCGGGATTCTAACTTTTCTCCTTCATGAGGGGGAGAGAGCCCGAACCAGCTACGCTTTGGGCAAAGTGGTAAACATTTTTTTAGTAACCCAAATCTCGTAAGGCGACAACCCCGACGAGCAAACCACGGGAGAGCCCAAACTTTTCTTTTTCTCAGAAAAACCCTAAACTTTAAGTCTAGTCTCAAATCTGCCCTGAATTTTCTTTTGTCTAAACAAAAAGAGTTAATACCACAAAAATCTCGAATTGATAAACATATAACAAATTTACCACAAACTAATTTTTTGACCACCCTCCGTTAGTTTTCGTTAAATTTTACTATCAAATTACTGAATTAGATGATACATGATAATTGATAAGTGTACCAAATTTGGAGTTTTACCTTATGTTTGTATAAGAAAAAAATCAACTTTAAGTATATTCTTAAATCTATCCTATTTAAAGTGGCATTTCCACATCGATAACAAATACAATCGACAAGGCGACATGGAAAATTATTTCCAAAATAAAATCGTTCTTGGATAAAAAAAATTAAGAACTACTAACTGCGACTTTTGGACAAAGGGCTAACGGGGGCAAATTTAGGACTATAGTAAAAATTGATGATTTTCTTTTTGACCAAAAAAAGTTGGGATAGATTTGAGATTGGATCTAAAATTGAGTTTTTTCGACACAAAAAGAAAGTTTGGGGCAGATTTGGGACTAAACCTAAAGTTTGAGGTTTTTTCCAAGACAAAAAAAGTTTAAAGGCAGATTTAGGATTTGACCTAAAGTTTCGGGATTTTTATAAGAGAAAAAAAGTTCAGGGCAAAAATTTGGAATTTGACCAAAATTTTTGGGTTTTTTTTTTTTTTGAATTAGCCCTCTTTTAAATGTTGTGTGTGTGTGAAAAGCATCTCCATGCACAAAAAGAAGTGTGGCCCTAATGGACTGAAAGAAGGCTCTTCCGGGGGAATTTTCTTTGGAAGAAACTTTGTGCGCCCAAAATCTCAAACTATATCGATGTGGCATTAGATTAGAAGTTAATGGAGTCTTGACTAAGATTGTGCTTGAGAACCTACAAAAGGCAATGAGGTGTGGGTGAAAAATGTTTTCTCAAACCTGCAGAAAAAGTGTCAAACCCAACCCGCACCTGAAAATTTCCTGTTCAACCGATTATTATGCATAATTTCCATGCGTAGAGTTATGTATCTACATGTTCCCCGAAGTCTGTTGCCTATCATGTCTTTGAATGAAATGAAGTTTTCATGCTTTGCTGCAGCCAAGGAGAACAAATTGAATTGATTGTAGAAGAGGTTTCCCGTAAGCTTAATTCACAATGCAAGATTGTGACTGAACATTTGGTTGAAGATACCGCTCGGATGGAAGCCATCATGGAGTTGTTGGATGTTCGCTCGGTGGTGTACGTTTTATCGGTATCCATGGCATGGGTGGTGTTGGAAAAACAACTCTTGCCAAAGTCATGTTCAACAAATTAATTTCCCACTTTGAACGCTCTAGTTTCCTTGAAGACGTTCAAGTGTCATCACAATCTCATGGTGGTCTTTTAGAATTGCAGAAAAAGCTCTTCTCAGATTCGACCGGTCATGGAATTGCTAACAAAATTAAAGATGGTGATGATGGAATCAATATGATAAAAGAAGCATTGAGTAACAAAGAAGTACTTATTGTACTTGATGATCTAGACAAGAAAGAGCAACTCAAAAATTTAGCCGGAAAATCTGATTGGTTTTGTTCTGGTAGCATAATCATTATCACAACTAGAGATGAAAGCGTCTTGATGGCTCAAGTGGGCGTATTTAGTAAAGAGGTCCTCAACCGACCTAAAGGTATCTTGCGTTATGAAGTTTGTGGAATGAGATTTGATTTAGCACTTCATTTGTTTTATAAGCATGCATTCAGAAGTGACTCCGCTCCAGAAGAATATGGTGCTCTTTCAACAGAAATTGTTCGTACAGTGGGCATGCTTCCCTTGGCCGTTGCGGTGATAGGGTCCAATCTTCTTGACTGGGGCAAAGATTTGGAGCATTCAGATAAAAGAGAAGTATGGGACGAGACACTAAAGAAGTTAAAGGAAGGTCCTTTTAAGGATGTCCAAGATACATTAATGATAAGTTATGAAAGATTAGAGGATAAGCACCAAGAAATATTTTTGGATATTGCTTGCTTTTTCATCACTACCAACAAAACATATCCGGTTATCATGTGGAAGGATTGTGGATACTTTCCCAGCATTGCAATGAGGGTTCTATCTCAAAGGTCCTTTATCAAAATTAAAGAGGACAATAGATTTTGGATGCATGATCAAGTTCGAGACTTTGGAAGGTACATTGTTCTTCAAATATATCCTCGCAAGTTTTGTAAGGTGTGGATTCCCAAGGATGCCCTGAAACTACTGGAAGGAGAAAAGGTAAACGGGAACTGCATATGTTTGAAAATATTTGGAGCAAGAAATTCTTTAAATTTTTCTTTCCCATTTAAACCAGCAATTTGATTGAAATATGCATCCAAAAAGATAGCTTTGTTTTCCGTCCCTTTTTATCTAGTCGGGGTCACATCTTCGGTCAAACCTTCGGTCAAGGGTCTCAAAGTTTGAAGGGGAACCAAAAGAGATTGCAATTTCATTTGAAGACATTGATCTTAGCATTTACTAGTGTTTCTAGACTGCCTCCAGAGATAAGTCGTCTCCATCTCCAAAAACTTGATGCAGGTTCGATTGACCTTCAACAAGTGCCGTCTCTTCCATCAAGTTTGAAATTCCTTGTGGTTCAAGCTATGGACTTCTCTGTTGTCCCTCACCCCTCAAGCATCACCGATTTAGAACAACTGGAATTATATAGATTCAGCAATTTGAGACGTAGACATCACCCTACTAGGCGGGACTATGACTCAAAACTTAAAGCAGCTTTGATGAGGGAGCAACCGTGCTATCAGCTTCCATCTCATTTGTCGGACTTGAAACTCAAAAGCATTAGTCCACTGCCACATTTTTCCAACTTATTAAATTTGAGAGTTCTGCATGTAATTGAATGTCCAATATCACGCCTGCCGGTCACACTAGGTCTAATACATCTGAGGAAACTGTACATAATAAGATGTGAATGCCTTGAGGAAATACCTGGTCTGTCATTCTTGAGAAGTCCGGAGCGCTTGGAACTAAAGGGCTTGAACAGGTTAGTTGAGATTCAAGGTTTGTCGGAACTGGAAAATTTGCAGTACCTCCTCCTTTCCAGTTGTGATTTAATAGGACAGTTACCCAATTTATCCAAGTTGGGTAAGCTACAACATCTAGAGCTAGAAGCTTGTCCAAATTTAAGACCCATTGAGGGCGTCGAGGGCTTAGAAAGCTGGGTGTTTGGTAGTCGTGGCCGCACTATCCTGGAAAGATTGTTGAATATCTCGAGATCGACTTGGTTTTCCCACAGATTGCCGATAACCGATGTGTTCCTAAGTTTTAAGGGACCAGACACTCATCATAGTATTGTCAGTTATCTTCACTCTCGGATGCTTTGGAAGCAAATGTCTGTTTACAGTGATAATGATGACTTGAGGTCCAATCAAGAGACTGGGAAAAGATTCTACAAGCACTCACTAATGCTAATATCTATATACCCATCTTTTCTAGAAACTATGCTTCCAGTCATTGGTGTCTCCGCATACTTGCTCACATGGTTAAATGCACATCAGAATCAAAGGGGAAAAGAAGAATCCTCCCTTTTTTCTATGATGTGGAGATTGATGATGTTAAGCTAAAAACTGATTTATACAAAAGCGACCTAGACAAGCACCAGGCGAACTTCAACCATGATGAAACGAAGTCATGGAAAGAGGCCCTCATTAAGGTCGCAGCATTGAGGGGTTTCGTCTTAAAAAACAACAGGTAAATCTGCTCTTTCGCCACTAAATCATGAGGTAAACAAGTCATTCAATTGAACTCTCCCAACACTCAAGAATTTCAAAGTTACTGCAATGCAACCCTTTTGCATACAAATTGTCCCCTCAAGCAAATTCAATTTTATGGAATAAGAAGCGGATTCTTCTTGTCTGTAGTATTTGGAGGAACTCCATGGTCGAATAGAACGAAATTGCATACTATTACGGCCGCACACATACATATATATATTTTCGGATTTAATGATCTTCAGGTTACAAGTGTTTGAGAAATCAAATCAACGGTTAGATCATGACTTTAAGGGAAAAGAGCACCACAAGGGCTGTAACTTTCGTATGGCACTCACTTAAATACCATAACTTATATATAGTGCTCACTTGAATTTCATAACTTTCTTTCTGATTATTTGAGTGCCATACAACTTTTCAACCGATTATTTTAGTGCTGTAACTTTTTAAAAATGTGCACCATAAATGCTATGCCACATCGTATTTCTGAAATCTGCGTGAACTTAAAAAAAAAAGGATGATTAATTGAAAACAATGATACTCAAGTAAACTTTTTTAGAAGTTATGAAACTTATGTGGTTGAAAAAAAAGTTATGACACTCAAGTAAACGCCATACGAAAGTTGTAACGGTGTGGTATCCTTATCCTTCATCTTGAAATCCTTTAAATTTCTGTCTGTCCAACTAAAATGAGCTGTCCTTCATTTGTGCATTGCTGCAGCTACGAAGAAGTACTTCAATCGGTTACTGAAGAGGTTTATAGGGCAAGGAAATTGTTAGATGTTGACTCTTGAAGGCTTCTTTTGGTCGGTTGTCAAAGTAAAGGTGAATGTGTTTGCTATCAATGAAATGAAATTCTCGCCAACTCCATTCTGATTCTATTGTTTGGAGGATCTAGATATTTCATGTGTTAATGAAATTGGTTTACGCTGCTAATGCTTATGTGCATTATTTACAAGGTTAACTAATATGTATGAACAAGTATATCAGTGAACTCCCACTCTTTATTAGAGGGTTAGTTAAGCTTATACGTCAAGATTTACAAGTGTGCTTTGCAATAAAAGAAAAGGAGCTCCATACACAATTGGGAAAATTTGAATCATTGGTAGAGTTGGATTGGCAATTCTTAAAGATAGTTGATTTGCCTGATTTAATTGTAAGAGTTTTCCAAGTGTGAGTTACATTAATTGATATTATAATTTACCATTTTATGGGGTTGATTTAATGTGAGATAAAAGATTTCTTAATTAGTATAATATGGGGCTAGCTAGTGTAGGCCAAGTTGAGCCCGATCCGTAATGAGAGGACGTGGTTGGAAACTTTATAAATAATACTCAAGTTTCTCATTTAACCTTAATACACACAATTATACTCACAAAAGAGTGTTTATTAAGCGCTAAGGTAAGGAGCCGTCTTGTTGAGCTAGTGATTCAAATGGCATATAGAAGAAATTCATGAATTTGGATCATCGCTATTCCGCATCAATAATGATGGTCCAAATCAAGTTCGTTAATCTCTCTATTTATTTATATGCATTCTTGATTCTAGCTATGGAGATCTTGGGTTGCACTCGTGTCTTACGTCTAGTATTAGAGCATCCATAGATTAGAACACAAATGCATAGTTTTTTTTGCCCTATTTTCGTAATTTTTTGTTCAATAAAATCAGTTTTAATTACAAAAACGGAACGGGCTTGTCGAGATGAGCAAAACCATAGCCAACACACCACCGAGGGAGGTTGCACGTGCCTCCATGAGCAGCCATGCATCGCTAGGAGTTGGCACACGTTGAAGACATGCTTCCATGTGCTCACATGCCCGACTGCACGTGGCGATGACTAGCACGTGTGCACACGCTAGGAATGATGTCAACCATCAGGGTCGCAGATCAACCTAACCTGACTTGAGACCTAACCATTGACCTTGATTGGACCCCTTGTTGACCTCGACCCGATCTGATTTACCCAACCATGGTGTTGCCTTTGCTCATCAACGCTCTCTTGGGGGCTATTGCTAGTGGTGATTAACCTAAGGAATTGGCGAAGCTAAAGCAACCAAATGATATTTGCTTTAATCAAATAAACCTTGAGCCAATGATGTTTGGGAAAATGGCTTCACATTTTCTCCAAGTTCAACACAAACGCAATCTATGAGATGATTTTTTAGAAGCTTTAAACATTAGATTGATGATTTGCCAAATAGCAAAAGGTGTAACAGCAGTGTACATGTAGAATTATATTGAAAACATAAGAGGAATAGGGATAGACTGAGTTGTGAAAAAGGATGTATTGCTGAGCATCTCTTGTTTTGCATCTGTTATTTGTCAGTTTAGATGAGGTTTATAATGGTACTATGCTTGAATTTATTTTTTATGGCCTCTATGTTCCACTCATCTTTACTGGGTTGATAATTTTCTTTTTGTTTGATTCTTTTTGTAGTTTTCCGTGTATAAAGGAGGTAATAGTGGGCACTTTATAGAAATTTGATTCTTAGAAGTTCCAGTAATTGCAAGTATTCATGTTTAGCATATACAAGTACAAAGAGTAGCAATGAACTAAATTATTGGTATCATTATATGAGTTGCATTGAAATAAATGGTTTCATTATGGTGTTTTATTTCTAGTTTGCTCTTTATTTTGAAATTTCTAACTATATTTTATTATTGTTGTGTAGTGTGAAGTTAATGTATCAAGATAACATGTTAATAGAGATGGAGGGATGTGAGGAGATGAATCCAATCACAGAATTGGAATTTTCTGGCGATGAAATTGAAGAAGAGTTATCTCCTACCACGAGCATCACAAATAAAGTACTCAGTTCTCGTTTTCCTCATTCTGATAAGAAATATACATCCGAATGCTAGAATCATTATGCGAGAATCAATGATAAGGATAGAAGAACGTATTAAGTGAAGTGTATTTATTGTGGGTCTGTGCTTAAGTATCGTGTTGCTAATGGTACTTCTACAAGAACAAAGCACTTGACCATGTGCAAGAAGTTTCCTCGTAATGTAGATAAGAGGTAGAAATTCATTGCATCATATAATGTAGACATGGCTGGCAAGGAAGGGGGAGATTCTAATAATGGTAGCGTCTTATCAACATGATCGTTTAATTAAGAATGTCGTAGACAAATGCTTGCTCAGTTCATCATCCTTAATGAATAACATTTTTCGTTAGTTGAGCATGTTGGATTTCATGAATTTTTCAGTGAGTTACAACCTCTCTTTAAACATTTATCACATTTCCCAGTGACAAAAAATTGCATGAAGTTATATTTTTGTGAAAGAACTTGTTTGAAGACTTATTTTGGAAAGATTAATTCTGGGATCGCACTCACGACTAATACATAGAGTTAAATTCAAAATCTGAATTATTTGTGTCTCATTACACGTTTTATTAATGAAAATTGGAAGTTCCATAAAAGAATGATCAATTTTGTGGTGATGCATAATTCTAAGGATAAAGAAATTGAGAAAATTGTGGAGAAATGTATACGGGAGTGAGAAATAGGAAAAAAAGTGTTCACAATCATTGTAAATAATGCTAATTCGAACAATGTTATAATTGGCTATTTGAGGGAAAAACTTTCCAAAAAATGTTGTTGATATTAGATGATAGTGTTTTACACGTGAAATGCACAGTGCATATATTAAATTTGATTGTGAGAGATGACTTAACTATGGTACGTGATTCTATTGCGCGTATCCAAAATATGATTAGGTATGTGAGGAGTTATCCCGCAATAGCCAAAATATTTCAATCTTGCATTGAAAGTGAACATATCACTTACAAGGGTTTGGTTATTTTTGACGTTGCCATTAGATGGAACTCCACTTACCTCATGTTAGACACCACCATAAAGTTTTGGGTTCTTAGCATCGTCGGCCACACTTGTGTGATTTTTATGCAAATAGCTATTTTATTTATTTTCTCAATAACCAAGATATCATATACTTTTTCAGTTTTTTATGCAATGAGTTAAAAATCTTCAATCTACAATTTGTTTGAGCAGAAAAAGTACAAAAAAAGTCATAAACTTATTACAATTGTACATATTCAGTACTAAACTTTTCAATTTGACTAATTTAATCATAAATATTTTCACATCGGTACCAATTCAGGTCATTCGGCCATTTTGGCTTGCCCGCACTAATGTGGATGCCAACTAGTGGTGGGACGCAGACATGAAAATTTTTTTAATAATTTTAAATTTTTTTGAATTTTTTTGAATTTTTTTATTCTTTTCTTTTTATTTCTTTCTTTTTTTTTTTCCTTTTCCTTTCTCTCTTCTTCCTCTTTGGACTTTCCTCGTAGTGGCTAGCAAGCCTTGAGGGCGCCTTCAGTGAGACTCGCCGGCCACAAGGCAAGGGCTATGAAGCCCTCCTCGTCCATTGGCGAGGAAGCCCTCCCCAACCGTTGGCAAGGGTCATAGCCCTCGCTTGACCTCGGCCAAGGCTGCTAGCAAGGCAACTTCGCCCAAATCTGGGTGAGGCCAATGGCTGGTGAGGGTGGCTTGCCAACCACTACAAGGAAAGTCCAAGGAGGAGGAAGAGAGAAAAGAAAAGGAAAAAGAAAAAAATCAATATATATGTGAAAAAAATTATTTAAAAAATTGCATGTCAATGTCTAGCCACCGATCGACATTCACGTTAGTGTTGGGCGGCCAAAATTAACCAGATGAACTGAATTTGTATCAATGTAAAAATGTTTTGGAGTAAATTGATCCAATTGAAACATTAAAATTAAATTGATACAAATGTAATAAGTTTATGATTTTTTTAATACTTTTACTTGTTTGAGACATCAAATCAACAAAGAGAACGTTATTTTGATATCCTTCACTATGCATTTTAATTATGTTTGTCGGACTAAAATAAACCGCCTTTTATTGTGCATTTTCGCAGCCCCGAAGAAAAAGTTCTTAAGGTTATTGCCAAGGCTAGTAAGAGCAAGGCAATTATAAGATGGAACTCCTGAAGGCTTCTTTTGGTTCAATGTGAAAGAGAAAAAGAATGAATTTGCTTTCTATGTCATAAAATTTTGTAAGGATCTATATATTTCATTTTGTAATGAAATTAGTTCACAATTCTAATCCTTTCGAGCTTTATTGCAAGGTCAGTGTATCTATATAAAAGAGAATATCAATGAAACTCCCATGCTTTATTGGAGGGTCAGTGGAACTTTCACATTTGTCTTTATAAGCTCTATCTGGACATAGAGCTTTCAAACTCAACTAGAGGGTTAATTGAGCTTCCTACAACGTTGTTCATGTAGGCCCTCTACAACAAAAGAAAGGAGCTTCCATACTCAGTTGGGAAAATTAGAGTCGTTGGTTGAGTTGGATTCGCAACATTTAAAGATAGTTGATATGCCTAATTCAATTGGAGATCTAAAGGCATTGAAATTAATTAGGATGGACAACTCATCTATAAAAAGTTACCGATACTATTGGACCACCAGAGGTGATTGAGGTTTCCATTCCAAGTTTATGGGTCGATGGAAAATCTTTGATGAAATTGGGAGATGATATCATATGAGGATCTTGGAGTACATTCATCTATGTTATTTCTAAATTGCCCATGACAATTTGTTCTCTCTCCCATGTTCAATTTTTTTTTTTTTTTTAGGGACCACTAACAAATTTGACGGTCACCTAAGCTTCTTTTATTGATCTTTGTTTTGGTGCATCTAGCATCCAAATTGTTCATGGTCTCATGAATCTGGTTAATTTTAGATTTTCCAGACACATCTGTCGTTTCCCTCGAGCAATATTTCCACCGGCCTCCGTGTAGTTTGTCATTATTGTGTCTTTCGCTTAAGAGATATTACTAATGCTTTCAATCCTAGAGAACGTTTTGGTTATCGATGTTCATGAATTTAACTCTACGGGAGACTTGGATTACTTAGAATGCAATAACCATACGTGAAATTGCAATTTCATACTTTTAGAATGTTTGTTTTCAATGTGATGATTGTTCATCAGTAACAATAATGGGGAAATTGGAAGCTGATTGCCCTTCAGATATATGAATTTCCAAATTTTCACTAAGATAAATTTTCTAGCAACAAATATCTTTAGGAATTTCAAGATGAATTTAATGGATGTTTACTGATCTTTAGTGTATTAGCAATCAAGTCATTGGATTCTAATTTCTTTCATTAAGAGCAGGAAACTTTACCTTTTTTCTTTATCTAATGATGCATTTTGGCCGGATTCTGCACAAATTGGAAATCTTTCATCAAAATGCTGATGTGGTGAATATGTGGCCAATTTTTCAAATGCCATGTCACCACACATGTTCACCTATCACTATCATGTGTCCACCGCATCAACACACCAGAAAAGTGATCATTGTGGTTAAAAAAGTGTACCGCTTGTAAGAGAAAAAAGGAAAGTAAAGTGCTCGAGTGGTAGAATAATTGCAAAATTTGCTAAAATGCAATGTTGCATATAGATATTAGGAGCATTTGCATTATTAGTATTAAAATTTACAACAATCTTTTAACAAATTATTATTATTTAAAAAAAAGGGAGTGGGGCCGGGCCAAAGTTGGGCCTACCCCCTTTTTTTTTTATCTTTTCTTTTCCCCGCGCTAGCTGGCCCACGCCTGCAGCAGCAATGTAAATAAGTGGATCAGCAAGAACAGAAACAAAGTAGGCCATAGCACGATTCAAGGGTGAGGGATCAATCGGCCACGGCAGGCTGGCAGTGGCAGAAGCCATGTGCGCCTGCCAGTGGTCATGAAAAGAGAAAGAGGATGTCCAGCCAAAAGTAGGGGTGAGCGGTTCCAGGTTCCGGTTCGGTTCCGTCTGGAACCTGGAACCTACCTCGGGTACAGGTTCCTCAAAATGAGGAACCGGAACCTACCCGTCGAACCGAGAACCTGGAACCTACCCCCGTCACGGGTTCCGTGGTCGGTTCCAGGTTCCAATAGGTTCCGCGTTCCTTTTTTTTGTTTTTATTTTTATTTATAGATTTGAACTATAACGTATGAGCACATTACCAAAAAAAAAAAATTATAACGTACGCGCACGTTACCAAAAAAAAATATAATGTACACGCACATTATCAAAAAAAATTATAACGTACGCGCACATTATAAAAAAAAAATATATCGTGCGCGCACGTTATAAAAAAAAAACTATAAGTGCGCACACGTTATCAAAAAGAAACTATAACGTGCGCGTACGTTATCAAAAAAAACTATAACGTGGGCGCACGTTACCAAAAAAAAATATAACGTATGCGCGTGTTACCAATGGTGAGATCACAACAATCATTTAAAGGCTCATAAACTCTTTGACAATATAGTTAAAGCAGCACAAAGTCAATAAAAAACCTTGCTTGAATTCTCTACCGCTAAATCCATTGCCGTTGGCCCGTTGCGACACCACCAACTCTATTTATCAACAATAATCTCCGCATTAAGGCCAACCATATCTGAAAAAAGAAAAAGAAGAGGTTAAATAAAATATTCACTTATCAAATATACAAAAAGAATTATAATATATAAAGATATAAACATTACTTACCTAATTCAAATTGTTCTGCGTTCTCGATACACTCTTCATCACCAAGCAGTACACGAGCGGCCCTCAACCAATCTTGAGTGCAAATCAAAGCTTCTACTACTTTGGGAGTTAAAGAACTTCGAAAGCCATCAAGCACACGACCCGATGTACTAAAAGTTGACTCTGAAGCAACGGTTGTTACAGGAATGGATAAAATATCTCGAGCCATCAAAGAAAGGATCTTATATTTTGAACCATTAGCCTTCCACCAAATCAAAATGTCAAGACTGAGATCCTTTTCATTTTTTTCTTGAAGATACTCATCAAGCTCGGACTTGTTATCATCGCGCCCTTATTCATTCGAGTATAAAAATATTTTCTTCCAATCTTGGGCTTCATGCATCTTTAGTTCTTCACTACCACCCGTATCGGGTTGGGAAGTGGAACTACTACTACTTGCACCCAAATTATGGCCACCAAAATCTTGATCACTTGAAATAAGAGAAGATTGCTCATAAAATTCATACAAATGCTCCAATGTATTCTTCACCTTGCAATGCATCTCTTCAATCTTCAATTCATCATCATAAATTTGTCCATACAAGAATCTCACATAATTTAACTTGGCTCTAGGATCTAACACAACCGCAATCAACACCATAATATTCACTTTATCCAAGCTTCCATAATATTTGTCAAATTTTTCTTTCATTTTCAAACCCATAGTTTGAAGCTTAGGATCCGAAGCATTGACCGCATCTTTCAAATATCTATACAAAATAGCTATCCCTTCAAAATAATCATTTAAAGTAACATATGAAGTCCCAGACATCTTCTTGGTGGCATCATAGAATGCTTTCAGAAAATTCAAAAGAATAATAGCATTTTCCCAATCATCATCCCTAGGAGTTTCATGATCTAGCTCACTTACAAAAGATGGATCGTGATCTTCCATCCTTTCGAAAGCTTTTCTGAACTTTATGGCGGTGTCCAACATGAGGTAAGTGGAGTTCCATCTAGTGGCAACGTCAAGAACTACCGAACCCTTATAAGTGATCTTTTCTCTCTCAATGCAAGATTTAAATCCTTGGGCTCTTGTGGGAGAACTCCTTGCATACCTAACCACATTTCGGATACGTGCAATGGAGTCACGTACCGTAGTCAAGCCATCTCTCACAATCAAATTTAATATATGAGCTGTACATCTCATATGCAAAAAACTACCATTTAATATCAACGACCTTTGTTTGGAAAGTTTATCCCTCAAATAACTAATTGCAACATCATTCGAGCTAGCATTATCCACGGTAATTGTGGACACCTTTTTTTCTATTCCCCACTCCTCAATGCATGTCTCCACCATTTTCCCAATCTCCCTATCCCTGTGACTATACATCACTACAAAATTGATGATTCTTTTATGCAACTTCCAATTTTCATCAATAAAATGTGCAGTGAGACACAAATAATTCAGATTTTGATTGGAACTCCATGTATCGAGTCGTAAGTGCGATCCTAGAATTAATCTTTCCAAAATAATTCTTCAAAGAAGTTCTTTCACAAAAAAACAACTTCATACAATCTTTTGCCACTGTGAAACGTGATATATGTTTGAAGAGAGGTTGTATATCACTAAAATATTCACGAAATCCAACACGCTCAACCAAGGAAAAAGGTTGCTCATCAATAATGATAAACCGAGCAAGCATGTGCCTAGCTCGTTCTTGATTAAATGACCATGTCGATAAGACGCTACCAGTACTAGAATCTCCTCCTGCCTTACCAGCCGTGTTGACATTACGTGGTACAAAGAATTTCTACCTCTTATCTAGATTACGAGGAAACCTCTTACATGTGTTTAAGTGCTTCCTCATTGCAGAAGTACCATTAGCGACACGATACTTAAGCATAGACCCACAATGAATGCATTTCACTTGATATATTTTTCCATCCTTATCACTGATTTTCGAATAATGATTCCAGCATTCAGATGTATATTTCTTATCATGAGAATAGGATACCTTATTTGTGGCACTCAAGGTAGGGGGTGCATCTTCTTCAATTTCATTGCCGAAAACTCAAATTCCATACCCGGAGTCATCTCCTCACGTCCCTCCACCTCCATTGACGTGTTATCTTGATATATTAATTCCGCACTACACAACAATAATATAATATAATTAGAAAATTCAAAACATAATGTGAATTGAGTTATAGAATATGTAAGCAATTGCTAAAAATCAAATCAATACACAACTTTAGGATTATATCATATTATCAATACAAATGCAAAAGATTTATTCAAATATGCCCTTATTTTATGATAAAGCACCAAACCAAGCAAAACTCTAAGTAATCATAAACATCTCTTTCCCATCTTTAGTATAAAAGGAACTCTTTAGTCTTTATCAACCATCTTAACTTAAAAGGGCCTCTCCTGAAACTTCAATAATGAGGAGAAAACATCTAGAAGCAAAGATTGATATGTTACTATCAAAAGGACATCAATAAACATTGATATGTTACGACAAATTAACAAAAAAATATAGGCAGACCCTCTAAGGAACGAAATGTGAATATGGCTCTAACCTATCGATAAAAGCGGAGACAAGAGCCTCCTGGGTACGACCATAACTAAATTAGCCACAAAGATTTGAGAAGACTAGTAGCTGCAGGTGGTTCTTGACATTACTAGCACATAATGAAAAACCGAAAGAGAAGACTTTCTTGCCCCTCATAGAAATTTTTGGCCGTCCGCCAACGTACTCGAGCCCTCGGCTCCTAAACTCGCGTTCCATCAAATCCATTTAAATCAGCTATGGTGAATAAACTAGACAAAAATTACAAGGTTCCGAAACAGATTACGCAGGATGAATTCAACAATACTGACGAACGAAAATCCCAAAACGTAGAATACCCTTTTGAGAATACCAGCTAAACTTCGCAGCAGCAGGGGCGTCTGGTTGCAGCAGCAGGGGCGTCGGGTCAGAGGCGGAGACAGCAGCCAGCAACGGCGTCGTGGCCCGTGGGTCAAAATCGCAGCCGAAACAGTGGCTTCTGGTTCGTTGCAGCAGCAGGGGCGTTGGGGCTTTTGGTGCGAGCGGTGTGGGTCACGAGCAGGGACGTTGGTCAGGGTCTTCGGGGCAACGGCCGGTCACGAGCAGGGACGTCGGTCAAGGTCGGTCAGCTTCTGGCGATTCGCGAATGCGAGCGTCGAGCGACATCGGGGACTGGCGTCCAGCGGCGTTCGGCGACGATGGCCGGCGCTGAGCAGAGCGACGGGCGTCGAGCGGCGTTCGGCGACGGTGGCCGGCGCTGAGCAGTGAGCAGGGACGTCACTCAGGGTCTTCAGGGCAACGACGACTCAGGTGTCGCGAATGTGGGCGTCGAGCGACGTCGGGGACTGGCGTCCAGTCCAGTGGCGTCCGGCGGCGGTGGCCTTGAGGGCGAGCGGCGTCCGACGGCGGTGAGGGCGAGCGGCGTCCAGCTGAAATCGGAGGGCGAGGAAGATACGAGAGGACGGGAGGCCGGACTTGGAGGCTTGGAGGTGGAGCGCCGAGCGGGGGGTTCCTTTTGGAACCCTAACCGGTCCAAACCGGTTCCACGACCGGTTCCGGTTCCGGTTCCGCGGCGGTTCAGTTCGGTTCCGGTTCCGGTTCACTTGGAAACGGATTCGGAACCGGGATTGCCGGTTCCCGGAAAAATGGAATCGGGAACCGGAACCGATCCTTTAAGAACCGGGAACCGGACCGAGGTTCCGATTCCGGTTCTATGGTTCCCTGGTTCTACCCTCTACCCGTGCTCGCCCCTAGCCAAAAGGGGTTCGGGGAAAGCTTGAGAAACGAACAGAGGAGAGCGTTTTATTTTTCCTTTCCTTTTTTTTTTTTTTCCGGAGAAAGGGCGACCGAGAGATAGTGAGAACTCCAAACACCTTAGCCACGCATGGACCCGTTCGACGACCTCTCCCAATGACATCCTCTAACCGTACAGCGATCCTCGGCTCGCTATTGTCTTGTTTTGACCACACCAGCCGGAGCTCGTGGTCGTCCGGTTCACGTGATCTCTGCCCCCATCGGTCCTATGCTCTATTGTCATCTGTCTCTGCTTGTCTTCTGTCGAGAACCCAGAGCGGGTTCGAGTCCCGTTCGAGTCGAAACTCCATTACCCGCGTCGCACGTCACTGTTTGTTGAAAATGCCTCAACTAGATCCGCAAACTTTTTCTTGAGTTTGATTTGCTTCGGGAAATAGAGGTGCTTTCATGCATCCTTTGTTTGCGCCGTGACAGGTTCGTGGAGGGATAACACTTACAGGGGCTGGAAGTCGGCTTGGTTGAGGACAACTGTGTGTCGCTTGGACTTCGAGCAACGGAGGCATCAAGGTCAGTCACAGTTTGGCCTGAGTCGGGTGTGTCGCACGTAGATCACTCATGAAGACGTTCCAGTAGCCGACGGTGGTCGTTAGAGGATCGAGTGATTCTTGATTAATATAGGATCATTGGCGTTTTGTTGTTCTGAGTTTAATGGACGTCGTTGGTTTCTGGGCGTGCTGGAGAAGGCGTGTCGAAGCAAGCGATGGGAGCGAAATGGGTTTAAGGCAGGTGGGTGTTTTCGAGTTTGGATCGACTAATTGAAAGAGGGCTTCAGTAACGGGCTTAGTGTTTGCTTTAGGAAAAGAGGGGGCTTGAAGTTTTAATTAAAATAGGCCTAACTAGTAAGCCCATTTCAAGCATGTCTTTTTATCACCAAACCCGACCTTAGTTTGGACACGAGCCGCAAAATTAGGCCTGCGCCTTCACGGGTTCAGTCCCATACCCGGACTGGGCCCATAATGCCCTTTTGTTTTGCTGGTGGGGCCTCAATTTTGAGCTGGATTGGACCCGCACATTAGGCCCAGTCTGTGTGAGGGCCTGGCGACCCCGGCTGGATCGGGTCCCTATTTCCAGATTAAAAAAATCAAAACTTCATTTAAAAAAATTAAAATTCCGAAAAAAAAATCTATTTTTTTCTAAAATTAGGACAAATATTATAAATTATTTTTGAGTATTTTTTTCTTAAAATGTGTGCAATTTTTTTTTTTTTTTAATTGTGCTCAAAATTGAATAAGCTTTTAAAGTTTCATAACAGGGTTTAAGATAAATGCTCTTCATTGTGTACTTTCAATATATTGATTATTGTTTCCTTTTAGTCTATTTAGGAATGGCATTTGTCTTACTTCTTAGTGTTGGATTATTATTTTTTCTTGCACTTTATTTAATGCTTCATTGATTGATGAATATTGTTTTTAATGATTATGTACCCATATAATCAACTCACATATTAATAGATAGATTAATCCAAACTGCTTGACAAACATCTTGAAATGAACAATATTAGGTTATGAAAGGACACTAGTTGATTAATAATCAAATTTCCGGCTCTATATTCTTTTGTTGTGTCTGAAGTGAGGTACGCTTCAAAACCTCACTTAATTTTTAGCTGATGTTAAATAAGCTAGAGGTGACTCCTCATCAGAAAATCTTTAAAGTGTCAATTTGGCTTGACATTAAATATCCCAACATAGCACGAGATATAAGTTTGAGAAAACCTGCACCTGATTGAGGGCCAAAAGTACCTTTCAGGCAATATCACTTCCCTTTAGAGGGAAAAGGTAGGTCGCGACACATATTATGTAATCACATAAAGTAAATCCATAAGTCAAGACAAGCACATTGTAATTATAAATAATTTAACACAAGTACAAACAAAAGACAACCAAAACCAAAGCCCACAAGAATGGAGCCATAAAACAAAGGAGTTTACCATCAAGCACTTAAGTCACGTGTAATCAATTATATATGTGTGAAATATCGTTTCTTTTCCTATTTTGTAATAAGCATCTTAACTTTTTCAATTTGAGTAATGTTGGACCAAATTTTAGTGTAGACGTAAACCAATTCGACTGTCATTTTGATATCCTTTTTATTGTGTGCTTGAAAAAATAATTTTTTTCTTTCATTGTTCATTACTATAGTCTTGAAGAAGAACTTGAATTGGTTGCTGACGAGAATTCTAGACATCTGAAAATATACCAATGCAAGAAGTAATACTTGGAAGTATTTAAAATGCTATAAAAAAACAAAACAAAAAATGGAATTCCATTTTAAGTAATATCTTTTCTATCTATTTTGTAAGCGACTTTTGTACAAGTGAATGTTCAATAGAGCCCAAATTGTAATTGTATATAAACTGCAAAGCTTAATCAAAAGATTAGTTATGAAAAATATTAAGATAAAAAGGGAAATTGGGTCCAAGTCCGAATGTTCCATAGAGCAAAGATGGCAGCGGCCGGAATTTTTGCTGGTGTCAAACCTTCAGGTCAAAGGTCTCAATCATTTGTAGAGAGAACCAAATGAGATTGACTGATGGTTTGCCTAATTTTCTGGGTTCCAGTATATCGAAAGAAGCATTTTTGAAATTTCAAAAACAAAGAAAAATAAAATAAGAGCGTTCAAGTGTTATGTAGCCCTCTCGAAACAAGATAACGAATGGAGTTTGAAGCGTTGACATCCTAGACAACACCAAACAAGGCCAATCTGCTAAGGAACATATTCAGCCCAAACAGTCACAAACCAAACCCAGCCCAGGTTCTTCTAACTCAAATCGAGCCCAAGTCTACTCACATATGCCTCAAGCCCACCACGGTTGAATTAAACCTGAATCTGACCAAGCCCACCCAAGGTACCCACTCATATTCCCAGAACTCCAACCTCTTCACCGCATCGTTCCCGAACATCAAAATTCCTTCTTCTCTTTTATTTCAATATTAAGGTTTTTGAAAAAAAGGAAAAAACGCACACCAAAGGGAAAGCTCACTTGTCGACAAAGCTCTCAAGGCACTAAGCAAACGCTCACTGTTATCTACTACCCCGTAGCCACTACAACCCGGAAACTAACGGTCCCTCTTTCGATCGGACTTTAACTCTGGCGGCGCTAGATCTTCATCTCCAACCACCATCGTCTATCGCTTAACATATATCGATCTCACACCACTGGGCCATCACTAACCACCACCTTGGCTTATCACCGAAAAAACCAAATTCGCCACGTCCACCATGACATTGCCCACTCATCCCATTCTATGAAGAAGACACAGGATATATCAAACAAAGTGCAACGCAGTGACTTCACTGTCAATGAAAATCAAGCTTAACAACTGGTGACCGAACGAGCCACATCAAGACACACCTTCAGATTCGAACCAAAACAAAAGTCATTTCTTAAACACTTCTCAGAAACATTTCGTCGAGCAAGTTTCAGGCGTTTGACTAAAAGCGATATGGCATGTCGATGACCCAACACTTTGGTGTCGAGTTCACCCTACATCAATCAATCAAAGGACATCTTAAGTCGATGGAAATATTTTAGACATATCCTTGACATGCTTTCGCAGAAACAAACCAAACCTCGGTCTCATTTTTACAACAACACTGAGGCATTGTATCGACTATCGAGCATTTAAAGCACACTCGCTGAAAGAGAAAGAAAAACCAAACTGAGAAGGCTCAAACTTGCGCCCAAATTTGCGACCATCAACAAGCAACATTCTAAAACAGCAGCGCACAAACAGACGGGGACGGGACTCGCGCGAACCGGACAACGACGAAGCCTGGTCCAGCGAGGCAAAACAGAGCACAAAAAAGGGGAAAAAGCAGAGGGCGGTCGGCATGCTCCCTACCCGGCTCGACGGCAGCGGATGGGGGCGAGCGCGACAGATGCACGCCCCGAACCGGGACCCTCGGGAAATCAACGCAACTCGAAACAAACGAAAAAAAATTGAACAGAAACCTACCGTGGGGAGAGGCACGCGTTGGCGAGGGTCGGCGGCCGAGGTCCAAGCGCGGCGGCTACTGGAGGAGGCCCTTCACTCACAGCCTCACTTTTTGCTACCTACTTCTCGCTCTCTCTCTCAGTCTCTCCCCCTTTCTCTCTTCTCCTCCAATCCCCCTAGGGTCGCTCTCCTCTCTCCCTTTCAAGTTGCCCAACGTGCATGGCCTCCTGCGACCCCAGCTAACCTTGCCGGCGTGACCCCCCACCGGACGTCTTCGCGCGGCACTCCCTGCGGTTGTACTGTTCCCCACCGTACCAGTGTCCTCGTCGCGCTGCAGAGGGTGCGAGGGTAAGAGAGGGAAGGGATGGGCAGCGCGCGGGAAAAAGAGGAAAGGGAGGAAGCTGGGTCGGGCCGAGAAAAAGAGAATGGGCCGACCCAGACGGAATAGGAAGAGGAAAAAGAAAGAAGGGGCCGGGTCAACCCGGCCCCGTTTATTTTTAAATAATTTTTTTAAAATATTGATTTTTCTTTTCTTTTCTTTTCTTTTTTTCTTTTGCTATTTTTCTAATAAATTCTATCACTATTAATAAAAATGCTCCTAATATTTATATGCCATGCAATTTAAATAGAAACTATTTTTGCTTAGGAGTTAATGATTAATTCCTAATTTCTATGCAATTCAATCCTAAAACAATAGCCAAAATTTAGTTGCTGACAATTCAAATAAATCTTTCAGTAATGAAAATTTATGCGGCTTGTATACAGGCCTAACAAGTGAAATCTCAGTTGAAATGAGGAGACTATTCCGTTTGAGAATGTTGGATTGAATCATTCTCTAATACTATTTATGTATTCCCATGACCATCAGCTGTTTCTCATCTCCAGAGAATCTCTCTAGGGTTGCTATTAGATTCGAAGCTTCTCTCTATGGCCTATCCATCTTTCTTCCATGGGCCAATAGTACAAAAATTCTAAATTGATATACCCATGTCACATTTACTCAAACTAATTTTTTATCAACAAAACTCTTAAACCGATATGCTTGTGCTTCCTTTACCCCAAAACTATATTTGTATCATAAAAAAAAAAAAAAAACACAAATAAGTACTATTGTGACCCCCTCCCAAGCAAGTGTCGAGGAAATGACAAATTTAGAGTTAATATTGAGTTGAGGACAATCTTTACTCAGCTCAAGTTCTCCCGATCCCTTACCTCATGCGACATTGTGATTCTCATTTAATTTCGATCAACTCTATGAGAATTCTATATGAAAAGTCACTACCAACCTATTGGGGTCGGTAAGAAACCAAATGAGGTATGAGAATATACCTTACTTCCTATGCAACTAGAGATATAGGGTCGTGGCCTTCAACCTTGTGGCCTCTAGTGAGGTTAGGCCTCACCCATAGTCGGCGAGGCTCACCCTTACGGTCTCTGGTGAGGCCAAAGGCTCACCCTTGGCTTGCAAGTTGCCTAGGATTTGATGTACTCCAATAAAAGTAAGCGCCATTTTGCTTATATATGCATCAAATATGATTTGAATGATGTAAAGTTTGAGTCGAGTTTAGTTGTACTCAAGTTAATTGGAATTAAGTTTGAGATTGTTAACACGCAACTTGAATGGCGTAAAGGATCATGTGTTTATTTGCAATAGCTAAGTAGATGATTTGAATCAAGGTGAGCTTGAGCTTTATAATACCTACTTCAAGCGGCTCACTAGCCTTATTTTAATAGTCAAGTATTTATTTATGTTCTGTTATAATTGCATTAGTGAACTGTAAAATAAGTGAAAATAACATTACTTTTAGTTTTTTACTTCGTTATGTTTAGGGAAGAGGGAAGGCTCGAGCTTTACAGTGAATGTAGTTTTTCAACTATGGGTTAAGGGACAAAGTATAGGAATCTTTTTGAATAGTTTGCAAGGGGTAATGTGCATGGAACTTTGGTATTGCTAGTTGGTCTCATGTGTACATGACCACACATTCCAAGCCTATTTATAGGCTCCATCCACTGACTTATAATCTTCTTTCCCTGCATTTGTTGGAGACATTCTTTCTTGGACAAATTTATGGCCACAAGCTTTAACTAACTCCAATTAAAACTAAACTAGAGACTTGTAGAAATTAAACCTAAAGGAGTCTAGGTCATTCTAGAAAATTGATCAATACTTCATTAAGTTGTGCTTTTGCAATTACTTGTAAGATCACATTGAATTATAAAAATGAGGATTGTACATCAACTTCCCCCAGATATATATGGTAAGATGATTGTCGTGTTTAATTCTCTTTAATTCACTTTTTTTTTTTCCAGCAGGTGAAAAAATCTGCAAGTTCTGAATTTAACAAGTTGCAAAAAGTTGACGAGGACACCCGACTTCTCAAATTTCAAGTCTTTGGAAATGTTAATACTTGCTTAGTGTCCCAGGCTGATCACAATTGATAGCTCCATTGGTAATCTTAAGGACCTGAAAACTTTGAATATCAAGCGGTGCCATTCTCTTGCAGAGTTGCTCGAAGAAGTTGGTTCTTTACTTTCTTTGACGGAGATTGTCATGCCCCAAAATTTTAAACTTGTCGCGACCAAATTTTTGGCGTTTGGACCACCTAGGGTTTGGCTAATGGATTGTTAAGCCTAGACTTAACTCGGGCTCTCCCAAGCCCATACCAATTCGCGACTTAAGTTCAAGTTCTTAACATGCAATTTATTTTCAATTAGGAGTCGCCACTAATCTATTTTTGGTGGGTCGATTAAAAACCCTAGTAAAGTAACGGGAGATTTACTTTACTCCTACGAACCAGAGACTAAGGGTACGGGGACTTGGTTACATTAAATTTCTCTAACACCCTTTCGGTACCTTTTTTTTTTTTTTTTATTTTGAAAAATGTTTGGCAAGCAATTTGGATTGATTTTAAATCTATTTCCCTAACATGTGAGGTGTTCATGCAGGTGCGCAAACCACCAATTTAACACCCAAGAAAGCAATTAAATAATGCAGAACTTACCTAAAAGCAAAGAAAGCATCTGCAGTGTTAAATTAAAATCTACATCAACAATCCTAGATATGGTTTCTAATTAACAAGCAATTACTCAATTTTTGTTTTCTCTTTTTCAATGAGAATATATTCCATATGCAATGCAATGCTTCTAATCTAATATGAAATGATATGGCATGGCAACATGTCCTAAACTATATGAATGAGTAAAAAAACTAATGATTTCTTAATGAACATGCAATAATTAAATATGCAATCTAAATTAGCCATAATGGCTTAATTCTAATGACGTGTGATGCAATGCGATGACGTACAAAATTATTTTAACTAAAATGACATGCGACATGCAATTTAATATGCGAGCTATATGTCACGCCATATTTATTAAATGACCTAATCTAATGACGGCAATTTCTAATTAGAAATGAACCTAACAATAATCACTAAATTGACATGCATTTCATGAACCTAATTTTATATGACATGCAAATGACATTTTTTATTTTAAAAATGCAATCTATCCTAGAAATTGCAACTAATTTATCCTAAGACAAATTTTATGAAATTTGAAATGATCTAGCTAGATTAAGATTCTATCTAATTTAAACTAGAGATTAAGTCATATTAAATCCTAATTTAAACTAAGACATTATCTAAACCAAAAATGCAATTTATCTAAAAAAAGATTATCTAAATTTAGAATGAAACATGCAATTCTAATCTAATATGCACAATGATTTTTGTGTTTTTTTAAGAAATTCGAAATTAAAACTAACACATAATGCAATTCAAATAAAAACTAACAACCTAAATGAATGCACTTTCTTTTTCGGATTTTTTATTTAAAAATTCATAATAAGATTGCAATCCTAAATATGCAAGATGACAACAAACCTAATCTTAATTAAGATTTTTTTTTGATTTTTTATTTTACGAAAATAAGATTTGACTCAACCAACTTGACGATAGCAAATCAAACAAAAGATAAGATTGATATCAAAAATTGACGAACCATATCTCGCGCATGAGATCGAGTTAGCCAATTTTAAATTAAATCAAGAATCAAATCTCGGGCTTGAGATTGGATTGTCAATTTTTGTAAGGGATTGCGAGTCGGATTTCAAGCACGAAAATCGGACTGTCAATCCCTAGCTTGAGGAACTATTTCATGTTGGAATATCAATAATATATTAAGGAATAATTATACTAAAAAGGCAAACAAATTAATAATAAAAGTAAAATAAGGTAAAAAGAAAAACTACCTAATTTCTCTTTTGTTTTTCTTTCCAAAACAGGGCTTGGATGCTCACGGTGGGATTGACCAATGTGGCGGCGGCTGGGATCATGCAAAGTGAGGCCGAGTGCCGTAGTTACCGGCGGAATCGCCTGAGAACCTGTGGGAGAATCAACAAAAGTCCACTAGGCGTGGCTCATGGCAGGCTAGAGATATATCAAGACTTGCTAATGGATGACTCGATTAACCGCTTCATGGTAAAAACTAGACATTGGTCAGAGCCCCCATAGAGAATTGCTGACGTTAATGTGGTGCGGTGGCGCAAGGAATAGCCGCAACTTCTTGAAGGAAAACCCGCCCTACAATACAAAGAAAATTTTCTTTGGTCTTCTTGCTTTGACCAATAACAAGCTTTACTGATTCCTCAACTTTTTGACCGTGGACTTCAAGGCAGTGAGAAGCACGGCTTGGACGGTTAACGATACTCGGCCAAGCGCGTCACGAACGGATACGGTTGCGGTGAGGCTCGGCTCAGTGGCTTCATGGATCATGGGTGATGGCTTGGCCTTGGGGATGTCGCTGGGGGTGGCAGCAACTGCAGGCTTGATGGCGAGACCTCGGACGTGACTAAAAAAACCTGAAAGAAAGTGAAGCAAAATTGGTAGAGCAAGGGCTGCGAGCGCTGGGATCACCGGAAACCTGCAAATAAGGAACAAACGACTGGACGGCGATTGGATTTAGGACTGAGGCTTCTCGAGTTAATTGATCTCGCTTGACCTTCTTTTTGGATGGTGTGCTTTCTTTAATGCATGACTCCTCTCCACGTTTCCTCCTTTGACATTCTCTAGTGCGTCCTCTTCAATGTGCAGAATATGTGTCACCTTTTTTATTCTCCTCCCTCTCTCTCTCTCTCTCTATAAAAGCATCGGGATTAACCCAAGAAACAAAAGAACTCCCACGATTTATCCTCTCACTATTCTATGTGAAATAGCTAGTGCGAGTACCTAGAGGGGGGGTGAATAGGTATAAAAAAATTTTCTCGAAACTTGCACGATATTTAAACAATTAGAGGATTTGCAACAGTTAAAAATTCAATCGCAAGACTGAGTAAGGGAAAGAGAGAATTGAACGCTCGGTTTATAGTGGTTCGGCTTGATTCAAGCCTACGTCCACTCTTCGCACGCGACAGCCGATTGGCTGGATTCCACTATGATCAAAGAGATGTTACAATGTTGATCTTCCTTGGTTTCTAGGTGTAGATGATCTACCACACTCACTCAAGGCGTCACCAAGTATAAACACTCTCGTATACAATTTCGCTCGGTCTCGACTAACAATCAAGGATCTTCGACTACGGAATTTTTCTATCGATCACACACTTAAAACAGCTAGACGTCTTCCTTTTATACTCCTTCATGCCATCATAGCCGTTGGCACTTACCAAAGGAATTCCTCCAATCTACCCGTTGGACGGAATCAATCAAGAAGATCATCCGAGCTATTTAAGGAATCGATGATAGCCCATCAATCTGTTCGCCCATACAATCGGGATCTCGGTTTCCAAGAATAGAATATTCCAAGATTAGTTCGTCGACCATCGAATCTTCAATCGATCTTAGATAAGAATTAAAGAATCCGAAATAATTATCCAACCAAAGAATCTATTCCAGAGGATAGGATCGAATCCTTAACCATAAACCTCAGCTTAGGATTTCCTTCGTCACCAGAGTAGAAAGACTGTTAGAGAGAATAGACTTAAGTCTTGAGTCCACGAGTCTTAAGTCTTTGAGTCTGAGTCTTGGGTCTTGAGTCTTGAGACTTGAGAGAACAAAGTCTTCGGACTTTAAAGCGACGGTCTCCGAACATCCGGACTTTAGGGCGAAAGAAACGTTTTGTCAGCTTCAAAATATTCTGGAAAGATTTCTCCAACAATCTCCCCCTTTTTGATGGTGACAAAACTTTCTTGAAGATTTGAACAACTTTGACCTGCAAAACATTTCTCAAGTAATATGGCTAACTCATAAAGATTAATAAAACAACCAGACTCTGCATCCAGAAAATTGGTTAGTCTTTCATGAGAAACACCATATAACAACACTTGAATAAATGCAACCAGTCAAGTTCATAATCCACAGTCAATTCGAGTCAAATTCACACCCAAGTTCAAGTTCTCAAGTCATACTCATAAATAAACATAACCACAAAAACATAACCACAAAGGTCAAAGATTAAAAAGTTCAAATTGATTCTCCCCCTTTTTGTCAGCATTGAAAAGGGTGAGAAAGGAGTCATGTCGCTTGGGAATGCGCACGATCCGGAAATCCCCAATGGTGGACTACTCCTTCAAGCTTCTTCGGGTCTTTTCGCGGACGAGCTACCTCTTCTCCCTTGGCATTGGCTTGGAGTTGCGAGCGAGGTCTTTGAATTTATCTTCTAGAGAGGCGAAGATTCGTGTCCAGCATGCTTCAAAGCTTGGATTTCACAGTCCGAACATATATCACGGTTACGCATTTCCAGAAGAATATTCATGATACTGCGAAGATCTGCAGAATTATCCGTCGTGTACCGGCATTGATTTTCTCGGCGAGACGATGGCGCTTACGTACGGTCCGGCAGATTTCGAATCGACGTATCACCTTCTTCGAGGCAATGGTGAGACCCGAACTTCTTGGTTCTTCTGGAGATTGTCTTAGATCTTTAGCAGCATGAGGTGTAGACCTCTCTTGCTCACTAACTCCCCCTGTCTCTAGGACATCGAGAGGGGAAGAATGATGATCATGCTCTTGAGTTCCCTTTTCTCATTTATCCAGATTGTTCTTTTTCTTCTTCTCCTTCTTCCTCAACTTCTTTCTCCTTCTCTTTCGTTCTTCTTCTTCTGCTTTCTGGCCGAAGTTACGTCGGATAAGACACAGAACGTCTTGTTCTTGTCAGTGCTGGAATAGTGGGATCTTCATCATCTTCATCTTCATCCTCATCCTCCAGGATAAGAGTTCTTTTTCTCCTTTTCGATGAGACACCAATGGCCTCCTTTCCTTTCCTTTTTGAAACGGACGGTAGATTGGAGATTTCACCTTGAATTTCTCCATTGCCTTAGAGAGTTCTTTTCAGACGCATCTTCATTAACATTTTCAACCCTACCACCATCTTGTCACTTGTCGAACACAAAAAGTATGTGGCAGATCAATATTCGATGTCTCGAAGATCTTGGTCACTAGACCAGGATAAGGCAATTGTCCTTTGTCTTTTGACACTTTGCTCGTACATATGGAAAAGGATAGTGTGCGGGAGAGAAAACTTCCGTCCTGAGTTGATCGCATACATCAACTTTGCTTCAGAAAAAGACACAGAAGTCTTTGACGTAGACTTCGGTCTAAGACAATTGATCACAATCTTATGAAGCACAATGTTGATTGCATTCATCTTGGAATAGATAATTTTCTTATCTACGTCCCTATCTTTGACAAGATCGAGTAGTACGAGCAGGTGAGACTTTGATTGGGAGATAGCGTCCCCTTTCAACTCCAAGTATGTCCGCCAACATATTCACATCTACCACATAGACTTGGTCTCGGACACTGAATGAAATTCTATTCGCATCCAAAAAGCTAAGATTTGAATAGAAGTAAGTGGTCAGTTGATCATACCCGTCTGTAGAGTTAGAGCAAAAAGTCTCAAGTTGAAGCAAATTCAACTTCTCCCTTAAGTTCAAGTTGATGGAATCCGGAAGTCAAAGTCGACACTTCTAGGGCTGATTACTCCTCTTTTCAACAGCCTCCGAAATACACTTTTTCCTGATCCTTGGATTTAAACAAATCCATCCGATTTCCTTTCACCTTTGCAGCCACACCCATTCTAGGTTTAAATTCAAGGAACATTTTGTCATCATCGTTCCCGTCAATCGGATTACGTCCCGGCATACGAGGATCACTAGGAATGTTCGCAAGAGCCTCCTCTGCTCTTCCTTTCGGAGCAATTCCCAACTCTTCCATTTTCCGCAGAAAAAGATACTCATTCCCATAATTTTTGTCCTTAAGAAAGTCATCTATATACTTTAATGAAGAACCGGTGCTTTTCAACGCACGATAAAGCTTATAGATAACGAGAGGGTTTTGGACTCTTACGGGTCGGCATCCTCGATAATGTCTTCTTCTAGATTTTGACTTGCACCTTGTGGGTCAGGAGATGCTGAATGACGTGGAGGAGAGCGAATCGGACTTTGTCGCTGACTTGGAAAGTCTTCTTCCTCAGTAAGATCAAAGTGAGTCGGTCCCTTCTCCATTCTTTGTGGTCCCCTATTTGCGATTCTTGATGATTTCCTTGAAGACGACATCTTTCTTTGTCTATTGGAGGATTCCTTCACTTGCTTTTCCCAAGAAAAATGACCATTTTCTCGATGATGAGCAGAGAGTAGAAACAAAGTATCGGGAGGAGAGTGTCTTTTTAGGGTTTTGAAAATTGGGGGTAGAATATTTGCGAATTTATATGTGCCTCGGATTTGAAAAGAGAAGATTAAACGGCACAAGGAAAGTGTACGAACACTTCTTTTCAAAAATCAATAACTGCCAAAAATAACTTCCTCTAAAAAAGACAAGTTTTCAAATTTCACACGAATTATAAAAGAACGTACCTTTTGAGATAAAATAAGCGAGAATTCGTACCTTTTAGATAAAATAGCGACTTACAGTCTTTAGCGATGATTGAGTCTCAGGATTTAAAGTCTAAGAGATCAAAGTCTTAGAGTTGGTGAGTCTCTAGACTTTAACTTCTTCAAGCTTCAAAATGTTGAGTCTTGAGCGGATGAAGTCGAATTGATTTTTCTCCAAAGGCTTTGTGAATATGTCCGCTAGTTGACTTTTTGAATCAACAAATTGAATCGAGATTTCTCCATTTTGAATATGATCTCTAATGAAGTGATGACGAATCTCAATATGCTTTGCTCTTGAATGAAGGATTGGATTTTTGGTGAGATTGATCGCGCTTTGGTGTTGTCACATCGATTTCTATGCATGATTCTTCAATGCCAAAGTCTTGTAGCTGTTGTTTTATCCATAGAATTTGCGAACAGCTGCTTCCAAGAGCTACATACTACGCTTGCACGTCGTTGAGAGAGCTACGGTGCTTTGCTTCCTTGAAAACCAAGACACTTTGTCTCCTGTTTCCAAGTAGCTGACAAGTTCCGAAGTGCTCTTTCTATGGACTCGCAACCGGCCAGATCGCATCGAGTATCCCGGAAGATTAAAGTCTCCCTTCTTTGGATACCAAAGACCGATGCTTAAAGATGAAGCAACGTATTTGATAATACGTTTCACGGCAATGAGATGTGATTCTCTAGGATCGATTGAAACCTAGCACGAGATACAAACACTAAACAAAATATCGGGTCTAGAAGCGGTAAGATAAAGAAGTGAACCGATCATGCTCTGTATAGCTTTTGATCTACTTTCTTCCCTTCTTCATCCTTGTCTATCTTCGAGAACATGACATTGGTATGTCGGTCTTTTTACACTTTTCCAATCCAAACCTTTTAACAAGATCATTCGCATATTTTTCTTGATGAATGAAAGTTCCTTCCTTCATTTGTTTCACTTGGAGTCCAAGAAAGAATGTTAACTCTCCCATCATACTCATTTCGAATTCATCTGCATAGACTTAGAAAATTTCTTGCAAAGACTTTCATTAGAGGATCCAAAAATAATGTCATCAACATATATTTGAACAAGTAAAAAGTTTTGTTTTCCTTTTTGATAAACAAAGTAGTATCTACTTTACCTTTGACAAAACCATTCGTAATAAAAACTTACTTAGTACGTCGTACCAAGCTCGAGGTGCTTGCTTTAGACCATACTGAGCCTTTTCGGTCGAAGACCGAGTCCGGCTTCTTTGGGTCTTCAAATCCAGGCGGTTGTTCCACATAAACTTCCTCATGGATAAATCCATTTAGGAAGGCACTTTTCACGTCCATTTGGAATAACCTGAAATTTTTGTAACAAGCAAACGCAAGTAATAGTCGAATAGCTTCTAACCTTGCAAGGCGGGTGCGTAGGTCTCGTCATAGTCTATTCCTTCTTCTTGCGTATAGCCTTTGGCCACGAGTCTTGCTTTGTTTCGTACGACTTTTCCTTTTCGTTCATCTTGTTCTGAAAACCCATTTGGTTCCAATAACGGTTTTACCTTTTGGTTTAGATGTCAATTCCCGGACATCATTGATGTTGAACTATCCGAGCTCTTCTTGCATAGCTTCGATCCAGCTTTCATCGGATAAAGCTTCTTCTATGCTTTTTGGTTCAATTTCAGAGATGAGAGCCACAAAGCACTAGATTCTTCATGCCTTTTTGATCTGGTACGGATTCCTTCATTAAGTTCTCCAATAATAAGATCTTTGGGATGACTGGATTTGTGCTTCCGGTTACTAGTTGATTTGCCGGAGTTGATGATCTCTTTCTTTATTTGATTCTCCATGAGCGTCTTGATGATGGTCTTCCGGACTACGAGATGGCTCTTGAGATGTAGACATTTGAAGGTCTAGAGCGGGTTCGATCTCTTCGTGCGAGTCTTGCTTTGGATTCATCTTGCACCGAGTCTTGGAATTTGACATTCATTGATTCTTCCACGGACTGGCTTTTCTTGTTGTAGACTCGTAGGCTTTGCTTGATGTAGAATATCCAAGGAAGATACCTTCATCGATCTTTCTTCAAACTTACCAACTCGATCATTTGCATTTTTCAAAATAAAGCATTTGCAACCAAATACATGAAAGTATGAAACAATAGGCTTCTTACCTTTGAACAATTCATAGGGGTTTTCTCAAGAATAGGTCTTAGAAAGACTCTATTTATAATATAGCAAGCGGTTGAAACTTGACTTCAGCCCAAAATCGTGAAGAAATTTTACTTTCAATTAAAAGTGTTCTAGCCATTTCTTGAAGAGATCTATTCTTTCTTTCCACAACTCCATTTTGCTCTGGAGTATACGGAGAGGAAAACATGTGATTAACACCAGATTTATCACAGAATCTCGTAAAATCTTGATTTTCAAATTCACTTCCATGATCTGATCTTATACTAGAAATAGCACATCCTTTTTCATTTTGAACCTTTTTAGCAAACTTTTCAAAGTACGAAAAGGTTTCTGATTTATTTGCAAGAAAATATACCCAAGTAAAACGAGAGTAATCGTCTACAATTACTAGACAATATTTCTTACCTCCAATGCTCGGGTTCTTGTTGGTTCGAAGAGATCCATATGAAGCAAAGCTGAGTACATGATTAGTTGATACATGATTTATTTGTTTAAATGAATTTCTTACCTTTCCCGAATGCATGGAGTACATAAGTCGAGACTTTTGGTAAGGCAATTTAGGTAGACCTCGAACAAGTTGCTTTGAAGAGATTTTGGCTAATTGCTTCTTGTTGATATGGCCAAGTTTTCGTGCCATAGAAGCTGCTTCATCTTGAATTGAGATTAAGCATTGTTCTTCATTTGGCTTTACATCAAGGAGATAGATGTTTCCATGCCTTCGACCCATGAAAGACTGAGTCGTATCTTTGCTAATTCTAGAACATATGCCTTCTTGAAAGGAGATCTTGTAACCAGTATCACACAATTGGCTAATCTTTGAGTAGATTGTAGTTGAGTCCTTCCACTAGAGAAACATTGCTTATTGTGAGATTTCCAATTTTCACGAGTTCCGAATCCCACAATACTTCCTTTGCTATTTCCTCTGAATGAAACTTTTCCACCATTTACTTGAATAAGTTTTATGAAACAATTTGAGTCTCTGTCATGTGTCTTGAGCATCCGCTGTCAAGATACCACTTTACCTTCTTTTGACGAGAGACACGTATTCAAAAGAGAGTCTCAAGCTTTCTTTGGTACCCAAATTTTCTTGGGTCCTTTGGTGTTAGTAGGATGAGCATTATTTGGCCATACTCTCTTAACAGGCTTCCAAACCATAGGACACTCTTTTTCAAAATGATCGACTATTACATTTAGAACACCTTAAAGCATTTCGACCTACGGGCTTTACAAAAACTCTTTTAAAATGATTTTTATAAGCCTCTCTCGATGGTCTTTTCTTAATTCTTTCTTTTACTTTCGGAAAATCAATCAAAGGGATTGTTTCAGCTGTCATACCTAGACCCGACTTATTGAAGTAAGGTCTTTGGATTGAAAAGAACTTTTTCAAGTTTTTCAGACCCTATTGAAAATTTCTTTGAAATATTTGATAAATCAGTTTTTAAGAAAGCATTTTCTTTTGAAAGATTGTCTTCACTCTCTTTAAGAGTAGAAACATTCAAGTCTAAATTTTTTACCTTTTCTTCTAAAGTGTTTTCCTTTTGTTTTAAAACTGAGTTTTCCTTTTTAAGTTCGGAAATCTTTTTGAGAGAAGTCTTAAGACTGAAACATAACTCATCAATATATTTAGAGACTTTGACAGGGATTTTATAATCACTTACCTCAAATTCACTGCGAGTCGATCCAGTCGATCCAGTCCGAGTCGGTGTGCCATTAGACACGGGTTGGCATATTCCTCATCACTCTCTTCACACTCTGTATCGCTCCGAGTCTCGGCTTTGAGAGCTTTTCGAGACTTCTCACCTTTTCCTCTTTTCTTTTCGGAGAAGAGGACGGTTGGGTACGATGTGTCCCTTCTTTTTACATTCGAAGCAAACTACATCTTTGTTTGATTCCACATCATCAACAGAGACTTGGTCTGCTGTCTCTGAAAACTCGTTTCTTTGGAATGAACCTTCTGCCTTTTCTATTCAGTTTTTGAATCTTCTTATCATGAGGGCGAGCTCCTCATCATCCATATCATCTTGAGAATCTGCATCATCGAATCATCATTTGATTTTAGTGCAATAGATTTCTTACCTCTTGGATCTTCGTCTTCATTAATTCGTTCCACTTCGTAAGGCGAAGAGTTCCAATCGGTTCGTCTACGAGATAATGGCATGATTCTTTGCGTCTCTCTTATTGAAGTTTTTATATGATTCCAATCCTTGGAGAGTCCACGCGGGAGTTTGTTTACCTTCATGGGATCAGAAATTTTTGTCCTTGGTTCTCAAGACCATTGACAATATACGTAAAATGACTAAACATGTCGGTTATAGATTCTCGATTTCATTTTGAAGGATTCATATTGACCAAGAAGAATGTTAATTCTGGTCTCCTTCACTCGTCTGTCCCTTCATAAGTGATATGTAACCTGTCCCAGACTTCTTTTTTTTGTAACACAAGAAGATATTCTGTTATATTCGGTTGGTGATAAAGCACAATATAAAGAATAAATTGCTTTCGCATCGAGTGCTTGTCTCTTGTTTAATTCTTCTTGAGACATTCCTGGCTTCAACAGTTTCTTTCCCTCTTTCGGAGATTGATGCAGCGGCGGGAGTGATTCCTTTTCCACAACGTCCCATTCCGAGAGGATCCTTTGATCGAAGGAAAGCTTTCATCTTGTTCTTCCGGATGTTGTAATCCTTTCCATCGAAGTAGGGAGGTCTGGTATTGCTTTGCCCCTCCATCAGCCCGGTGCTAGCATACTAGCCATGGATCTTTTACTCGAAGTAAAATACTTCAAACAAAGTAAGAACACGGGCTCGATACCAATTGAAATAGCTAGTGCGAGTACCTAGAGGGGGTGAATAGGTATAAAAAAATTTTCTCGAAACTTGCACGATATTTAAACAATTAGAGGATTTGCAACAGTTAAAAATTCAATCGCAAGGCGAGTAAGGGAAAGAGAGAATTGAACGCTCGGTTTATAGTGGTTCGGCTTGATTCAAGCCTACGTCCACTCTTACGCTTGACAGCCGATTGGTGGATTCCACTATGATCAAAGAGATGTTACAATGTTGATCTTCCTTGGTTTCTAGGTGTAGATGATCTACCACACTCACTCAAGGCGTCACCAAGTATAAACACTCTACGTATACAATTTCGCTCGGTCTCGACTAACAATCAAGGATCTTGAGACTACGGAATTTTTCTATCGATCACACACTTAAAACAGCTAGACGTCTTCCTTTTATACTCCTTCATGCCATCATAGCCGTTGGCACTTACCAAAGGAATTCCTCCAATCTACCCGTTGGACGGAATCAATCAAGAAGATCATCCGAGCTATTTAAGGAATCGATGATAGCCCATCAATCTGTTCGCCCATACAATCGGGATCTCGGTTTCCAAGAATAGAATATTCCAAGATTAGTTCGTCGACCATCGAATCTTCAATCGATCTTAGATAAGAATTAAAGAATCCGAAATAATTATCCAACCAAAGAATCTATTCCGGAGGATAGGATCGAATCCTTAACCATAAACCTCAGCTTAGGATTTCCTTCGTCACCAGAGTAGAAAGACTGTCAGAGAGAATAGACTTAAGTCTTGAGTCCTGAGTCTTAAGTCTTTGAGTCTTGAGTCTTGGGTCTTGAGTCTTGAGACTTGAGAGAACAAAGTCTTCGGACTTTAAGGCGACGGTCTCCGAACATCCGGACTTTAGGCGAAAGAAACGTTTTGTCGGCTTCAAAATATTGGAAAGATTTCTCCAACACTATGTAGCCCTCCCTTCTCTTTTGCGGAGAACGTGTGTTCTCGTGTTGCGGCCGTGACTCGCCTCTCTCTCTCTATTGCACTTTTCTCGATGTGGCCGTATGTGTAATCTATGAAGTGGCCTCTCCTTCAAACCCTACGCATTTAATCTATTTATAGGCCATGATTAGGGTTTTAATTTTTCCAAATCCGTATCCACGAAAATTCCTTTTTCCAAATGCAATATTTGCTTTTGATACGATTTAGGATTGCAAGAGGATTATTCTAAAATTTAAAATCTCGCACAAATCAATTCGTAAAATCTTTACGAGGATACGGGTTTGAGCCGATTTACTCCCTTCGTGGGCTTAGTCCAATTCACCAAATTAATATTCGAACCATCAATTTGAACCCATTTGTCACCGGCCCAATGTAAAAGCAAATTAAACTAAATGCACCTAAAACTATATGCTATGCAATTAATTAATTAACTAATATTTCTTTTAAGGGTTAAAATTAATCCCTAATTTTTAATGCAATAAATGACTAATCGAGTCGTCAAAATTTAGGTGTCAACAAAGCTGTTGAAGCTTCCAGAGGAATTTGGCAATCTGAAATCTTTGTCAAGTTTCATACTAGACGGGCACCCGGGAATCAGCCAACTTCCAAAGTCTATTGGAAGGTTGGTGCAAGCGACGCACTTATCCTTAAGTGGGTGTGTGGGAATAAAGCAGCTTCCATGGTCCATTAGGGAGTTAAAGATGTTGCTCAAGTTGGATGTATCGAATGTAGGAATTGTTGAATATGCGTGGCCTAATTTTACCCTAGTAAAACAACAAAAGCTTGTATCTCTCTCGTGGTGTGTGCTTTTCTCTACCTTTTGAGGTAGCTCCCTCAAATCCAAAACCTTAGCTAATCTTCCTTCTTCTTTCACTAAATAAGAAGATGGGAGAATCAATCACCCATATCTTGCATAGCCCATTTCCCCCATAACCCAACCGAGATAACCCCTCTCCCCCTTCTTCGGTACTTCATTTGGGTTGTTGAAAAGAGCCACTGATTCTAGCAACCATGGAGCCGAATGAAGAGGAATCCTAACTCTCTTTGTGAATCGAAGATAGAAGACTCAATCACCCATATATCGCATAGCCCATTTCCCCCATAACCCAAACCGGATAACCCCTCTCCCCCTCTTTGGTACGCCACCTGGGTTGTTGAAAAGAGCCTCCAATTCCAGCAATCATAGAGCCAAATGAAGAGGAAAGTGTTCGAATGGCATTGCTCTACAAAAGATTGGAAAAACTATGGTCAAACCAAGCCATAACAACAATAGATGATGTTATCTTAGCTAGCAAGGTAAGATAATGTCAGCAAACCTTAATTGGGCAGCTATATCAAAATCTCAAAATCAACTTTCAAGCTTTCCAAAACACAATGCGTAGAGTATGAAAAGTAGAAAATGTAGATATTAATTTGCTTGCCCCTGGTATCTATGCTTTTTATTTTGCTTCGGAAAGGGATAAGAACGAGTAATTTCCATGGGCCCATGGTCCTTTGCAAATCATCTATTACTCTTAAAACCATGGGCATCGAACACCCCTCCAGCACGCTACAAGTGTAATACATGTGCTTTCTAGGTCCATATTCATGGCTTACCAGCAAAATGGATCTCGGCGAAGTAGTGGATCGCATTGCGGGGATATTGGGGAAGTAACGAAGTCAAGATTGAGGCAAAATGATATATGCCTTATATGATAGGGAAAGCTAGAGTAGCTATTGACATGTCCTTGTCGTTGAAACTGGGAGTTATTTTCAGTAATAAAGGCAAGAAAATCTGGCTCGATTTTAGATATGAACGACTACCACATTATTGCTACTCATGTGGTAGGTTGGGACATTATGCACAGCATTGTGATGAAGTTCCGTATCAGGAAGACCACTTTCTAAACAAAAAAGACATGTTATTTGGCCCTTGGATGAAGGCTGAAGTGAACAAATACAGCCCATTTTGGGATGTGTATTATGGGACAACAATAGAGGATCTCTTGGAGGAGATAAACACCCATGAAATGCCAATCGGTTAAGGAGAAATGGTTTCCTATGAAAAACAGAAGGGTGTTAGCTCAGGCCATGCAAGCCCCATGGAGAGTGGAAAACGAAAGGAAGCTACCCAAGAAAAGATGCAATGGCACCAAACAAATGTAATCTTTGTACTCCCAGATGATGACTAGCATATTTTACCAAAAAATACAAGTACGGGCTTTCGACTAGTAATGGTGTAGATAAAAGGTAAGGGCCAGAAACATACCACTTAGAAAAAGCTGAAAAGATACTCACCCTATGAACCATAGGGGATAAACAAGCCAAACCTTGATGAAACAAACTTCTTGGATACTCCGGTTCTTACGGAGGAAGAAACACAACATTGGGCTTTGGTGGCTAGCGCTAATAAGCCACCAAGTCACAAATGAAGATAATGAGCTAGAATTGTCAAGGGTTGGGCACCCCCTTGACGTTCCAGGCTATTAGAGCCCTAGTGGCTCAAGAGAGGCCCGCCATTTTATTTCTAATGGAAACAAAAAAACAAAGAGAAGGTATATAAGAGATTATAATGTCGATTGTAGTTTTAGCACATTTTTATCATCAATCCAAGAGGTATTGCTGGGGGTTTAGCACTTCTTTGGAATGACCAGGTAACTATCTCTATTATATCGAGCTCCATGCACTCCATACATATAAGCTGAACTAATGGGGAAACATATCATATAGTATGAGAGTGTCTTTTATTCATGCACCTACCGATTTCCAGGATAGGGAGAGATTGTGGGCTGATATAACATCCATGCGAACTCTCACTCAGGAACCTTGGGTATACTGGGGGGACTTTAATGAGGTGTTGTATGTATGGGAGAAAATGGGGAAGCGACTAGCTGAAAATTATAGAGTGAAAGCTTTTCAGCAGTTCCTAGATCACAGTGGACTGATGAATATATATAGCAAAGGCTGTGCTTATACTTGGGTTAATTATAGAGAGGGAGCTGAGTTTGTGAAGGAACGGCTAGATAGAGCATTATGTAATATCAAGTGGTGGGTGGAATTTCCTTTAGTGGAGGTCTTTGCCCTTCTGGCTGTAGGCTCAGATCATAGTTCCTTGTTGGTGGATTTATTTCCTCAATTAGAAAAATGACAAAAGAAATTTTATTTTTGAAGCTTACTAGATAGAGGATGAGGAATATGAGCAAATCATGCTAGACACATGGAGGGGGTTAGCTGAAAGGACAGAAGGATTGTGCAGTAAACTCAAACAACTCACCATGAAACTCCATCCATGGAGTAAGAAAAAGTTTTCTAATGCCCAAAAGGCAATACAAACTTTAAAAGAGGAGATGCAGCAACTAACCAACTATCCAATGCTGAATTATGATAAAAATATAATGCAATGGCTTAATGATGAGATAGAACAGTTATGGCAACAAGAGGAAATTTATTGGGGGATGCGATCCTGCATTCAATGGCTCATGGGGGGATAGTGTTGGAGAAATCTTTCCAGAATATTTTGAAGCTGACAAAACGTTTCTATCGGTCTAGTCTGGATATTTTCAGACCGACAGTTTAAAGTCGAAGACTTTTTGATCACGGACTCAGAACTCAAGACTCAAGACTTAAGACTCAAGACTATTCTCATTGACGGTCTTTCGATCCGTGTGAAGGAAATCCAGAGCCGAAGTATATGGTTGAGGATTTAATCTTATTCTCTAGAGAAGATCTCTTGGCTGGATAAATATAACAGATTCTTTTATTCGTATCTAGATCGATTGAAGATCCGATGGTCGACGAAATATTCTTGAAATGTTCTATTCTTGGAAACCAAGATCCTGATTGTATGGGCGAACATGATTGATGGGCTATCGTCAGGTTCCTTTTATAGCTCAAATGATCTTCTTGATTGATTCCGTCCAACGAGTAGATTGGAGGAATTCCTTTGGAAAGTGCCAACGGTTATGATGGCATAAAGGAGTATAAAAGAAGACGTTCTAGTTGTTTTAGGAGTGTGATCGATAGAGAAATTCCAGTGAAGCACCTTGATTATTAGTCGATACGGTTTGAGCGAAATTGTATACACGAGAGAGTGTTTATACTTGGTGATACCTTGAGCGAGTGTGGTAGATCATCTACACTTAGAAATCAAGGAAGATCAACACGTAACATCTCTTTGTTCATAGTGGAATCCAGCCAATTGGCTGTCGGTGCGAAAGAGTGGACGTAGGCTTGAATCAAGCCGAACCACTATAAACCGCGTGTTCAATTCTCTCTTTCCTTTACTCAGTCTTACGTTGTTTATTATTTGTTGCAAATCCTCAATCGTCTAAGTATTGTGCAATTATCAAGGAAAATCTTTTGTGTACCTATTCACCCCCCTCTAGGTACTCGTGCTAGCTATATCAGATAGAAATACTAAGTTTTTTCATGCAACAATAGTGCAAAGAAGACAGAGGAATAGAATCACTATGCCAAAAAACCCAAATGGAGAATGGACACGTGGACCCAAGACAGATTATATAGCTATTCACAGCATTCTTTCAAGTACTCTACACCTTAGTGGGGGATCGAAATTTTCAGCCGGTTTTGGATCAGCTACCATGTTTGGTGACAGAAGAAATGAACCAGATACTAACCGGATCTTTCACACCCAAGGAAATCAAGCTCGCCACTTTCCAATTGGGAGCTTTAAAAGCATCGGGATCGGACAGACTAAATGGAATTTTCTTCCAGCACCATTAGAATGAATACAGCTTAGATATCCATAAAGAAATTACCCAGTTTTGTGAGTCTGGCTGCCTCAATCAGAACTGAATAAAACTACAATTACCCTCATCCCAAAGGTTAAAAATCCAGAACAGTTGGATCGATTCAAACCTATTAGCTTGTGTAATTTTGCTTACAAAATCATATCAAAAGTGCTGGCTAATGGGCTGAAAAAATACCTCCCTCAACTTATTACCATTGAACAAAGTGCCTTTATCTAAGGAAGGTTAATACAATACAACGTGTTACTAGTGTAAGAAGTGCTTCATCAACTGAGAACACGACATCGACGAAGGAAATTCCAGGAAATCCTTAAACTCGATATGAAAAAAGCCTACGATCGAGTTGAGTGGGATTTTTTAGAGGCTTGCATGCGAAAAATGGGCTTCCACGACATGTGGGTCTCTTGGGTGATGCGGTGTGTTTCTACGAGTCTCTTATAGGGTTAAAGTGAATGGGCAACCTCAGCCATATTTCAAACCCTCTTGAGGACTATGGCAAGGTGACCACTGTCCCCCTATCTCTTCATTATAGTTTCAAATGTTCTATCCTAGTTGTTGCATAAAGCTGTTGATGGCTGTAACATAAGAGGGATCAAACTTAACAGGGACTGCCCTACCCTCTCCCACCTAATGTTTGCGTATGATCTTATCCTATTCATGGATAGGAAACTTATAGAATGTCAGAATGTGGCTGCTGTTTTGAATCAGTATTGTTTAGCATCTAGGTAAGCTATTAATTTGAATAAATCAGGGATATTTTTAGTAGGGACTGCCCATTAGCCCTAAAACAAAGATTGGTAATTGAGATGAGAGTCCCATAACTTGAAAAAACAGGAAAGTATATCGGAATTCCCTCGGTCTGGGGTTGATCAAAGATGAAGATGTTTGCCTGGATTTTATCGAGAGTAAATGCAAAACTATAGGCCTGGAAATAGAAACTTATATCCAAAGCAAGAAAAGAAATACTGATCAAAGCAGTGGTACAAGCTGTCCCGTAATATGTCATGTCGGTCTCTAAAATCCCACTAACCATATGCCAGGCCATTGAAAGAAAAGTTGCAGATTTCTGGTGGAAAACTAATGATTAGCACAAAGGAGTCCCTTTGGAAAAGGTGGGAAGTGCTAAAGGACAAGAAATAATAGGTGGGTTAGGATTCGGGGACTTGATTATATTTAACGAAGCTATGCTTGGTAAGTAAGCTGGCGATTACTTCAGCAACTTGGAACTCTATAGGGCAAGGTCTTTAAAGGGCTATACTATCCAAAAGGGAACTTTCTACAAGCAGCAAGTGGCAGTAACCCATCTTGGGGATGGCAGAGTTTAATAATTGGGACGAATACGCTTATATTCCCGATGGATTATTGGCAATGGTGAGAAGGTTTAGATTCGTGAGGATCGGTGGCTACCTAAAGGTGTCATTGGAGGGCTAGCAAATAGGGGTGATCCTAAAATGGTGTCGGAATTGGTGGATGAAGTCCAAATGGCTTGGAAGGAAACCAGAATCGGGAATTGTTTGATCAGAATATAGTGGAAGAAATCCTAGCACTTCCCCTAAGCAGAACAAGTCAGGAGGACAAAATCATATGCACATCGACCAAAACAGGCACATATACAGTTAAAAGTGCATATCATTGCCAGCAAGCCATATAACATAATCAAAAACAGAATGAGGCCTCCTCCTCCTTCCAAATTCTAAAAACACTATGGCGTTGCATATGGCAGGTTAACACACAACCAAAATACAAGCATTTCCTATGGCAACTATGTCATAATGCTTTACCAACAAGAGCTAACCTTCGGCGAAGACAGATTATTTTGGATGACTAGTGCCCATTTTGCCAAAGCCTCACGGAAACAAGCAAACATCTATTCCTCCTCGCCCATGGACAAAATTGGCATCGGAACACCCCAAAATCCATATCTACATAAATCAACACCAAATCAGCCGTATAGAGGAGTGGATCCTCGAATTTTAACACCCAACGATTCCCTTCGAGCTACTTACCCAGCTGATTTGGCAGATTTGGTGAGGAAGGAATGGACTTGTTTTCCAAAATCAGTGACCCAACCCGACGAATCTCCTTGAATCAGCCCTCGGCAAACACCAACATATCGTAAGTGCATCTCTCGAAGAACTAAAGGAAAAGCCCAAAAATTAGACTCACCTACTAAATAGAACCCTCCAGCTTGTGGTTTCTTCAAATGGAATGTAGATGGCTCGTTTATTAGCGACATCGGAGAAGTCGCCGTCGCCCAAATGTGCGGGGACCATACGGGGATGTTGACGCTGGGTTTGCTTAGTCGGTGAGAGCAAAATCGGCCATCCAAGTGGAAGCCATAGCTGTGGTCAAAACCCTAAGATGGCTGAAGAAGAACCCAAGTGTAGAACACGAAGACCCAAACTGGGAAATCCAAACAGATCAGTTTGAGTTAATGGAAGTGATAAGCCATCTTACATATCAGCAAAGGGCGTGCATAGATTATAGCTGGGAGAGTGCTATTGCTGGTCAGACAAGCTGGGAAATCGGGCCTTTGCTTTGTGAAGCCTATGACCTTTTAGCCAAAATTTGGCCCACCAAAATTACTCATTGTAGAAGAGATGCGAATGGAGCTACTGACTAGGTTGTGAAAGCCCAGAGAAATAACATTTTTTGGATAACTGGGTCTAATATCCCCCATCGAGTCTCTTGGATGTTATGTTCGGATGTAGCTCATCTAAAAGATTCTCAATGAAATCTACGTATGTTTTTTGACCAAAAAAAAAAAGTTGGATGTATCAAAGTTAGGAATAGGCATGCTACTCAATTCTATTGGAGAGCTAAAAAATCTAAGGGTGATGAGGATAGGTTATACAGCGATAACAAAGTTTCCTTGTACTATTGGGGGTGTGGAGATGCTCCAAGAGTTGCATGCCTTGAAATGCTCGAAATTGACAGATGAAAACCTGGAGAAAATTGGGAAGCTATCCCACTGAAGGATATTAGACTTATCAGGAACTTGTGTCTCTACATTTCCTGAGGTGATAGGCCTTCTAACTCATCTCCAAACACTTTGATTGGGTTCATGGAACCTTCGAGAAGTGACATCTCTCCCATAAAGTTTGACACACCTTTAGCTTCAAGCTTGTGACTTCTCGTTTTTGCCTAACCTCTCAAGCCACGTCAAATTAGAATATCTGGAATTAATTAGATCAGCCGAGGAACCTTACTCAACTTCGATGAAAAAGCAATTCATCCATAAGCTTCCATCTTGTTTGTCAGCCTTGAAACTCTAGGGTTGTCCACTGCCAAATTTTTCCAAGTTAAAGAATTTATCCAATTTGTGTGTCATTAGATGTCCTATTTCAAGCTTACTTGTCTCTCAAGACCTAATACATTTGAGGGAACCAGAAATAAGTAGATTAGAATCCCTCGTAGAAATACCTGTTTGTCACTCTTGAAGAGTCTATAGCACTTGCATTTGAGCAACTTATTCAAAATTATTCAAATTCGAGGTTTGTCAGAACTGGAATCCTTGATGTACCTCCGTCTTTCCAGATATCCTTTAGTAAAAGAATTACCCAACTTATCAAAGTTGGATAAATTGCAACATATTGAGATGGAAGATTGTGAGAATTTAAAAGGCATCGAGGGCATCAAGGGCATAGAAAGCTAGGAGTGGGATGCATGGTTGCGTTGTCCTAGAAAGATTAATGGATGTGTCAAGGACCTAGCTTTGCCACTGAAAACGAATATCTGATGTGTTCTTGAGTTGTAGGGGACCAGATACTCGTAATCTATGTAGCACCGATATAGACAAGCGACACGCGACACGACACGACACAATATGACACGCCGACGCGTCATGTATAAAAAAAATAGAGAATTTCGACATATTTCGACACGTTATATATTAAATATATATTTATATATATAAATGTAAAAATAAATAAATAATAATAAAAAGAGCATAGAATTAATTTACACTAAAAATATCAATCCAATATTTGTTAATATCATTCATTATTTTAATTTGACAAATATTGAATGAGAAATTCAAAAATTGCAAACAATGAAGAGTAAACTTGAAGGAACATGTTATGTTTTCTTATACTTGTCGGAGATTAGTGAGATTTCTTATAATCCTAGAAAGAGTTCAAAGTTCATGATATAGACTAGCTTGGAGCTCCTATGCAAAACAAGGTTCAAGAAAAATCAAAATCCAAGACAAGAACTCTCGAAATATGACCAAAAGAAAAGGAAATCACTAAATTGGCCACGGAAAATATGAGATAACTCACAAGCCAATAACATAGACCAAAAGAGATAACTCGCAAGTGATGCTTACGAGAGGCGGAAAGAAGCAATATATATATGGGAGCAACGGAATGATGCCGACGAGAAGAGAGGCGTTCAACCATCGTCACTCACGGGAAGATCGGGAAGATCAGAATTTATAAGTGAGAAATTTGAGAGTAAGAATTTTCTTCTTTCCCTTTTATTTTTGTTATTTTCATTATTTTTTCATATATTTACATTTTGACCTCTCAAGTATTGAAAATTTTTAAAATTGACCTCGTGCGTGTCGGGAAGAGTTGACCACATGTCGGATTTTCGGATATTCATTGATCGCATGTCGGAACATGTCATAGCGTGTGGGAGCGTGTCAAACATGTGTCGGAGTGTCGGTGTGACAGCCTGAATTTTCAGATTTTGTTTTCGATTAAATAAATCGAGCATTTCATCGACACGCTTATAGTGTTATTTTCTGAGCTGATCACTCATGAGAAAACTAGACTATTTAGGGAAGTAATTAAGGAATCTAAATGCAATGGATTTGATAATTCAATCGGGAATTAACTACTCGATCATGTTAGTCTACAAGGGTCATTACGACTTTGTTAGAAATCGATCGAGATTGAAGATAGATCGATTCAACTGAGATGTGTGATCGAGTATGGGTGATTCCACCTGATTGTAAAATACTCGTCAATCGGCACTAGACCAAATTTTTTTTATAGTTTTGGTACTCAGTGCCCGTAATTGAAACCTCAATATTTTCACGACAACTGAAAGTCGCCAATGAGTCGAAAATGTACATTGTGACTTAAAATAAATCGATCATGGATCAATTATACCAAAATTCCTAAAAGTTACCCGATAGACTAGGTCACGCTAAAATTGCATCGGATTGAAATTAACCATGAATTTGAAACTGATTTCAGAAATTGAAAGTTCTGTAGTGTCACGATCTATTTTAGGAACGTCGACTCATCTTCCGAAGAATTTTTAGAGATTCCGAAATTTTTATGGAAAATCATTTCAGACGTTGTGGAAAATTAACGGAGATTTGAATGGGCTAAGTCGAAGGAAATTTGGACTTCCAAGCTGAGCCTTTGAGTGTCAAGGACTTACAGAAGATTTGTTCGGGATTTTTCTTCATTGGAATTGGACATCAATTGGGGAATTTGTTCGGGATTTTTCTTCATTGGAATTGGACATCAATTGGGGAAAATTGTGTTGAAATTGAAGCTCATTTTTGAAGAAATTCGGAGCCTAAGTGGGGCTGCACTATTTGGCATCAAAATTGGGTTATTTATGGAACTAAAATGCAAGAAAGAATTAGGGGGACCAAGGGATATGCATGAAGACATAAAGGGGGACAAAGCTTTAATTAGAGATGCAATTATCTTGACTTTGGCAGCCCTTCCTTTAGCTTCTCGATCACGCTTCTTCTCCCCCATCATCTCTTCACACGAGCTCTCCCCATCGAAGGTTTCTACTTTCATTTCATTTTCCCAACATCTTCATTTTCGTTTTCTCTCTACCGTGTCTTCATCCGTCACCAGCATCATCATCAATTCCTTCCCCACTCATGCCTCCTTCCACCATCATCCAACACTGCACCATCATCCACCATCGCCCTCCACCGAAACCATTCCCCCACCACTCACACGTCTAGGCCACGCATCCAGTCAACCACCGAAGCCTCTGTTGACCCTATAGCAGCCAGTTTTGTCCATGCGTCTTCTCCATTAGTATCAAAGTAGCCATCATTCATTTTTCCTTGCAGCTGCCCCATTTTCGTCGGTTTTCCATCAACCGAATCAGCCGAGTGTCCCTTTTTCCTTCATCCGCTTCTCCATCGCCTTCACTGCTGACGATTCCACCAATCCTTCTTCAGCTGCCACGCCCAAGTTTCCTCTTGTTGCCAACAAAGTCCACGAGTGCAGCTCAACCCACAAACTAGCAGACGAGCCCATCTTCGCACGTTTTCAGTCTAGCGTCTTAGCCCAATTCCCAGCTGTGGCCGTAAGTTCAGCTCAAGAAGCCAGCAGCTCCATTGATGTCCACGGGCCCAACATCTTCATGAATTTTGGGCCCAGCAAAGTCCATCAGTAGCCCACGGATTAGTCTTGTTCAGCCCGTTAATTTCAGTAGCCTAGTCTTGAAGCCCAAGCCCGTGAAGCCAAGCATGCGAAGCCCAGCCCAATTAAGCAACTAATCTCAGCTTGAGCTGAGATTTGTTGGGCCAAGTTTAGGCCCGGTCCAAGCCTATTGGTGTTGTCGCGAGCCCAAGTTCGGCCGCAGTCGCGTCACCGTTGCGGTGTTCCGGTCTTCGCTTTGCACAAGTGAGTTTTACTCACTAATCCCTGCTTAGTCGGTTAATTATGCTTAGGGGTTGATTAGATTTAATCAAGTGCGATTAGGTGGATAGATTATATTAGAGCAATTAATTTAGTGCTTTAGCGATCCATGTCAGGTGGTTAGATAGTGCCATTAGCGAGTAGATACATGTTATTATTTATTGAACGAACCTTGGAATTTTTTCAGGTCCATTTTGGCTTCCAATTAGGCTATAACGAGCCTAAATTGGATTTATTGCATTTATTTTCCAGAAATTAGGCTAGGATAATCGACAATTGAAACTTTATACTGATTGTTGTGGTGCAGTCCATTTATTTGAGCTTTAAATTGTGTTGAATTGATTTAATTGTGATTTTAGTATTTTATTTCTAAATTGATTAAATTTGGTAATTAAGTGGAAAATTGCTGGGCGTCGATCTACGCGCCAAAAATTTATTTTGGGACTGTTGAAAATAGTTGGAGATTCAAAAGTGAAAATCTTATATTTTGGCTGAGGCCGGTCGTGTACCCACACAGCTGTACTTTTATCAAGTACGATAAAAAGGGTAAATTGATCATGTCTTCATAATAAAAATACTTTAACGGCTCGATGATTCGTATGTCATCTGGAGAATGGACGTTAAACTATTATAGCTCGATGACTCTCTTGTCATCTTGAGAAAGAATTGCATGTGTACTGGCTCGGTGACTCTATATGTCATCTTAGAGATAGGATGGTATGATTTAACAGCTCGATGACTCTCATGTCATCTTGAGAAGGAATTGCTTATATACCGGCTCGGTGACTCTATATGTCATCTTGAAAATAGGACGGTATGACCCAACGGTGTGTTATAACGGCTCGATGACTTTATATGTCGTCTTGGAGATCGAACGTTATGTACAAGTATGTTATAACGGCTCGATGACTCTATATGTCGTCTCAAAGATAGAACATTATGCATACCCACTTGATGGCTCTATATGTCATTTGGAGATAGGATAGTACTGTCTATATTTCACTCTGATTGAGGAATCCTAGATTTTGATCGAGTTCATAGATAGTATTGAATCATGATGACATGTAATAGACTTGGTCGATTGATCGATAATTTGATCTGACTGAATTGAGTGATAAAATTGTCAATATTTATCATTCGAACTGACTTACAGGAAAGAACTAAGGCCAAGGTAAGTCCTCTGACTCGTGTTGTACTTAGGCAGCCTCTAGAGTGTATTGGCTTCTTAATGGGGTCTTAGGGGGTAGAACTTGCTCAGATATTGTTTCACTAGTAATGTATAATCATTTTCACGTTCCTAGGTGATGGTTGTGGAGAGCCGAAGTCCCGAAGTTTGGGAGGGTGGAAGAAATAGAATCGGCAAACTTGTCTAGCTAGTTAGTCATAGGACAATACCTTTTTGGTTAAGCCGATATTTTGTAAGCGACTTGATATTGTGAATAAACCTGTTTGTTGTAAAAGGTTTGTTTTGGTTTGAAAAAGTTGGCCCTACTTTCTTATCACATTGTTTTATTGTCTGAGGATTTATATCTGCTTCCGCATGCGTATATTATAATGAATGAGTCGGCGATGCTGTGGCACCCCTCGACAGCCCTCAATCAATTAGGGTTGCCATAAATTACTTGCCACTCATCCTATTACATGCCAGTCTAATGACTTTTATGATTAACATGAAATCACAGTTCATAGGGGTTGATTAATGGAATTCCTCACCATTTTTTTTAAAGAAGGTCCCAACGCAGTTCATCGGCGGAAACATAAACAAGTCTCACCATCTCTCCCTCCAATAACCATAATGCAATGCATACCAACTATGCACTAGAAGAAAAGATAAAGCCGATTCACTTTTATTTATATTTGCATGATGGACATTCAGGTCGATACAACAAAATGCCAAGATTTTTAACTATACTTGGCTATACCCAAAAGAGAACTTGACCCTATACGAAACATGTACATCCCTCCATCAACAAGTGTTGGCTATCCCCAAAAAGAAAGCGTCGGCTCAACCAATCCTACGTGCCATCACACCCAACCCAATGCATCGGGTGGCGGTGGCGGTAACATCCCTAGCATCACCCCATTGCGTCGAACGTGAACGGACAAAAACTCTTGGATGATAGGGCCATCAGCTGAACCCACGTCATACATCACTAATACTCGAACTCGAACATACTCCAGATCAGGTATACTAATATGGGAATGCTCGGTGCACTCCACCTCGACGTTAGTAGGTATGCCATAGAAGGTACCACGGACAACTAGTGAAAGAGGTATCTTTTTAATCTGAAATGTTAATCCCCAAAGGGTGAGTACAACCACTTAGCAGTAAAGATTTGCCACACTACACAGTACATCAAACAGAATAATCAAGGTATCATGAATGAAACACATATCATTCATGCATTCAAGCATACCTTACCTTGCAGCCATACATATATCACCATGCCATATGTGCATATACCACCATGCAATTATCATCAGGCAGTCATGCATATATCACCATGTCATATGTACTATCCATGCACTTATTATCAAGTAGTCATGCATATATCACCATGCAATATGTACATATCCATGCGCATGATACTGAGTCCCAATTTTTTTTTTTATCTTTCAGGGACTAGTGTTTGCATCCCTCAATTTATCGCTCGCATCCAACCTGGCATCACGAGAAACCTCCAACACACACCTCCGGGCATCTGGCACACACACTCCAGGCATCTCGTTCCCCAACTAGCATCACGAGGTATTCCCCTCGGTACACACCTCCGAGGCTTCGGCACACACCTTTGGGCATCACGAAACTCCTGAGGACATTTGGCACACACACTCTTGGCATCTGGCACCCGCACTCCGGGCATCCCGAAACTCCCGAGACATCGTCGGCTCACACCTCCAACGGTCTTGAAAACTCTAGGAAAATTAGTAAATGGTATAAATAAATTCTAAAAAACTTGACACATTATAGATGAGACCTAAAGGCAGATATCTCATGAAGAATACCATACCAAAAGAATCTCACACAAAACAGTACAGTCCATGCATCACAGTCTTCAAAATTTTAACACTTCAGCTTGCACAGTTTTGGAAGTAATTTAAATTAAATATCCAATTGAACTCTGAAAATTCTGAAATTTTGATATGTTATAGAAAAGTCCTAAAGGTAAATATCTCATGAAGAAATTGAACCTCAAATCGCTCTAAATTAACAGATATAGACGATTATTTCCCCCATCCTCAGTGTCACTTTTTCTATATTATCTTCTTTCAAAGGAAACTCGTTTCACCGATCTACATATGTCTGTTTCTTCTAAATTTTCAATATGTTATACCACAGAATATTATCTACAACTTTTGTTAAGAATGCATGATCAAATTTTAACTGTATGATTTTATAAAAAATCACAGAATCATACTAGGTCGGGGTAGTATTTTCCCATATCCAGTTTCTTCAAAGGACAACGATTTCAACGACCTATTTTTGTTCATTTCCTCTAAATTTTTGATATGTTTTACCTCAAGAAGTATAATACAACTTTCATTAAAAATTCAAAGTGAGATTTTTGCAAGAAAGCTACTTTACAGTCCACGAAATCACTGAAGGTCAGCACAACAAATTCCAGATCTAATCTCTCCAAAGGAAAATCATTTCACCAGGAAGTCCTTGTCCGTTTTATCTCAAATTTTATTATGTTATTCCTCAAGAAGTTGTCTACAACTTTCATGAAGAGATTAAAGCAAGATTCCAACTAAAAATTCACATGCAGCTCACAAACTCGTGAAGGGCCAGACTGGCTTTTCCAGAAAACAGCATGCTAGGCCAACGAATTTCTCCCAATAGCTTCGACCTTTCATCACATCCACCACAACCAAAATTTACCATCTTCTACTCACACAACACAGCAAGCAAAGGGTAGGTTTTAGGACCCTACTTGCCTCGAATTTAAACTCAAAACAGCGACAAACGGTGGGCAAAGCGGCGAGCTAGGCGGACGATCGGCGGATGGACCTCCCTCCTTCCTCTCGCATGCACGGCCTCTCCTTTCTCTCTTCCTTTCTTCCTTTCCTTTCTCTCTTTCTCTCCTCTCTCTCTCTCTCTCTCGGATGACTCTCCCTCTTCCTCTCGCTTAATCTGCTCCCCTCACTCTCTAATTTCTTCCCCCTCATGATTAACAATCATGATCTTTGCATGTCAGCGCCACTTGGCAATTGCCATGCAAGATGGGCTTGAATCTGGCTGGGCTTGGGCCAGCTTGGTCGACGATAGCTCCTCCTCTCCCTTTGGGCTTCGCGGGCCAGGCCTATGTGGCCAAATGGTAGGTGATCTTGGGCTGGTCTTGGCCTAAGAGTCTTGGCCCACTCTTCTCTAATTTAATCTACTAATATCTTCCACTCAAATAAATTCCTAACTTACAAAAATAATATGGCTATACTACTTGAAGTCATAAATCCATAAATTCCAATTTATAACACACATGGCCAATGATAGAATTTTCTTTCCTATCAAACTAATTATCCACTAAAATCTTGGCCATAAATCTCATTGCAAATTATGAATCAAATAGCTACAATATAACTTGATGGTACTTCCATCACCTATTCATAGACTTTAATGCTTCTAAAGATTGCCATGAATTTTGGGATGCCATAGATGCGTTCTAGGACATCGCTATTATATCAACCGAGTAGGGATGGGCACGGGTCCAGATGATCGGGGCGTGACATCCTAGTGTAGTGGTATCAGAGCATGGTTGTTAGAAATTGGAGTGATAAGGTGCGATGGTATATGAGATAGTAAGTAGGAAATGCCTTTAAATTCATGCTAGTGCATGTCTGTGATAATTGTTTGGTAGAATTGCTTGTTGTGTGAATCGCTCAGCTTCTAAACCAGTGTGGTATTGGAAGTAGACTTCATTAGTTAAAGCTGAGCCATGAGTGATTAGGAGCCGAGGACTCCTAGGCAGAGGGTTGCTAGGGCTGTGACTCGGGGTGGAACACTGACCAGTGTCGGTGCCTGAGGTGGCCGAGGTAGAGTGCAGGTTGAGGCCAGCGTGAGTGGAGTAGCACCACCTCCTATAGGTGCTGGCGTAGCAAACCCCAAAGATCCCCAAGTGGACGAGATTTTGTAATCATTGGAAGCTATGAGGGACTTGATTGAGCAGCAGGCCTAGAATCAATCTGTCGCTCAAGCCGCCGCTACCGCTCTTTGTTGCCATCCTTGCTAAAGCCACCTACGTTGCCCACACCTATCGCTGCACTTGTTGCTGCACCCATTAAAGGTTCGCCAGGAATCGTGGTCGTTAGGAGACCGATTCACAAACGGGTGGAACAATTTTTAAAGTTGCATCCACCTTAGTTCACTGGGGCAAGAGACCCGGAAGCTGCTACTTTGTGGATCCAAAAATTGGAAAAAGCTTTTGCACTATTGATGTGCAACGAAACTGAAAAAGTAGTTCTTGCAACTTACCAACTAGAGGGAGTTGCAAATACTTGGTGGAGAACTGCCCAGGGAGTAGTATTCCCAGAAGGTGTCGTTCCGGAGTGGAATGCCTTCCTTGAGACTTTCAATGGGAAGTACTTTTCAGAGACGGCTAGGGAGATGAAGATGGCATAGTTTTAGCATCTTCGCCTAGGTTCCCTCACTGTCAACCAGTATGAGGCGAAGTTCACTGAACTGTCACAATATGCTCCTAAACTAATTGAGAATTTGACGAACCGAGTGAGAAGGTTCGGGGGATAGATTCAGGCCGGACTTGAGGAGCTTATTGGTTTCTCTGAATCTGAGAACTTATAATGACCTTTATGAGAGAGCTCAGATGATCGGGAGAGATCAAAATGAGAGAGCCACCTCGTCTGGGTCAAGGTTTAATCCTAATAGAGATGTAATTCAACATGGGAAGAGGCCCATGGTCGGAGGAAGATTCTAGATTCCACCCAACAAAAAGGGTGGAGTTAGCATATCGTGCCTAATAGGAATGATCGGTGTTGCGCTTGTGGAAGGCGACATGGACCGAACTAGTGCCCCAAAAGGACGGGCGCATGTTTCGAATGTGGCTAGCATGGTCACCTAGCTAGAGATTATCCTAGAAGGCCAAGAGGACAACCTTTGTTACTGCCACCGCCACCGATTGGATAGATCGGAGGGTATGCACCTCAGAATGCACAGCAAAGAACACAGCTTAGGCCCCCAGTTCAAGGCACGGTGTATGCCATTACTCAAGGTTAAGCAGAGGCTGCTCCTGCAATGATCACAGGTATGGTTTTGCTGAACAACCATCCCGCTTATGCTTTATTCGATCCAGGAGCAACACATTCCTTTATTGTCAAGTAGTATGTTAAGTTGATAGGATTGAATCTTGCATTATTGAAATCTTTTGTTAGCATATCTACACCGTTGAAGGATAAGGTGTTATACGCTTTGGGTTGTTTTGGTTGCAAGTTAGCGATTGGTTAGCGAGTGGGGAAAATAGACTTGTTAGTTCTAGCCATGTATAAATTTGATTTGATAATTGGCATGGATTGGCTCACCAAGCAACGAGCTAAAATGGACTATTATCGCAAGTCAATTTAGTTTTAACTATTAAAGGGTGAGAGCTTCGAGTTAGTAGGGAACCGAGGAGGACCCTCAATTTCCCTAATCTTGTCGCCAGAGGCAACTCATCTGTTAGATGAGGGCTGTCAAGGTTACATGGCAAGTGTCGTGGATACGACAATTGTGGAGCTGAAAATAGAAGACATTACTATGATGCAAGAATTTCCAGATGTTTTTCCAAATGAATTGCTAGGTCTACCGCCAAAAAGAGAGATAGAATTTGTGATTGAGTTAACCCCCGAGATAGAGCCAATCTCTAAAGCTTCTTATCGGATGGCCTTATCAAAATTGAAAAAACTTAAGGTGCAAATGCAAGAGTTATTGGATAAGGGATTTATACGTCTCAGTGCATCACCTTAGGGAGCACCAGTTCTATTTGTCAAAAGAAAGATAGTTTGTTGCGTTTGTGCATCGACTATCACTAACTTAATCAAATAATGACCAAGAACAAGGTTCCCTCACTATCAACCAATATGAGGCGAAGTTCACTGAACTGTCGCAATATGCTCTTGAACTAATTAAGAATCCAACGAACTGAATGAGAAGGTTCGGGGATGGATTTAGGCCGAACTTAAGGAGCTTATTGGTTTCTCTAAATCGAGAACTTATAATGACCTTTATGAGAGAGCCTAGATGATCGAGAGAGATCAAAACAAGAGAGCCACCTCGTTTGGGTCAAGGTTTAATCCTAATAGAGATGCAATCGGACATGAGAAGAGGCCTATGGTCGGAGGAAGATTCTAGATTCCGCCCAACAAAAAGGGTGGAGTTAGCAGATCGGTGCCTAATAGGAATGATTTGTGTCGTGCTTGTGGAAGGCGACATGGACCGAACCGGTGCCCCGAAGGACGTGCGCATGTTTCGAATGTGGCCAGCACGGTCACCTGGCTAGAGATTGTCCTAGAAGGCCAAGAGGACAACCTTTGTTACCGCCGCCACCACCGATTGGACAGATTAAAGGGTATACACCTCATAATGCACAGCAAGGAGGACAACTTAGGCCTCAAGTTTTCTAGGTTTGGCAGTTTATTATATACGATTTGTGGAAGGGTTTTCATCACTAGCGTCGCCTTTGACAAGACTCTTGAAGAAAGGCGAGAAATTTTTCTAGACAGACAAGTGCAAGTGTAGTTTCCAAGAGCTTAAGCAAAAGTTGACTACCGCACCTATGCTGACAATTCCATCTAGCTCTGGAGAATACAAGATCTATAGTGATGCGTCGTTCAAAGGATTGGGTTGTGTGTTGATACAACATGGTAGGGTTGTTGCATTTGCCTTTCGTTAGTTAAGACCCCATGGATAGAATTACCCAACGCATGACTTAGAACTCGCGACAATTATTTTCGTCCTGAAAATTTGGAGACATTACTTGTGTGGAGAAAGATTCTAGATCTTCATGGACCATCAAAGTCTCAAGTACCTAATCTCTCAAAAGGAGTTGAATATGAGATAGCGTCGATGGATGGAATTGCTGAAGGACTATGACTGTGATATTCTATATCATCCAGGAAAGGTGAACAAGGTTGCCAACACTTTGAGTTGAAAGTCTTCAGTTGCTCTTATACTAATTAAGGAGTGGAACTTAATTGAGAGAGCTCAAGATTTGGTGTCACGCCTCGATCCTCGGGCACGCACACATCCTTCTGATTGGTCGATTTTATAATGCGATATCCCAGGACAATGTATTGCCGACCCTTTCATTTATTAAGCACATGCAGAAGCAGTTAAAATCCCCAGACAATAAAACGATGGGATAGAAAAGCAGGGCCATATTTTTCATATTGAAATTTATAACCAAACTTTTATACAAACCACAAACCACTTCATCACTAATCACATCAAAACGGAAATTTCAAAAGAAGACAGAAACTTAGACGAAGGCGGGCCGAACTCAAGGCCCCTCTCGGGATTGTCTTCTTCTTCCAAAATCCCCTTCTTCAAATCTCACCTCCGAGTTTTCCTTCTCGGATTCCTCCTCCTCAGCTCTTCAGCGGGGTCTGAAATGGTTTTCCCCAAGGCTGGGATGAGACTACGTCTCGGCGAGTTCTACCCCACTAAGCCCGATTAGTAAACTATTATACTAAAGGCTGCCTAAACACGCACGGGCGAGAGGACTTACCTTGGCCTCGATCCCACCCGCAAGTCAGTATAATTCACAATAAACATCCATTCACTTCAAACAAATCGAACCGATCGATTACATGTCATACGAATCAATCCCCACTTTGTGGGATATTTAAAAGCTAGGCCACGTGCATTCTCCGGGACGACCTTCCAAGTCTCCGAGTTCACGTGCCTCGAACCTTGGGCCCACGTGCATTCTCTCAGGCGACCTTTTCGCCAAAGTGATGCATCAAGTCACCGAGACCACGTGCCCTTTTAGATGCCCGGGCCCACGTGCATTCTCTCAGGTGCATTTCACCAAAGCGATGCATCAAGTCGCCGAGACCACGTGCCCTTTTAGATGCGTGGGCCCACGTGCATTCTCTCAGGTGCATTTCACCAAAGCGATGCATCAAGTCGCCGAGACCACGTGCCCTTTTAGATGCCTGGGCCCACGTGCATTCTCTCAGGTGCATTTCACCAAAGCGATGCATCAAGTCGCCGAGACCACGTGCCTTTTTAGATGCCAGCCTCTGTCACCGAGCCACGTGCATTCTCCAGGAGTACATACCGAGTCTCCGAGCCACGTGCATTCTCTCAGGCGACTTTTTGCCAAGGTGACATATTCAACCACCGAACTCACGTGCATTCTCAAGGTGACACTCCAATTCACCAAGCCCACGTGCCCTCTTTCAAGAGATTACCAATCTACTTTTAATACCGATAACCAATGCCCAACGATTTCTCAATCAAATTAAATCAACTCAATAAAGCATTATAAATGCTGAACAACATACTTGGCCATTTACCGATCAACAATTCAATATCTCAGTCAAATAATTAAATCAACTCAACAAAGCATTAAAATGCTGAATAACATACTTGGCCATTTACCGATCAACCATTCAATCACAATCAATTCCAATCAATTTAGGGTAAATCCCTAAAATATCACAATTTAATTAATTCCATACAACATAGAGCTCAAATAAATAAATTGACTGCGCAACGACGATCAGCACGAGATTTCGGTCGTCGGCCATCAAAATCTTAATTTCCGAAAAATAAATAATTAATTATTAATTTCGAAAATTAATTAATATTAAAAATTCAATTTAGCTCAAAATAAAGCCCGATTAAATAAACGGACTTCACCACGCTCATCAGCATAATTTTCCGGTTCCAGGCCATCTCGGTTGATTTTTCGAAAAATAAATAATTATTTAATTTAATTCCGAAAATTAATATTTAAATGCTAAAAAAATCCACTTAGGCCCGAAAAGCCTAATTGGAGCCCACTAAGGGTCGGGAAAAATCCCGAGGCACTTCCAATAATTAGTAGACCATGTCTACTTGCTAATTACACATTCAATTTATCTAATTCACATCACAATTGGCTAATAATTGCTAATTAAATCTAATCTAACAACCTAAACATAATTAATTAAATCTAAACCAGCTTAAAGCATAATTAGCCACTAATCCTGGATTAGTGAGATTACTCACCAAATCGCGCGCAAATCGGATCAATCCGACGGCGGCGACGAGAGGAACGGTTCTTCCCAAAGCACGGCTCGGGTTCGAGGCCCGGAAACGGCCCAAAACGGCCCAAGAGCCGGCTGAAACCCATTTCGTGGGTTGCTGGATTAGCTACGAAACAGAGGAAAACAGAGATGGTTAGAGGCGGAGAGGGGTCGGGAAAGCAAGAGGCGGTCCGGCAAAGGCTGCACGGCGGCTCCGGCGGCTTGCTCGGCCACTCACGGTGGGGCGGACGAGCGGAACGGGGCGGGAGACGCACGGGGAGACCTGGGCACGAGGAAACGAGGGCTGGTGGGCACGCGGTGAGCGGCGGACGAGCGAGCACGGGCGTGCGGGTGGTCCGGCTCCGGTGTGGCGGCGATGGTTTCGGCAAGCTGCTGCGTTTTTGCCGTCTTCGGTTCGGCTTACGCTTCGCACAAACCGAGAGAAAAGAGGGAGAAGGTGGGTTACGAGAGAGAGAGAGTGAGGGCGGGAGAGATAAGAACATTTGACCGGTCAAAAGTAAAAAGGTGATGGGGAAAAGTAAAGTGGAAGCCAGCAAGAGGGAAAAAGGGGGAATGGTTGGCATGGGGGAGGGTTTCGCACGAAGGGGGAGGGGAGAGGAGAGAGAAAAAGAGAGAAAAGAAAGGAGAGAGAAAGAGAAAAGAAGAGAGAGAGAGAGAGAGAGAGAGAGAGAGAGAGAAAAAAAAGGGAAAGAAAATAATACTTTAATAAGAAAACCCAATTTTCTTATTTCTATTATTTTCCTTTTCTCATTCCCTTTTTATTTTCTTCCGATCTTCGATTTTTCCTCCGATAATTTCTTTCTTGAAATTTTGGACTCGCCGATAATTTGACGGACGATGAGACGAGGTCCAAAAATTTGAATTGTGACACGCTCGAATTTTTCGATTCCCGAAACCAAATCAAATTCCATGATTAAAATCGACCGGACGTGATTTAGTCCAATCCAACAAATTAGGTAGCTTTTAGGGATTTTACCGCGGATATATCCCTTAACGGCTTCACCCAATAAGTTAGTTAACTCGTGAGTGATCAGCTCAGAGAAAAAGGACCATAGGCACGTCGACGAAATGCACATTTCATTTTATCGAAATCGGGTCGAATTTCAGGATGTCACATTTGGTATTCAAATTCAAGGTAGGCCACCTTTCAAATTTTATGGCCACCCTCGAATTGAACCCGATGTCCATATCAGGATCAAGCTACTCCAATCGTCAGATCCAGATGTACAGAAGATTCTACAACTAAGAAAAGAAAGGCTGACTTTTAGGTTTTTTTTATTAAGGAACACTAAGGTTCCGAAGACGTTTAGTTGTACTTGGCGATGTGGAGCTTAGAGAGGATATATTGTCAGAAGCGCATGGTAGTAGTTATAGCATTCATCTTGGTAGTACCAAATGTATCGGAACCTATGTGAACACTATTGGTGGTTAGGTATGAAGGCAAACATCACCAAGCATGTTGCCAAGTGTCTGACGTGTCAGCAGGTTAAAGCTCAGCATTGCAAGTTGGGAGGACTGCTGCAACCTTTTCAAGATTTAATAGTGGAAATGGGAGCATATCACGATGGATTTTGTGACTGGACTACCTAGGAGTCATAGAGGAAATGATTCGATTTGGGTAGTAGTCGACATGCGACAAAGTCGGCTCACTTCATTGTAGTACGAAAGGACCTTAGCTTGAATAGACATGCAGATTTGTATGTGCGTCAAGTTGTTCGTATGCATGGAGTGCCAGTTACGATAACCTTAGATAGAGACTTGAGGTTTACTGTCGCTTTTTGGAAAAGCTTATAGAGTGTTCTAGGTACAAAGCTTCAGTACAGTATGGCATATCATCCTCGAGATGGATGGCCGAGTTTGAGAGGACCATTTAGACCCTCGGGGACATGCTAAGAGCTTGTGTATTGGACTTTAAATGAAGTTGGGAAGATTAATTACACTTTGTTGAGTTTGCCTACAACAACAGTTACCAGTAGAACATTCAGATGACTCCTTTCGAAGCGTTGTATGGCCAAGTGTGCAGGACACCAGTGTGTTGGAATGAAGTTGGGGAAAGAAAAATTATAGACCTAGAGTTGGTCCAGCGGTCGGTGGATGCCATGGCAGTTATCGAGGCAAATTAAAGACTGCTCAAAGTCGTAAAAAAAGCTTCGCGAGATAAGCGTCGAAGGTTTTTGGAATTCCAAGTTGGTGATCACATTTTTCTAAAGGTGTCACTAATGAGGGGAACTTTGTACGTTGGCAAGAAAGGAAAAGCGAGTCCGAGATACGTAGGTCCATTTAGATTCTTGAGAGAATTAAGTACGAGAATAAAATACTGCGTCCGATCGCGTCTCTACCGCCATGGTAGTTTCTTCTTCCCCAGGCTCTTCTACCTAGTTTTCTTTCACTGAGAGTTGCAGAGTTGCCACTTCCACCTGTACTTTTCTCAATTCCTTTTGACCCACTCAATCCTTTCATTCCTATTCCATTCGCCCTTTATCCACATCCCCATTCCATTTGCATGTCACAATCGGTCTCACCGCTTTGTTGAATTTTCCCTCGATTTCCCTTGTGTCGCTTTCCTCTAGTTCGATAACTTCCACACGACTCTTTGTTTTCTGCATCCACTGTTACTGGGTCTTTTGCTGAGGTTTCATCTCATTGTTAGTCTTCGTTACTTTGAAATGGACTGCCTCACTGTTGCAGATGAAGCCCGCCTAGCAGCCATATGCAATCACATGGGTTAGTTGTGGTCTGAACAACAAATTGAGATATGGGACGAGGCGGTGCCTAGTGATAAAATTGATGAATGTCAGTTAACTCTGGTGGCTAAGCTTCTCAATAACCCCTCAGTTAATTTTTAGGCTTTCCAAACTACTATGAAAAAGGCTTGGCGCACTGGTTTAATGGAATTTTCACAAGGCAACTCTGGTCTGTACATTATAAAGTTTAAATCTTATGACGTCGAACAGAGAGTTCTAGAAAACGGACCTTGGTTGTTTGCCAACCATCTTGTTATCTTAAAACCTTGGATAGCTAACACACCGCTGTATTGCTATGACTTTAACACTTGTGCGTTCTGGGTTCACGTTGTTGGCTTGCCTTTGGAGCGTTGTACAGAAACTATAATCCGTCGGGCTGCAGGTCATATTGGAAAGGTTATGAAGTGAACATAGAGAGTAAAGATGGATTACTGCTTCAAGCAAGGAGGGCAAGGGTGGAATTGGACCTTCAACGATCGCTGAAAACAAGGCTTCTCCCTAAGGTTGAAGGCAAGAATCTCCGGTTGGACTTTAGATATGAACGTTTATCTCATTACTGCTACTCTTGTGGTATATAGGGTCACTATGCCACGACCTGTAAAGCTTTTCCATGTGATGAGAATAAATTAGATGAAACCAGTTTTTTATATGGATCTTGGTTAAAAGCAGAGGTACAGGAACATAGCCCTTTCTGGCGTACCTTTTATGATGAAGAGATTATCCCCGAGACCCCTCAACCTCCTTTAGCAATTATTCATGTTCCGGACTCTGTCCATGCTGTACCTGACATTCCAGTACAAAAAAACAAGGGTAAACAAACTATGGAAGCCTTAGTATGTGATCCTATTATCACAGCAACAAGCTGAGCCAGTCGAGATCTTCATAGCCTTGACCAGCAACTCATATTGGTTGACAACTCTATAGGTGGTTCTTCTCAGTTGAAAAAGAAGCTCAAACATTCACGTCTTAATGCAAGATCAGGACCTCTTAAGAAGGCAAAACGACTTCTTCATCATGAAGTTTGACATCAACTACAGGAGCATTTCGATGAATCAGATTTACAAGACACTCCTATTACTGAGGCAGACACTCCTGCATGTTGGGCCCTGGTGGTTAGCCCTAAAAAGCCACTAGGTGAACAATGAGACTTATAAGTTGGAACTGTTAGGGGTTGAGCAACCCCCTGACAGTTCAAGCGCTTAGGGTCTTAATGACCCAAGAGAAGCCCGATATCCTATTTTTGATGGAAATAAAAAATTTCATTGAAAGTAACCTATCAATCATCGAGATATCTTTGGACTCTATTTGTCGACTGGACTCGGCATCATCATGTGTCTCACCTACTTACATGCTCCAAAGTGCACTATCATCTTCGGTAGCACTTGTGGATAGTTTTACGACAAATCAGTAATTTTAACACCCTTCCTTGGCTATGCACAGGGGATTACAATGAAGTGATATATCAATGGGAAAAAGTAGGGAAGTGTCTGCCGAGCCTCATAGAATGTTTTTTTTTTTTTTTCGCGGTCTACTCAATGATTGTTATCTTATGGATCTCGGTAGCAAAGGTTGTGCCTTTACATGGACTAACAACAGACATGGCAATGATATTGTAGAGGAACGATTAGACAGAATACTTTGCACAAAGATTGGAGATTGGCTTACCCTCTTGCCAAAGTACTTGCCCCTCCGGCCCTCGAGATCGATCACGGCCCCCTTCTCTTGTACACCTTTGAAGCACTACCAAGTTGTAAAAGGCGGAAATCTTTCTACTTTGAGGCTTTTTGGCTTCGGGATATGGAGTGTTGTTCAATCATTCTTGCTTCATGGACCTCTTCTCAGCTTGGAGAGGTGACACTCCCCCAAAAATTGCGCTTTGTTTCTGTTGCATTATCCAAATGGAGTCGTTCCAAATTCAAGAATGCACAAACTCAGCTTCATAACCTCAAGAATCAGCTTCAGTCTCTCACCAATCGAACACTTCCTCACTCTAATACGATGTGATATCGGACAAAGCGAAAATACACAACTTATGACAGTAGGAGGAAAATTTTTGGGCAATGTGATCCCAGGTTAATTGGCTTAAATGGGGGGATAGGAACACCAAATTCTTTCATGCCACTACGGTTCAAAGACGACAACAAAACAAGATAAGAATGCTACAGGATGATCAGCAAAACTGGATACGCGACCCTCTTTTGTTCTTAAAGAGATGACCTTTAATTATTTTCAGCAGCTATATTCTTACGCAAGGTATAGAGATTATGGCCCGACACTAAATCTTTGCAAACAGGTCGTGACGGTGGAGATAAATGATAATCTACAGTTGCAGTTACCTGTGAGGAGGTCCAGACTGCGGTATTCCAATTAGGAGAAACCAAAGCACCGGTCCGGACGGCTTGAATGGTCAATTTTATCGCACCCATTGGGATATTCTGCAAGATGACATAATATCAAGCGTAACGATTCTTTCATACGGGGATCTTATTACTGAGTGTAATCGCACCTTTATTTCCTAATTCCTAAGTTTCCTCATCCAGAAAAATTGGACCAATTTTGTCCTATTAGCCTCTGCAATTTTATTTATAAGGTGATTTCCAAGATTCTTGCTAGCTGTCTTAAACCCTAGCTGCCACAATTGATAGCACCAGAACAAACTACTTTCATTGGAGGTCGGCAAATCTAGGATAATAAAATTGTGGTTCGGAAGTATTACATCAAATTAGAATCAGAAAATGGAAAAAGAACTTTCATGCCGTGCTTAAACTATACATGTAGAAGGCTTATGACCGGATCGAATGGAATTTTCTCAGAGATTATCTCCTAAAGCTTGGATTTCATACCAAATGGGTTCACTGGATATTCCAATGCGTTTCTACGGTTTCTCACAGTGTCAAATTCAATGGCGAATTTCTACCTTTTTTCCATCCTACTAGAGGTCTCAGACAAGGCAACCCTTTATCACCGTACCTGTTCATCCTGATGGCTAATGCCTTAACTACTCTTATCAACAACGCAGTGGACATTGGCAATCTTAAAGGTATTAAACTTAATCGATGGTGTCCCACTCTCTCCTACTTATTTTTTGCAGATGATGCCATTTTTTTCCTTGATGTGAAGCTTATGAAATGTCAGAACTTAGCTACTGCCCTTAATGAATATTGCCTAGCTATAGGATAGGCTATTAATTGAAACAAATCAGGTTTATTTTGTAACACGAGACTGTCTTATCGGCTTGAAAGAAAATCTTGCCGGAGCACTTAAAGTTCCTATACTACACAAAACTGGCAGATATCGCGGCATACCTTCAGATTGAGGCAAATCTAAACAAGAAATGTTTTCTTGGCTTATGGGTTGAGTGCATTCAAAACTCGAAGGTTGGAAAGAAAAACTTATTTCAAAAGAGGCAAGGAGGTCCTTCTTAAAACCGTTGTACAAGCAATACCCCAATATGCAATGTCGATTTTCAAAATCCCCACTACTATTTGTAAAGCCATAGAACAAAAAATAGCTAAATTCCGGTGGCAGTCTGATTACAACAAGAAAGGCATACATTGGAAGAACTGGGATTGCATTAAGAGTAGGAAAGATGAAGGGGGTTTACGATTTCGCGATCTTAGGGTTTTAACGAGCTCTCTTTGGGTAAACAAGCTTGGCGCCTAGCCCAAGAACCTACTTCATTGTATAGTAGGCTACTAAAAGGTTTATATTTTCCATCTTAGGATTTTTGGCATGCCACAAAAAATGCTAGACCCTCTTGGGGTTGGCAGAGCATATTACTAGGCCGGGAATCTATCGCAGATAAGGTTCTATGGTCTGTTGGAAATGGCACACAAATAAAACTCGTGAGGATAGCTAGTTACCTAGTGGTGTTATTGGAGGTCCTGCTCCTAGGGATGAACTAAGCATGGTTGCGGGCTTTATATCAACTAATTATGACTCATGGGATGCTTCACTTTTGAACCAGCATTTTGATAGCCAAATAGTTGACGAGATCCTATCTATCCCTATTCGGCCTCACTATACTCAAGATAAACTAATATGGAGAGGAACGCAAAATGGAATTTTTACAGTGAAGAACTGCTACAATCAGCTCAGAGCTTAGCAAAAAAGCAATATCACCAATCAGGCTTCTTCATCTTTTTAGCCACCTCGCAGATTATGGAATGCAATCGGAAACTACACACTATGCCTAAACTAAGATCATTTCTCTGGTCTCTCTGCAATAACGCACTGGCAACTAGAGAAAATCTATATAAGCGACACATCTTGACAGACTCGACTTGCTGTATGTGTGCTAATCAGGTACCCGAGACCCCATAACATCTTTTTTTGTTATGTCCATGGACACATGATGTTTGGATGCATCCATAATTTGCTATAAAGAGTCTTATAGTAGCTGTGCATCAAATAGAAAGCGGGTAACTTCAATTTATTGACAGCAATGGTGGCTTACCGGATCTTGAAACAATTACGTCTGTCCTCTGGCACATATGGAAAGCCCAGAACGATTTCCTTTTCCATCAACAACAGCCGAATGCTGAGCGAGTTGTGCAATTGGCATTCGCAGATGCCCAATCCAGGCGTATTTTCGATACCCCAGTGCCGCGGCCTACTTCAAAACAGAGTATTTTGAATCACGAGATGGCATCCACTAGACCAAGGAGTCTTAAAATTTAACATTGATTCAGCTTACCACCCATCCTGCATCACCGCCTCGGTAGCTTATGTGTGCATAGACTCATCTAGCCGCTTGATCGATGGTTTTGTGCATGCTATTCATGCCTCCTCGGCCCTGCAAGCTGAGGCAATCGCCTAAATCTCACCCTACATTTTCTGCTTTAGAGAGGACGAGAGATGGATAAGATTGTTGTGGAATCTGACTGCTTGACCATTGTGGAAGCCATTCGTGATCCTGCCCGACGACCGTGGGAACTCAGATCGATTTTTGAAGAAACTCTGGCATTGCTGATTTGGTGCCCTAATCTCCAACTAGTACATTGCCATAGAGAAGCTAATGCTGTTGTGGACTGAGTTGTGAAGGCCCATCGAGCCTCCTTACTCCCTCCGAATTGGGTTCTTCATCTTCCTCCTTTTTTGTAGGATATTGTGTATTCTGAACTTAATGTAACTTCTATGCTGAGATCTTAATATATGTGATGTTTCCGACCCCAAAAAAAAAAAAGTGTCAGCTTTGTTGACCAGGTGAACAATGAGACTTATAAGTTGGAGCTGTTAAGGGTTGGGCAACCCCTTGATAGTTCAAGCGCTTAGGGTCTTAGTGACCCAGGAGAAACCCGATATCCTATTTTTGATGGAAATGAAAAATCAGACTCAGAAGCTTATGTATCTTCAATGAAAACTCAAATTCTCAGCAGGTTATATCTAAGATCCAGTAGGATTGGTAGGAGGTTTAGCCCTTTTTTGGACTAATAAAGTTTCATTGAAAGTAACCTATCAATCATCGGATATCTTTGGACTCTATTTGTACTAACCTGGACTCTGGCATCATCACGCGTCTCACACCTTATATATGCTCCAAAGTGCGCTATCATCTCCGTAGCTTTTGTGGACAGTTTTACGACAAATCAGTAACTTTAACACCCTTCCTTGGCTATGCATAGGGGATTACAATGAAGTGCTATATCCATGGGAGAAAGTAGGGAAGTGTCTGCCGAGCCTCACAGAATGTTTTCTTTTCGCGATCTACTCAATTACTGTTATCTTATGGATCTCAGCAGCAAAGGTTGTGCCTTTACATGGACTAATAACAGACATGGCGATGATATTGTAAAGGAACTATTAGACATAATGCTTTGCACAAAGGATTGGAGATTGGCTTACCCTCTTGCTGAAGTACTCGCCCTTCTAGCCCTCGGATCTAATCACAGCCCCCTTCTCTTGTACACTGAAGCACTACCAAGTTGTAAAAGGCGGAAATCTTTCTACTTTAAGGCTTTTTGGCTTCAGGATATGGAGTGTTGTTCAATCATTACTGCTTCATGGACCTCTTCTCAGCTTGGAGAGGTGATACTCCCTCAAAAATTACGCTTTGTTTCTATTGCATTATCCAAATGGAGTCGTTCCAAATTCAGGAATGCACAAACTCAGCTTCATAGCCTCAAGAATCAGCTTGAGTCTCTCACCAATCGAACACTTCTTCACTCTAATACGATGTGATATCGGACCTGAAGCCGTCGATATGTGTCATGCTTTTCTCAAACTACATATTAGGTTTTGTAAGAGGGAAGCCAACTCTATGGCTGATTCGGCAGCAAGAGCCCACAGCAAGGGCACCCTTTCCCCTTCATGGGCCATCTCCCCTCCCCCTCCCCTCCTTGACCTGCTTATTTCGGATACTATAGCAGCCGAATGTATTTCACACCCCTATCTATAATATGTCTTTCCTGATAAAAAAAAAAATAAGGTCATATCTTATCCAAAAAAAAAAAAAAAAAAAGGTAGTCAAGGCCATGTTGAACACTTTATACGTCAAATCTTGGCTAAATATTACTAACATACACGCCTTAGCGTGGGCGGGAGAGAGGATTCCTTTTGATTTTATGCCAACGTTTCCTATTTGGCAGTATGGTATATACTAGACAAGATCAAGTAATTCATTAGTTAGATGCCATCGAATGACCATGAGTAAGGATATGGATGACCACGAATTTGGAGAAGAAATTCTACCTAAGGCATGGCATTGAATAAACCTAGAAAAAATAGGAAAGATGATTCAGAAGTGGCTTTGGTTTTTCTTTCTCGCATTGGAACTTGGCCAAGCAGCCCAGCAACCGCATTACGACGGTCGATATGGTCACCGATCCAATGGCAATTCTTGCTCTCGCTGTCCTCTCTCCAGCTGTTCTAGTCATAAAATCTCAAGTTCCGGTTATCTCGATCGTCGATAATGTTGCATCAAGATCACCATTGGCCCTGACCATCAACAACCGCCACCACTGGCCAGTAGCACCGCGATGACCACCGGCGGTTTTTCCCCCACTAACCTCTCTATCATATTCTTTAGCCGAGTCCTACTCTTAAATAGGCCGAACGCCGGGTCCAAAGTATGCAATTCACAAGCCTATGTATTTTCACCTGGGCCTCCATTGCAACGCCGTTTTCGTGTAAAAAAAAAAAAAAAAAAAAACAGAGACAGTTTTTATGTCGAAGAATGTTCGACAAACGACCCATGTGACTTGCCTTTGAAATAGTTTGATGGCCCGCCGACGCCATTGAAATCTCATCACGTTAATTACTTGGAGAAACACGATGAACAGTATACAATAAGGTTAGCCTCTTAAATTACAAGTCAACCACTGGGGTTAACTCTAGTGGCCACCTTTTCCACTTGAGAAGGAAGAGGTTGGGGGGTAGGGATAATTTAGTTTTAAATGTGAGTTTCGACTTTCATGTCTTTCAAAAAGGCGGGACAAATTTTTGAGAATGTGAGTTAGAATAAGAATAGAATAGGACCAAAAAAAAAAAAAAAGAATTAAGAGCCCAATTTGCTGTCATCTTTGTTAAGTCAACTCTTTTATTTTCCCCTTTAATAAAACTTTTAAGAATGGATTTTATTGAGAGAGAAGCAACATCATAGTGGGGAAGCACAAAACATTGTCCGACGACTTCACAAGACCCAAAAGGAACGTGGGGATGGGGTGTGGAAACGAAGAAATAGAAACTCATCTCTGGCCAACCCTCGTTATAAAATTCACTGCCATTGCTCTGATTATTCTACGGACGCCTTATATTATTCGTTAGGAATCTTCTTGGCAGATACACCATTGAGAGAAGCAATTATCTAGATTATTGCATATATATCCCTTAAAATACTTTATGTTTTCAAGAACTATAAGTCCTTATTAAATATTTTTAGAAAAATGATTGGATTCCCGTATAATTAGAGGTCAACATACATAACAACCCTGTTATTCCATATATATCTCATACTTTTAACATTAACATAAAAATAATTCTCATTATGCGTTCGTCCAAATGCACTATTGAGAAAACAATTATCAAGGGTATCGCATTGGGAAATGAAAATAGTTGGTTGATTTGGACTTGAAATGATTAAATATGATCAAGCTACTTTTTTGTATGATCATATTCTATATTTATTTACAAGCCACGGCGTGGGTTATGTGTTGTACATAGATTACAAAATCCTACTTCCTTATTCATGTGAATCCGTCATAGCTCTCAAGAAGGTGGGGGCATCAAACTCCCTTCTCTCCTTCCCAAGTGGGAAGGATAGCCACTTAGTCGATCTACTTGATACATTTGGCCACTTGGTCGATTCCTCATTAATGTGAAAGTTAGGTGATGCTATGGACAGCTGGAGATGCTCGAGCAGAGAAGTCGCATGCGGTGCATACGGGTCTTGACGAAGGTCCTGTATTTTTAATACCAATCATTGTATATTTGCATCATGTCGCATGCGGTGCGTGTGGGTCTTGACGAAGGCCCTGTATTTTAAATACCAATCATTGTATATTTGCATCATGTAAAAGATAATTGAGGTTGACTATCTAAATTCACGACTTGGTCTCCTAGGCCAAACCTCACGCCTCCCTCGGGTGGTCACTAGCTTGCTGCTAGAGCTTTGCCTAAACCTGCATTCATCTAAATCCATTTCCAACGTTGTTAGGTTGTTTTTCATGTTCTATATACACTCACTCCGTGTGTGCTTTTTTTTTTTTTTTGCTAGTGACGATGAGAAAGAACAATCTCCGCAAACACAAACGCTAAATGGAAAATCAATATATGAATGATAATTATTAACACTCCTGCGATATGATCGTTGTCGCTATAAAGGCCCTGTATTTAAATACCAATCATTGTATATTTGCATCATGTAAAAGATAATTGAGGTTGACTATCTAAATTCAGGACTTGGTCTCCTAGGCCAAGCCTCACGCCTCCCTCGGGTGGTCACTAGCTTGCTGCTAGAGCTTTGCCTAAACCTGCATTCATCTAAATCCATTTCCAACGTTGTTAGGTTGTTTTTCATGTTGTATATACATTCACTCCGTGTGTGCTTTTTTTTTTTTTTTGCTAGTGACGATGAGAAAGAACAATCTCCGTAAACACAAACGCTAAATGGAAAATCAATATATGAATGATAATTATTAACACTCCTGCGATAAGATCGTTGTCGCTATAAAGGCCCTGTATTTAAATACCAATCATTGTATATTTGCATCATGTAAAAGATAATTGAGGTTGACTATCTAAATTCACGACTTGGTCTCCTAGGCCAAGCCTCACGCCTCCCTCGGGTGGTCACTAGCGTGCTGCTAGAGTTTTGCCTAAACCTGCATTCATCTAAATCCATTTCCAACGTTGTTAGGTTGTTTTTCATGTTCTATATACACTCACTCCGTGTGTGCTTTTTTTTTTTTTTTTTTTTTGCTAGTGACGATGAGAAAGAACAATCTCCGCAAACACAAACGCTAAATGGAAAATCAATATATGAATGATAATTATTAACACTCCTGCGATATGATCGTTGTCGCTATAAAGGCCCTGTATTTAAATACTAATCATTGTATATTTGCATCACGTAAAAGATAATTGAGGTTGACTATCTAAATTCACGACTTGGTCTCCTAGGCCAAACCTTACGCCTCCCTCGGGTGGTCACTAGCTTGCTGCTAGAGCTCATCTAAATCCATTTCCAACGTTGTTAGGTTGTTTTTCATGTTCTGTATACACTCACTCAGTGTGTGCTTTTTTTTTTGCTAGTGACGATGAGAAAGAACAATCTCCGCAGACACAAACGCTAAATGGAAAATTAATATATGAATGGTAATTATTAACACTCCTTCGATATGATCATTTTCGCTATGTTCCATAGAGCCCAGATGGCAGCGGCCTGAATTTTTGCTGGTGTGAAGAGAAACTAAAAGCACGATCAACACAAGAATGGACTAAAACAGGTGCGGTTGTAAATTGAGAAAAACAAAAGACTTGAAATCATTTTAGAGAAGTCACAAAATTTTGGGAGTGGGGCCAAATCTTGCTAAATGAAAAAAAAAAAGAAAAGATTACGCGGAGCTTTAGCAAAAAGGGAAGAAAAGAAAAGAATCATATGAAGCAGATAATACTCACGAATCTCTTCATTTTTGGGTAAAGCGTGCATTTTTCACAAATAATTGTGTGTTTGTGGTATCCATCTGTCAAACTAGCAGGTCAAAGGTCTCAATAGTTTGTAGAGAGAACCAAATGAGATTGACTGATGGTTGGCTTCACGACCTATATAATTCATTTCTCATACGAATTGGTTATCTTGTTTTGAGAGTGTCGTGACAACGCTTGAATTATTAAAAGATAATCAATGTTCCTAGACAACACCATACAAGATAACCAATATTCCTTCAATTATTAAAAAATGGGGAAAATTGTATTTTGACACACTGGCCAATATTAGCTAATGTAAAGGTTTCAGATCTAAGATTGAAAAACCAAGATGTGTATTGGCAAGTTTTAGAGAAAAAAATAAAAAATGAAAGTCAATCTGAACAAACTACTGCTCAAAAAATAAAAAATAAAAAATCTGAACAAACTAACTTTTTTTCTTTGTGCAAAATCTGAACAAACTAATTAGTTGACTTAAAAAACACTATTCAATATCCAATCACCTTACTTAACGACTATTCAATGTCCAATCACTTTACTTAACGTTATTGTCTTGATGTGGAGAAAAAACCCACCACCTTTTTCTGTCTTCTAGCTCCTTTACTTTTTTTCGCCAAGTAACAGTGAAGAGCATGAATAGACAGACTGGAAAAAAAAATTATTTGCCATTTACTTAAACTAGCCAATGTCCTTCCAAAGCCGTTAAAACATGGATTATTCAGTTAAATTCTTCCCGAAATTTCAATTTTGCCCCTTTCCTCTTTTTTTTTTTTAATTGTTTGTAAGATTTTTCCTTTTCTAATGTTCGACTCCCTGCTGTTGGGCCAAGTGCGTCCCACGTGACTTGGTCTTCACAAATTTTCCTCCAGGAGGACTTTGCCCTCTGCCCTTTGCCCTTTGCCGTGTATTGTCAACTCCTCTAGGTCTCCGTGCGCCTCCATGTTCTGATTTTTGCCGACTCCCTTCGTTTCCCAGCAACTCGCCTTCAACCTCCCTGCATTGACTTTGCCCTTCTTCTCTTCAACTTGAGAGGTTATAGTCGATCTTACTCCTCTGCACCCTCCCAATTAGCTCTTTTCGCAAAGCGGTTCTCTTCTGTGGATGAATACAGCTGAGAGGATCGGCCCACAGATGGAATTCGACGGAAGTCAGGCTCTAATAATCATCCTTGCTTTGACTGTAGGAGGACTGTAAGTGCTCTGATTGCGCTTCTGTTCGAGTTATTGTTGGCAGATGATGGGCGAAAGAAGAAACTTTGCTTGGGGACAACTCACGAAATCGAAGAGGGGAGGCTCGGAGTCAATCTCGAGAACAGATGGTGCGTCTGGAGAAGAGACCGACGCGCTAAGGAGGGACTCGGAGTCAACCTCAAGAACGGACGATGTGTCGGGAGAAGAGAACGAGGCGTTCAACACATCAGGAACAGAGTACGACGTGTTCTTGAGTTTCCGGGGACCAGACACACGCAACAACTTCACTGATTGCCTTTACCATAGATTGAGACTCGCTGGATTCCATGTCTTTCTAGACAATGAAGAACTCCGAGTGGGCGAAGAAATCGGTGGAGAGCTTTTGAAAGCACTTAACAAGTCTAGAATCTACATACCCATCTTCTCTCACAATTACGCTGCCAGTTCATGGTGTCTCCGTGAGGTTGCACATATGGAAAAATGCACCTCAAAATCAAATGGGAAGAAGGAGATACTTCCCATCTTTTATGATGTGGACCCTGATGATGTTAAATTCAAAACTGAATTGTACAAAAATGCCATAGCGAAGCACGAGGAGAAATTCGGCCCTGATGAATTGAAGCGGTGGGAGGCTGCTCTTGTAAAAGTTGCACGTCTCAAGGGATGGGATCTTAAACGGAAAGGGTAATCTTCTTCAAATTTTTTGGTTCTTGTTAATAGACGCAGTAGCTACACTTCTCATTTGAAGAAATTTTGTCCTCAAAATTTTAGGAATAAAGCAATGCGACATTTTTTCATTCTAGAAAAAAATAATAGGGCAAAAAGGTCCACTTTAATTCAATTTGTGAGTGAATCCGATGACTCTTACTTGAATCCGGTCTGATAGGTCTAGTGATAACTTACCAACTAAAATCTGTTCCCCTTTTCTTGCCCAAAAAAAAAAAAATTGTTTACTTAGAAAACAAGAGAACAGTTTTACCTATTAAGAATATCTATTGCGCTTCTTTCGATTTTGCTCGGGTCCCCGAATTTTTTCTTTTATCTCAGATTTCAGCTGTTACATCAGCTTAATCCTATAAATATATCTCAACAATACGGGCACTTTGGATCATATGTTGCTGCATGTTTGCATTATGAAAAGAATATTAAAGCTTACTCTGTCCATTCCATCGAGAATATCTCCTTCACGTCAATCGGCTCATGCATTATCTGAATCATCTCTCATACATAAAATTGAGTGACATACCATCAAATTCCAACATGTGTATCAACTGATTGTGCCACTTAATTTCCATCCATAGTACATGAAACTGTTGACTTATTTAACCACATGGTCCTAGAGAAAGAGAGATCGTCATATCCACGAGGATTTTTACCCTTTTCTTTCTTGTCATTGACTAAAACAAAATTTTTCTATTTTGCTGCAGCCAAGGGGAACTAATAGACTTGGTTGTTGAAGAAGTATTCTGTAAGCTTAATGCCAGATACGTGGATGTGCCTAAATATTTGATTGAAGATCATCGCCAGGTAAAAGCCATAACAGAAAAGTTGGAAGTTGACTCTGATGGTGTACGTTTCCTTGGTATTCATGGAGGGGGTGGCATTGGTAAAACAGTACTTGCGAGGATTGTGTTCAACAGATTATCTCATCACTTTGACGGCGTTAGTTTCCTTAATGACATTCGAGAATCATCGAAGCTTGGTCTTATAAACTTGCAAAAAAGTTATTATCAAGTTTTGTTGGTTCTGTGATTGCTAACCAAATTAAAGACATTGAAGATGGGATGCGTTGGATCAAGAAAGTATGCAATACTAAAAAATGCCTCATCGTTCTTGATGATCTAGACAAGGAAAAGCAACTTGAAAAGCTAGCTGGAGAATCTGATTGGTTTGGTTCTGGTAGCAGGATCATTATCACAACTAGGGACAAAAGTATCCTCATGACTCAAGTGGAATCATCTAATGAACAAGGCCAAAATCAAACCAAAGGAATTTTGGCTTATGAAGTTCTTGAGATGGAATATGGTCAAGCACTTCAGTTATTTTGTAAGCACGCATTCAGAAGAGACTCTCCCGTAGAAGGATATGACCATCTTGCAGAGAAAATTGTCTATAGAGTGGGGATGCTTCCTTTGGCTGTCGAGGTGATAGGTTCATCTCTTTATTGTGAGGGCTTGGTCCTGGAGGAACATCTTGATAAAATAGAGCTATGGAAAGACACGTTGAAGCAGTTAGATGAAGGTCCTTATAAGGATGTCCGAGATGCATTAATGATAAGTTATGATCGATTGGAGTCTAAGCACAAAGAAGTATTTTTAGACATTGCTTGCTTTTTCACCAACGAGGACCAAACATATCCAATTATCATGTGGCGTGACTGTAATTGGTATCCTCACCGTGCAATTAGTATTCTCCTCCTACGGTCCTTGATAAAAACTAGAGATGATAAAAAGTTTTGGATGCATGACCAAGTTCGAGATTTGGGAAGGTACATTATCCTCGAAGAATATCCTTGCAAAGAAAATCCTCGCAAATTTAGTAGGGTATGGATTCAAGAGGATGCTTCAAAGCTATTGGAGAGAAAAAAGGTAAATGGAAGAGTGTCACACAATATTTATTTGGAAAGAGAAACTTGTTGAATTTTTTTCTTTTAATTTACAGTTAGCTTTGTTTAACTTCCCATTTGTCTTCTTAGTGAGGTAGCTCTCTCAGACATTTGGGTCAAAAGGTCTTGTAAATGTGTGGAGAGAACCATATAGATTGCCTAATGGTTAGCTCTATTTTCTAGATTCTGTAGAGTAGAAAATAGCTTTTGGGAAATTCTGAAATAACAAAGGACCGATTCACGTGTAATCCGAGCAAAGGCAGGAGAAAACTTGTATGAAGAATTTTTAAATTACTTTCAAACATAATTACACAAAAACTAAAAACTATGAAGATTGGATTTGATATGGCAATTATATTTCTTAAAAAGTAGCAAATGAGAAAGGGATAATAAATTTAGGAGATATGTTCAAATGGAGCTGAAATTTTCTGTTAGTCATGTGGACGAAACATATTAAGTCAACTTGGGAGAATGTGTGTGCCAGGTTGCTCTCCTATTGGAGAAATTGTTTACCAGCGCTCATATGCTTCCTTTCTTTATAGCTTTTCGAGAGTTTAAAGTTTTATGAACTCAATAATCTTGAGTCTCTGGTGGCAGAGAAATCCAGATGTAGAAGCATTAAGCCTGACTTCCAATGGCTGTAGCCGCAACTTTACACCTGTAGAGTTTGCCGCTCTACCAAATCTAAGGTTCCTTCGATTGAAAGAGTCTGATTTCTGTGGCGACTTCAAGAATCTTCTTTCGGAGCTAAGATGGCTTTCTTGGCAAACATGGGAAACAACTTTCCATGCGAATAACTTTCACTTTAGCAATTTGCTCGTGCTTGACCTTTCAGATAGCAATATTGGAGATGGTTGGGGTGGATGGAGCCAAATGAAGGTATGATTTGCCTTACTCTATATACTTCTTTATGGTCATTACCTCATTCGTGATAATAGAAGCAACATATATTCTTCACTTTGATATAGCTAGTACGAGTACCTAGAGGGGGTGAATAGGTATATAAAAGATTTTTCTTGATAATTGCACAATACTTAGACAGTTGAATGATTTGCGACAAATAATAATCAACGTAAGATTGAGTAAAGGAAAGAGAGAATTGAACACGCGGTTTATAGTTGTTCGGCTTGATTCAAGCCTACGTCCACTCTTCTGCACTGACAGCCAATTGGCTGGATTCCACTATGAACAAAGAGATGTTACAGCGTTGATCTTCCTTGATTTCTCGATGTAGATGATCTACCACGCTCGCTCAAGGTATCACCAAGTATAGACACTCTCTGTGTATACAATTTCGCTCAAAATGTATCGACTAATAATCAAGGTGCTTCAGACTCTGGAATTTCTCTATCGATCACACACTAAAACAACTAGAATGTCTTCCTTTTATACTCCTTTATGCCATCATACCCGTTGGCACTTACCAAAGGAATTCCTCCAATCTGCCCATTGAACGAAATCAATTAAGAAGATCATTCGAGCTATTAAAGGAACCTGACGATAGCCCATCAATCATGTTCGCCCATATAATCAGGATCTTGGTTTCCAAGAATAGAACCTTCCAAGAATATTTCGTCGACCACCGGATCTTCAATCGATCTAGATACGGATAAAAGAATCCGTTATATTTATCCAACCAAGAGATCTTCTCTAGAGGATAGGATTAAATCCTCAACCATATACTTCGGTTCTGGATTTCCTTCGTCACTAGATTAGAAAGACTGTCAATGAGAATAGTCTTGAATCTTAAGTCTTGAGTCTTGAGTGCTGAGTCTGGTGATCGAAAGTCTTCGACTTTAAACGGACGGTCTGCAAATATCCGGACTAGACCGATAGAAACGTTTTGTCAGCTTCAAAATATTTGGAAAGATTTCTCCAACACACTTCTTTGTATCATTACCTCATACAATTGACCCAATGGTTGGATGCACTCCTCATTCCATTTGAGTGTAGAATATATTTTGCATGAGTAAATCCCAAATCTTTTCATATCATAATAAAATACAATTATGTCCCATTTAAAAAGTGCCTCATGTGGATTACGACCTTGGTTTTTTAGCTCGAAAGTTGCTTAAGCTTTGGAAATGGTGTATTCCGATAAAATTAGTGTATTCCAATAAATGTAAGTGCCATTTTGCTTCAATATGCACCCGAATATGATTTGAATGACGTAAACTTTGAGTCAAGCTGAGTTAGAAAAGTCAACTGAAATCAAGTTTGAGATTGGTAACATTTAACATGACGCGTAAATGATCACAAGTTTATTTGGAATAGCTAAGTTGATTATTTGAATCAAGGCGAGCTTGAGCTTCATAATATTTGATTCAAGTGGCTCACTAGCCTAATTTAATAGCTGATTGTCTATATTATGTTTATGATTACGTTACTGAACTTTAAATAAATGAAAATTCCATTACTTTTACTTTCCTATTTTACCTGAGTTAATGAGCGAAGGCTCAAGCTTTACATTGAATCAAATCAGATCTCACACGGGTTGAATGCGATGATGTTGAAGATTGTTGTCCAAGGCGGTGTGCTGGTGGTCAATGGCAGTGGGTGGAGAAAAACTAGGGGTGTTGGTATTTGGGGATTGTGGGTGATTTGGGAATTAGAGTCTTCTGTATTTTCGTAGCAATGATACTTTAGCCTTTTGTTTATGGAGTTTTGTTCTAAGATGGGAACTAAGAGTTTTTGAAAATAAAGCACGTGAAGTAAAAGGTGGGATAGCTCTTTGTTACTTGTGGTATAAATTTGACTCCTAACAGGGGCCTAACTCCCGGGTCGGGGATTATTCTAAAAATTTAAAGCAAGAGAGTTATTTGCAGCATTCCCAAAAATACTTGGGAAATTCAGATTATTTAGATTATCCTAAATAATGACTTATGGATAATAAGCTTAATAATAATATTTTGACACATGTTGGTGTTTCTCATTTATCTTTTCACTTCGACTTTTTTTCTACAGATGGATAGATTGAAGATTCTAGATCTGACAGGTTGCGTAAGGTTAAGAAAGACACCCGAGTTCTCTAATTTCATGTCTTTGGAGAAGCTAATTCTTGCTAGGTGTGTTGAGTTAACCACAATTGATTGCTCCATTGGTAAGCTAAAACACCTAACTATTTTGAATATCAAGGGATGCAAGTTCTGGGGAGTTACCCGAAGAAGTTGGTGCTCTACAATCTTTGACAGAGGTCATCATGCCCCAAACTTTTCAATGCTTCAAACTTGCAGAGACATTCGGCAATCTGAAATCTTTGTCAAGTTTGATATTAGACGAGCACCTTGGAATCAGCCAACTTCCAAGCTATATTGGAGGGTTGGTAAAAGTTAAACATTTATCTTTATGTTGGTGTGTGGGGATAGGGAAGCTTCCGTGCTCTATTGGAAAAATGGAAATGTTGGTTGAGTTGGATTTATCAATGTCAGGAATAGTTGAACTGCCTGATTCCATTGGAGATCTGAAGAAATTAAAAGTGATTAGAGTAAGCTATACAATGATAAGAAAGTTTCCTACTACAATTGGACAGGTGGAGATTCTCGAAGAGTTGCATGCCAAGAAATGTTGGGATCTGACGAATGAAAATCTGGAGGTAATTGGGAAGCTATACCATTTGAAGATATTGGACTTATCATATACTCATATATCTAGATTTCCCATGGTGCTAGATTGTCTCTCCCATCTCCAAACGCTTGGGTTGGGTTCAAGTGATCTTCAAAATGTACCTGAGCTTCCTTCAAGTTTAACATGTCTTCACATTCAAGCACATCAGTTCCCGTCTATCCCTAACCTCTCAAGCCTCGTCAGTTTAAAGAATCTGGAATTATCTAGATTAACCTTTCCAAGAGAGGAACCTGTCGGAAGCCAGATGGAAGATTTACTAGAACAACCGATTCATCCGCTTCCACCTGGCTTGTCAACGTTGATATGTAGGGGCATCAGGCTACTACCACAGCTTTCCAACTTAAGAAATTTGTCAGTTCTATGTGTCATCGAATATCCAATGCCATACTTCTCTATCTCTGAAAAGCTAATAAATTTGACAGAATTGAAACTAAGTAAATGCAAGTTCGTTGAGAAAATATATGGTCTGTCCCTCTTGAAGAACCTACAGCGCTTGGATCTAAATAGATTGGATAGGCTGGTTGAGATTCAAGGTTTGTTAGAATTGAAATCCTTGTTGTATTTTCGTATCTCTGACTGTTATAAAATAGAAAGGTTACCCAACTTATCAAAGTTGGATAGGCTACAGCACATTGAGCTAGAAGCTTGTCCAAAAATAAAAGCGATTGAGGGCCTCAAGGGCTTAGAAAGCTTGGTATTGGATAATCGTGGTTGCATTGCCTTGGAGAGATTGCTGGACGTCTCAGGGTCAACTTGGCTTTCCCGCAAAGCACCTAAGTGCCAGGTGTTCCTGAGTTTTAGTGGATTAGACACTTCTCATAGCATTGTTGACTTCCTTTACAATAACTTCATTCGAAACCAAATTTCCGTTTTTAGGGATGATGACGTAGTAAGCTCTGGTGACGCAACTACAGAAGGGCTTCCACAAGCACTCGACGACTCTCATATCTACATACCCATCTTATCTAAGAACTATGCTTCTAGTTGGTGGTGCCTCCGTGAACTAGCCCACATGGTAAAATGCACGTCAAACTCATATGGAAAAAAAACGATCCTGCCCATTTTCTACAATGTGGAGGCTCATGATGTTAAGCTTGAAAGCACTTTGTACAGAAGTGCCCTAGATAAGCACAAGAAGAAATTTGGCAACGAAGTGGAGGAGTGGGAGATGGCTCTAAGAAAGGTCGCTGACGGAAGGGTGTTCAACCTGAATAGTAACAGGTAACGCTGCAATTTAGATTCACTAGAGTTAATCTTCTAAATAATGAGTTAATAAGAATTTTAGCACCATAAAATTTTATAGTCACTGGAATGCAAACTTTTGCACAAAAACACTCGAGGGCACTCAAGTAGATTCTTGTGCTTTGTTTGGAAGAGTTTCTTAGGTGGGTGAAGAAAAAGAAGGCCAAGAAATTTGAGCGAAGAAAAGGTATTTTTTGGGTTGGTTGGAGTTGTAGAAAACGGAGGTGAAGATACAATAGTGATATGAAAAATGAAGAATGAAAATGAAAAGTGTCATATCTATTTCTTTGTATTTTGACTTCTATGAAGTTCATTTCTTTACAAGAGCCATAAAAATCAGTTTTTGAAGGGAAGATGACACAAATGATCTATAACTTTGACTCAATATGCAATGTGGTCCTTGAACTTTTAATTTGTTCAATACGGCCCTGAACTTTATCAAAATGTGCAGTTTCATACCTGAACTTTTAAATTATTTAATGTGGTCTCCGGACATTTTTTATATGCTCAATTTAATCCGCAGATTATGTGTTGTCCAGGAACTTGAATTAATGGAAGGACAATATTCATTATTTTTATATTCAATTTAGTCCCTAGATTAAACTGAATATGTATAAAAAAATTAGTGACCACATTGAAAAATTAAAAGTTTAGAGACCATATTGCACATTAGCGTAAAGTTCAGGGATGGCATTGAACAATAGAAGTTCAAGGACCACATTGAATACTGGGCCAAAGTTCATAAACCATATATGTCCATTTTTTGAATAAGGTTGGCTGGGTTGGACATCTCATTCTTCTATGAAAATTGAAGAATTTAAATAGGCATTGAATAATTGCTATATGATCCTTCACAATTTTGTCATTTTCTATTACTTTTGAGAGTTTATTTGGAAATGAGAGAAAATGTGTGAATTTCTGCCTGCGAGGAGCAGAATTGATTGGCCCAGCAGAATTCATTTTATTTCCATATCAGCATCTGCATTTTCTTTGCCTCTTCGCATTCAACGCCCGGTCATTCCTTCCATGATAATTCTTTCCACTCTAATCTTGCTTTCCAAACAGAGCTTTGTTGTTCAGGACACTGCTAAAGAATAGGAAAAAAAATGGCACTAAAAAAGAACGAAGAAGATTACGATATACAGGAAAGAAGGTGTGCTTTTAAATTATTCTAGAAAATTGATTTAAATTGTCACAAGATGGGAAGGAGTTCATTGAAGTTTAGAACCCATATGAGATACATGAGATAATTTTTTTTAAACGCTCTTGGCCATTTTAAGTATCTAATTTATCATTTGTTTGATGTTACACAGTTATCATTCTTTCTTATTGAGGTAACAGAGTGCACGAGCTTCTGTAGAAGTTTTTAATGATGTTTGAGATTGAAAGTTGCTTTTGAGTGCATTTTATGATATAGAGCTATAATGAAAGGTGCCTTTGAAATTTTTAATAATGTAAAAATTGCTTATAGATTAATTAATGCCGCGGTGAACAAGCGTATTGTAAGTTAAAGATCCAAAACTTGTAACAACCGATCTAAAATACCCGATGCGATGGTCTTTTCTGCCTTGAAATGGCCCCTTCCAACCATTAAGAAGATAGTCTTTGAATTCTATTTTTATTTATTTATTATTTTATTTATATTTTGTAGTACCCTTGGGGAGGAAGGGGGTGTGAGGTTGGTTTAAAGTGCTATTTTTTTAATTGAATTTTGTGACAAATGCCGCTTGTTTTCTTCAATTCAAATAAAATAAATAAATAACCTACATAAGAAGAAAAAATTTCCACCACTTCAGGATTAATCTAATTTTATTAAGAAAAATATTTAAAAGTTTTAAAGTTAAAAATTAAAAAAATAATAAATACGTTTGCAGATTTAGGAAAAATTATCTGATATGGTTATTACTTAAAGGCCAAATGACAAAGTAATCTCAATCTTTTTAACGGTTTCTAATTTTATCCTAACATTTTAAACCTATCAGAAAATAGCCAAACCTTTCGAATTTGTTTCAAAACTATCCTGAGCCATTTAACACCATTTATGAGAGGATTATTTGATTAGATTCTTTCCCGAATTCCAATGTTGCTTATGAAAGAAGGAAGATTTATCTAGTTGTAGTATTCATGGGAGGATATTTACGGGGAAATAATGTAGTGGGAAAATTCTCAAATAAGGACCCAAAGTGAGCCTATTTTCTCAAATAAGGCTCTAAAGTGGTCGTTCTCTCAAATAAGGATCCAAAGTGGCTAACAGGTCTCAAATAAGGATCTGAACTTGCCGGCCGACCAAAATGTTCACCGGCCGGCGAGTGTGTGACATTTCCAGTGGCTAGAATATGGGCAATTTTGTCTAGAAAAATATACATAGAAGTTAACAAACCCCCAAACTCTTCATGTTTTTTGACCTAAAAAAACTCTTCACGTTCTCACGTTTTTCTTCTTTTGCTCTTTATCTTCTTTGTTCTTTGTCCTCTCTCGCTTGGAGCACCGAAATTTTCCGTTAATGGAACACAAATTGAAACACAACAAGAAACCCCTACCTTCGTTTCTTCACATCTTTTTTTTTTTTTTTGTCTTTGTTTCTTTCCAACGAAGAAGACAAATCTCAAGTAAGCCAAGGATCTTGCTCCATTAACAGAGAATTTGGGTTCTCTAAACGAGAGGGGACAAATAACGTAAAAGATGAAGAGCAGAAGAAGAAGAACGTGAAGAGTTTGGGGGTTTTGTTTTTAGGGTTTGTTAATTTCTATGTATATTTTTTTGGACAAAATTGCCCATATTCCGGCCCTTTGGAAATGTCACACGCTCGCTGGCTGGTGAAAATTTTGGCCGACCAGCGGGTTCAGGTCTTTATTTGAGACTTGTTAGCCACTTCAGGTCTTTATTTTTAACCACTTCAAGTCTTTATTTGGAACAACAGTCACTTTGGGTTATTATTTAAGAAAGTAGGCTCACTTTGGGTCCTTAATTGAGATTTTCCCTAATGTAATGGGTGCATAATTTAAGGGAGAATATTTATTTGGCTTCATATCAACTAATTTTTGTTTATTAAATGTATTTTCAAATTTTTTATATGAAGAAAAAATGAAAAATTAGGCTCTTCTATGCAATATCCTGATAGGTCTAGCAAGACCTTACCAAAAAAATTTGTTCACTTTTTTGGCTAAAAATAAAAATTTTTAACTTAGAAAATAATAAAATAGATTTATCTATAAATAATATCTATTGTGCTTCTTTCTATTTTGCTCCATAGCCCGAATTTATTTTTGTTTTATTTCGGGATAACTCCTTTATTGACGCAATCGTATAAATTAGCTCAATAATACAAGCATTTTGGATTTTATGTCACTGCATGTTAGTTTGTCGATCCAACCTTTATGAAAAAATATTGCCTTCTTAAGTTCTGTGAATCTTACTCCATCATTTCCATCAAGAATGTCTACTTCGCATCAATCGGCTCATGCATTATCTAAAGCATCTCCAATACATCAAATTGAGTGGCTTTTCATGAAATTCCAACGTACTTATCAGCTTACTATAACCGTTAATTTCCATCCATTGTGAATTGAAACAATTGACTTATTTAACCATATGGTCCCTGAGACCCAGAGATCATCATATCGAGAAATGTTATGTACCCTTTTCTTTCATGACACTGACCAAAAAAATATTTCCTGCTTTGCTGCAGCCACGGAGAACTAATTGAATTGATTGTTAAAGAAGTTTTGCGTAAGCTTAGGGGAAAAAATGTGGATGTGCCCGAACATTTGGTTGAAGATCATAGTCAGATAACAGCTATAATAGATAAGTTGGATGTTAACTCTGGTGGTGTGCGTTTCGTTGGGATACATGGAATGGGTGGTATCGGTAAAACAACACTTGCGAAAGTTGTGTTCAACAAATTACTTCTTCAATTTGATGGTGTTAGTTTCCTGCAAAACGTTCGAGAATCATCCCAGCATAGTCTTGATGGTCTTGTAAACTTGCAGAAAAAGTTATTATCGAATGTTATTGGTTCTGGGGATATTGTCCGAATCAAGGACATTGGTGACGGGATGGATCAGATCAGGAGAGTATGTAGGACTAGAAAGGTCCTCATTGTTCTTGATGATCTAGACAAGAAAGAGCAACTTGAGAAGCTAGCCGGAAAGTCTAATTGGTTTGGTTCGGGTAGTAGGATCATTATCACAACTAGGGACAAAAGTATTTTGACAACTCAAGTGGAATCATTCGATGAAGTGGTCCTAAATCAACCTAAAGGAATGTTGGCTTATGAAGTTTATGAAATGGAATTTGGTCAAGCACTTCAGTTGTTTTGTGAGCATGCGTTCAGAAGAGACTCTCCCATCAAAGGATATGAGCACTTTGCAGAGAAAATTGTTCGTAGAGTGGGAATGCTTCCCTTGGCTGTCGTGGAGATAGGTTCAATTCTTCGTTTCCGTCATGAAATTGGAGAATGGAAAGATGAGTTGATGCAGTTAAATAAAGGTCCTTTGAAGGCTGTTCGCGATGCATTAATGATAAGTTATGAAGTATTGGAGGATGAGGAAAAGAAGTATTTTTGGATATCGCTTGCTTTTTCACTAACGAGGACCAAACGTATCCAGCCATTATGTGGGGTGATTGTCAGAGTGCAGTTAGCGTCCTCCTCCAACGGTCCTTGATAAAAAATAGAGATGATAAATTTTGGATGCATGACCAATTACGAGATCTAGGAAGGAACATCATAGTTGAAGAATATTCTCACAAATGTAGTAGGGTGTGGATTCATGAACGTATTATAGCAATGCTATGGGAGAGAAAAGAGGTAAAATTGAAGACTATGTCACATAATTTTTATTTGGAATGAGAAACCTCTTGCATTTTTGCTTTCATTTTATTGTTAGCCTTGTTTAACTTCCCATTTGCCTTTAGTGAGAGCTCTCTCAAACACCTTGGTCAAAAGGCCTTTTAAATTGGTGGAGAGAGACCAGATAGATTTTTCTAGATTCTGTAGAACAGTACATAGTTTTTTGGAAGTTCTGAAACAACAAAGCCCGTTTCACGAGCAATCCGAGCAAAGTCATAAGAAACTAGCGGTATGAAGAGTTTTTAACTTACTTTCAAACACAATTAAACAAAAAAACAAAAACCTATGAAGATTGCAATTAACATGCTTATTATTTTTCTTGAATAGTATAAAATGGGAAATGGACAAATGATTTATAAGATATCGTCAACTGTATGCTTAATTAATCTTGAGTCTCTAATGGCAGAGAAATCAAGGTCTAGAAGCACTAAGCTTGAGTTCCAATGGTGGCTGGAGCAGCATCCATACAGCTGAAGAATTAGCTGCTACATCAAAATTAAGGTTCCTTCGAGTGAAAGGCTTGGATGGCATCTTCGAGAATCTTCTTCTTAACCTAGACAGGCTTTTAGGGAAACATGGGGAACGACTTTCCATGCAAATAACTTTCACTTCAGTAATTTGGTCATGCTCGACCTTTCGGATAGCAATATTGAAGATGGCTGGGATGGGTGGAGCCAAATGAAGGTATCATATGGCTTACTCTATATACTTCCTTCACTTCATTCAAGATCATAGAAGCAAGACATATATTTTACTTTTTGTATCATTACCTCATGTGATTGACATAAAGGTTGCATGCACTCCCCATCTCATCCGAGTTTAGAATATGTTTTGCGTGAATCAAAGCAAAACCAATTATATCCCACATATAAAAATGCTTCAATGGTTTATAACCTTGATTTTGTGGTTATGAAGTTGCTTAGGATTTGGAATTTGTGTTCTCCGACAAGGTAGCTCTTTTGCATCAATACGCATCAGATATGATCTGCATCGCTATAAAAGTTTGAGTCAAGCTTGGTAATACAATAGTTAATTGGAATTAAGTTTGAGATTGGTAACACTCGAATGGCGTAAAAGATCACGAATTTATTTGGAATAGCTAAGTTGATTATTTAAATTAAGGCGAGCTTGACCATCACGAGACTTTATTCAAGGGGCTTACTAACCTAATTTAATAGTTTTCTTTTATAATTGCAGAAAATGAACTGTCAAATAAATTAAAATGACATTATCTACACTTTTGTAATTAACTCGGGTTAATTAGTGAAGGCTGGAGTATCACATTGAATCTAGTTTTTAACTACAGCGTCAAATCAAATCCCAGAGAAATCTATGGTATAGATTCGGGGTGGAGAAAAAAAGTAATGGAGTGCCTTTTCCATTTCTAAAATTAATTTCAGGTCAGTTTTTGAGCTACAAAAATTGTGTGAAATCAGTTTAACTCGATTAACTCGATTAGGTACCCTCCCCACTAACAATTGCCATTTAGTCACCTCTTGTGATCTTTTTACAATTTTTCAACTTAAAATGGATGCTCCTATTAAGTTGAAGATAGGATATGCAAAATCAACCTCACCTTTTATATGAACTTCACTTTGCATCATTCATTTTTTTTTTTTAAAAAAATTTTGATTGTTAACGTGCAAGTGTGAGTATGCGTATAGGCTATTCTGCAAATACCTATTCCGCAAATATCTTATGCACGCTAGATTTTCTAGAAATTGCATTGATTTTTTAACAATTTTTTAATCCATCACTTTTCATCTCTGACTATTAAGTAGGCTTTACATTACACTTGAGAGAGAGAGAGAGAGAGAGAGAGAGGGTGGGGGGTTAAGATTGTGATTGGAGGTGGTGTGCTGGCGCCCAGTGCGGTGGGTGGAGAAAAACTTAGCGTGTTGGTATTTGGGGTGGTGGTGTGCCAACGCCCAGTGCAGTGGGTGGAGAAAAACTTAGCGTGTTGGTATTTGGGGTTTTTGGGTGATTTGGGAATTATATCTTTTGTGTTTCCATAGCGAGGATACTCTAGTCTTTTGGCTATGGAGTTTTGTTCTAAGACGCATACTTTTGCAGATGGCAAAAAAGCTAAAAGTTTTGGACCTGAGAAACTGCAAATGCTTAACAAGGACACCTGACTTGTCTGACTTCTTGGATTTGGAGATATTGATACTTGCTGGCTGCTCCAAGTTAATTACGGTTGATTGCTCCATTGGTAAGCTACAGCTCTTAAAAACTCTAAATATGGATGGATGTTACTCTATTGAGGAGTTGCCTGAAGAGGTTGGTTCTTTAGAATCTTTGACAGAGTTCATCTTCTCTGGATCTTCCAAATTGGTCACACTCACAAAGAGTTTTGGGAATTTGAAATCTTTCTCAAGCTTCAGTGTAAATTCTTGCAAGAGAATGAACAAACTCTCCAACTCTATCGGAGGATTAACAAAAAGTACATGTTCCTCTATAAAAGGATGTGAGGGGATAAAGAAGCTCCCACACTCTCTCCGGGGCTTAGTATCATTGGTCAAGTTGGATTTGTCATTCTCAGGGATAGACAATCTCCCTAATTCTATTGGAAATTTGAAGAAACTCAAAACCATCAAGATGGGACATACAAAGTTAAAAAGGTTACCGGATGCAATTGGACAGCTAGAGATGCTCGAAGAGTTACATTGCCCGGAGTGTCCGGATCTATCAGGCGAAGTCCCAAATGCTATTGGGAATCTTTTCCATTTGCAGATCTTGGACCTGTCATGTACTCGTATTTCTAGTTTGCCGAGACACAATCACTCATCTCTCTCACTTGGAAGAGTTACATGTCCGAGATTGTAGGGGTCTTAAGAGTGAAATCCCAAATGCAATTGGCAAACTATCCTGCTTGAGGATCTTGGACTTCTCCGGTACTTGTATTTTTGGTTTGCCGGCCACGATCACTCATCTCTCTCACCCGGAAGAGTTTCGTGTCCAGGATTGTCGGGATCTAATGAGGGAAATCCCAGATGCAATTGGCGGACTATCCTGCTTGAGGATCTTAGATTTCTCTAGGACTGGTATTTCTGGTTTGCCTGCCACGATCACTCATCTCTCTCACCTGGAAGAGTTACGTGTCCAAGGTTGTTGGAATCTACCAAGCCAAATACCAGATGCAATTGGGGGACTATCCCGCTTGAGGATCTTGGACTTCTCGGTACTTGTATCTCTGGTTTGCCTGCCACGATCACTCATCTCTCTCACCTAGAAGAGTTACGTGTCCGGGATTGTGGGAATCTTAAGGGTAAAATCCCAGATGCAATTGCAGACTATCCCACTTAAGGATCTTGGACTTCTCGGTACTTCTATTTCTGGTTTGCCTGCCACGATCACTCATCTCTCTCACCTAGAAGAGTTACATGTCCAAGATTGTGGGGATCTTATGGGTAAAATCCCAAATGCAATTGGCAAACTATCCCGCTTGAGGATCTTGGACTTCTCTGGTACTTGTATTTTTGATTTGCCTGCCACGATCACTCATCTCTCTCACCTAGAAGAGTTACGTGTCCGGGATTGCGGGAATCTTACGGGTAAAATCCCAGATGCAATTGGCGAACTATCCCGCTTGAGGATCTTAGACTTCTCAAGTACTTGTATTTCTTATTTGCCTACCACCATCACTTATCTCTCTCACCTAGAAGAGTTACGTGTCCAAGGTTGCTGCAATCTTATGAGCGAAATGACATATGCAATTGGCCTACTATCCCACTTGAGAATCTTGGACTTCTCTGGTATTTGTATTTCTAGTTTGCTTGCCATGATCACTTGTCTCTCTCACCTAGAAGAGTTACGTGTTCGGGATTGTAGGCATCTTTGGGGCAAAATCCCAAATGCAATTGGCAGACTATCCAGCTTGAGGATCTTGGATTTCTCTAATACTTGTATTTCTGGTTTGCCTGCCACGATCGCTCATCTCTCTCACCTAGAAGAGTTACGTGTCCAAGATTGTAGGGATCTTACGGGTAAACTCCCAGATGCAATTGGTGAACTATCCCGCTTGAGAATCTTAGACTTCTCTAGAACTGGTATTTCTGGTTTGCCCGCCACGATTGCTCATCTCTCTCACCTAGAAGAGTTACGTGTCCAAGGTTGTTGGAATCTACCGAGCCAAATACCAAATGCAATTGGGGGACTATCCTGCTTGAGGATCTTGGACTTCTCTAGTACTCGTATTTCTAGCTTGCCAGCCACGATCACTCATCTCTCTCACCTAGAAGAGTTACGTGTCCACGGCTGTCGAAATTTTACCCATGGTTGTCAGAATCTTACGAGCAAAATCCTAGATGCAATTGGTAGACTATCCCGCTTGAGGATCTTGGACTTCTCTAGTACTCGTATTTCGGGTTTGCCTGCCACGATCACTCATCTCTCTCACCTAGAAGAGTTACGTGTCCAGGATTGTGGGGATCTTACGGGTAAAATCCCAGATGCAATTGGCGAACTATCCTGCTTGAGGATCTTGGACTTCTCTAGAACTGGTATTTCTGGTTTGCCAGCCACGATTGGTCATCTCTCTCACCTAGAAGAGTTACATGTCCGGGATTGTAGGGATCTTACGGGTGAAATCCCATATGCAATTAGCGGACTATCCCGCTTAAGGATCTTAGACTTCTCTGGTACTTGTATTTCTGGTTTGCCAGCCACGATCACTCATCTCTCTCACCTAGTAGAATTACGTGTCCACGGTTGTCAAAATATTACCCACGATTGTCAAAATCTAACGAGCAAAATCCTAGATGCAATTAGCAGACTATCCCACTTGAGGATCTTGGAATTCTCTGGTACTCATATTTTGGGTTTGCCTGCCACAATCACTCATCTCTCACCTAGAGGAGTTACGTGTTCGGGATTGTAGGTATCTTACAAGCAAAATCCCAAATGCAATTGATGGACTATCCAGCTTGAGGATCTCGGACTTCTCTGGTACTTGTTTTTTTGGCTCGCCTTCCACGATCACTCCTCTCTCTTACCTAAAGAGTTACGTGTCCAGGATTGTTGGAATCTTACAAGTGAAATCCCGGATGCAATTGGCGAACTATCCCACTTGAGGATCTTGGACTTCTCCGGTGCTGGTATTTATGGTTTGCCTAGCACGATCAGTTGTCTCCCTTGCCTTAAAGAACTTGTGTTGAAGGAGTGTCGGGAGCTCCGACTAGTGCCACAGCTTCCCTCAAGTTTGATAAGCCTTATCCTTGATGCTTATCATTGTGAAATCATCCCAGACCTCTCGAACTTAGTTACTTTAGATCACTTGGACTTGTCCTTTCGTAGGTATGAACTTGAGGATGCTTACAAGTCAGAGGTACTTCTGTCCCCATGGAAGATCGTAGAATCCATCGATCGGCTTCCGTCTAGTTTGTCAACCTTGTATCTCACGGATATACTGCCACCGCAGGAGTTTTCCAACTTCAGGAACCTATCAAGTCTCTCCATTTCTAGCTGCTTATATTTCCCGGTGCTTGAAGACTTGGAGAAGTTGAGGCAATTGCCCATAAAAGTCTGTCCATCCCTTGAGAGAATACCTAATCTATCATGCTTGAAGAATCTAGAAACCTTGTGTCTGTCTCAATTGTTTAGTCTTGTGGAGATACAAGGTCTGGGGGAGTTGGAATCCTTGGAGTCACTACGAATTATCCGCTGTGAGTCATTAGAAAGATTACCTCAACTATCAAAGTTGGCAAAGCTCAATTTTTTGGAGCTATGCGATTGCCCGGTGCTACAGGCCATCGAGGGTGTCAGTCGGCTTTTGAAGCGTTTGACTATCACGGGTCGCATGTCCCTGGAAAGGTTACCTGATAGAATGGGGTGGTGGACCGAGCTAGTCACCGATTAGAAAGCACTAGAAACGTAGAGTGCCAATGGGGAGTTGCCAGGAACGTGGAATGTCGATTGGAAAGCACCAGAAACATGGAGTTTTGATTGGAAAGCACCAGAAACGTCGAGTGCCAATGGGGAGTCGCCAGGGATGTCGAGTGCCAATGAGGAGTTGCCAAGAACGTCAGGCCTTGCGTCTATATCAAGGGCTAGCATCAATCAATGCATTACTTAGATTTCATACCCTTGTAAGTCTTGTCTCTCCAATTATTTGTGCACAGTGGGATTCTGATAATGAAGGACATGGGCTGTCCATATATATAAGTTTGTCCCGCAAATTCATTAATGACGATGAGTATTTCACTCTTCATTTCTTGATGAGATGTATGTTCATCATCCCAACGAAAAGTTAGATTAATGGTGGGAAATAATGAGGCCGAATGAGTTGATATAAATGCAAAATGTTTAAAACTTATTTGGCCAAAAAAAAAGTTTATGGCTAAATTGATACTATGACATCCTGATTTTCAACCCTGCTTTCAACTAAATGAAATGGGTTTTCATCGATGCACCTATAGTCTTTTTTTCTCTAAGCTGATCACTCACAAGGTAATTAATCTATCAAGTGAAGCCATTAAGGAATCTAAACGTGATTGACTTGATAATTCGACTAGAAATCGACTACTCGACCATGCTAATCTGTAAGGGTCAATACGGCACCATTAAAATTGATTAGAGACCGAAGATAGGTCGATTCGATAGAGGCATGTAATTAAAGTATGGGTGATTCCACCTAATTGTAAAATTCATGTCAAACGGCACTAAACCGATTTTTCTGTCGTTTCTGTACCCTGTGCCCATATTTGAAATCTCGAGATTTTCACGATAATCGAGAGTCGTCTATGAGTCAAAGATGCACAATGTAGATCGAAAATAATCAACCATGGATTAAATGCACTAAAAATTCTTAAAAACTACCAAATATGTTAAGTCATGCTAAAATCACGTTCAGTTAAAATTAACCACGAAATTGAACACAATTTCAGAAATTAAAAGTTCTATTATGTCACGATTTATTTTAAGAACGTTGACTCGTCCTTCAAAGAATTTTCGGCAAGTCTAGATTTTTTTGGTGAAAATTCAAATTTAGGTGATTTTGGACCGGGAAATTCGAATAGGCCAAATTAGGTGCACTTTTAGCCTTCATGTTAAACCAATTGGCAAGGAAAATTGTGGAATTGAGTGTGGACTTCCTCCATGGCATTTTGGCCATTGAATTGGATTGAATTGGAGTGAAATTGAGTAGAAATTGAAGGTGAAATGGTGAAATTCGTAGCCATGGGGGGGGGTTGCAACATTTCAACACCATCCTTTGCTTCTTGGGGAAGATTGGGAGGAGTGGCTGCTGGGACGAGGGCTATGGACTTTGGGGCCTCTCTCATGAGTGTTTGAGATATTTTGTGAAGACTTTGTGGCTCTCTTGTCCCCCTCAAGCTAGCGGACCTTCTTCTTCTTATTCCTTGCTCCTTGGTGCTCCATTGTTGGTGTTTTAGAGCCAAAGAACTAGAGAAGCCGAGCCAGCCCCGCAGCCGTCAATCGCCCCTTTGTCATCGCCCAAGCTCTACTCGCTCGCCATTCTTCGAGCCTCACACCCACAACTCTAGCCACGCGACTCCAACTGCTCGTCTGTTCCCACGCCTGCTCACCGTATGCTTGATTGCCACCGTCCGCCGTTCTAGCTGCCCGAGTCATGTTGTCAGCCCCGCTCGCGCAGTCATCCCGCCTAGCCCTTTTCACGCCGTCCCAGCCCTTCAGTCCAACCCTTTCAACCCTCAACGAAAACCGAAGTTTCAGCTTCGGGCTGAGGCTTTGTGGACTTTTTCGGGCCCCTTTCAAACCTCTTTTGGTGTCGCTCTAGGCCCGTGTTTCACTCGCCTACGCATCGCCATCACTTTGTAAACTCATCGACTCGCTAATTCGGTGAGTTTACTTGCTAAACCTTGCTTAAGGGGTTAATGATGCTTATGAGAGGTTTAGATTAGTCTAAGTGAGATTAGTATATTTGTTTAGCTTGTTTAGCTAATTATACTAATTAGATAAGTTAATTAGGTGGTTAGTTAGTTCAATTAAGTAGTTTAATTAGATTAGATATAGTTAAGTTGGTTAGAATAATTTATTTAGTCACTTAGGTGGTTAGATTAGCCTAAGTAAGACTAATTAGTCATTTATTTCATTATGTTGCATTTATTTAATTATTTTTGTAATTTTTTAATTATTTATTATTTTTGGAAATTATACCGGGATAGCCAATCGTCAAAATTTTGTGCCGATTGCCATGGTGTGATTAGTTTGTGCAATTGAGTGCTAATTTTTGCAATTGAGTGATGATTGTTGAAATTTTGGTATTTAATTAGAAAATATCGGGTGTCGGTTTTTTAATGCCGAAAATGTTTTTAAATACTATATCAAATAGTGAGATTTTTTTTTAAAAAAAAAAAATGAAGGATATCACTTTTTATGGCTCAAACCGACCATATGTACCAACATATGATTATTTTACCGGATGTTTTTAATACGAAGAAAATAGACCAAACACATTATTTTAATTAAGGCATTTGAGTGCAATGCACAATGTCTTTGGCCGGGATTGGATGGTCATGTGATGGTTATAAAAACCCGTCGTGAGCTTTTAAGCCGACGATGCTCCTATATGGAACGCCCTTGTCAACGAATATCGGTCGTAGTAGAAGCTAGGCCGATGCTCCTTCAGGAATGCCATCTCGAGGTAGATATTACCATGCTCGATGGGCGAGACGATGCTTGGCTACGTCAGAAGACCGCCGAACATTGAGTAGACCATGCACGTGGGGCTGTAATCAATTGGAATGCATGAATGAGTGATATAGCTATGCCCGATTATGGAATAAAGTTGTGTGGCACAGTATGTGACGTGTCATAACAATTTGGCCTTATAATTGAGACCCCTGTTATTGATGGATGTGAAAGTGAGGTGTTCCAGTGATTGATTGCATCTACTACATTTATAAATGTTATATGAGTTGTACTGATGTGCAAGGAGGTACTGAGGCGAGGTAAGTCTTCTGTAATGTGTGATTAGACTACCTCTAAGTATATTACCTTCCTAATCAGGGTTTAGAGCATGAACTCGCTGAGACATTATCTCATCCCTTCATGGTTTAACTTTTTACAGGTCCTTAGATAGAGGTGAGGCAGGTTTGTTTTGGGCAGCCGCGAGGGTATACTAAGCAGAGTACCGACTTTCCTATTCCTAAGAGTCCCTGGATCCATGAGCTCGTTGTGAGCGTGATCTTGGTCGATGAGGGCCTACCACAGTTGGTACCTCACCGATTCAAGGCATGGTTTCGTCACGGGCCTAATGGAGAACGGGAAGGTTCCCTAGATGGTTTCGACACACCCGTCGTTGAGGGTGAGGAGATAGCTTACCCACTTGACATCGACATTCCTAATGGTGTCGTGATAGATCCGGACCCCAAGTAGATAGGGTCTAGGGTAGAGTTAGCTAGGGAGTTCTTTTTGAGGCCTCGACTTTTGTATATATAACTTTGAAAGCTAACCTAGTTTGTTTATAAAAGTGTGGTTTGTTTTATATGATTGTCCAACTTTTCTATCCCTATGTTGAGTGTTGTATGGGGATTGTTTATTTCACTTCCACATGTGCATGAATCGATTTAGGTTGGCGATGCCCTGGGAATGTCGCAATTTTATCGACCACCAAGGGATGTGCATGCGCTTGAGGTTCAGGGCGTGACAAATACTATTGCAATAGGTTTATGATTTTTTTTATTTTTTTTTCCTCGACCAAAGTCCCCAGCAATAAATTTGTAAAGCCAACAACGAGTCGTGCCTCTACCACTTCTAATGTGCAGTTCGATTCGTGTGAAAGCCAGATAAAAAATTCTTATAAAGGGCACGAGTGACCTCAAACGAAGCTTTTTAAGGAATTGCTACTTGCGATGATTATGATTGGGTGATGCTCGATGTACTGACAAATCTACGTGGATTTCCACTTGAATATTGCTAATCCTTGGGCATCATGACGATGCTTGTTCAGAACTCTCTGATCTCTCGCTGTTTTCACTATTTGCGTTCGTTTGACCTCGTTAGTTGCAACTCAAGCCAGCCGTTGACCTCCTTAGTTGCAAGTCAAGGGTTACAAGCTTGAATTTGTCTTCAACCGGTTACTTACCTCGCAAACCGATAATTTGGATGTTAAAATTAAAGCTTACCTTATATTCTTATCATTTTGTGCTCGTAAAAACCTGTAGGGCACTTCTCGGCTGTTCCTTTACATTACTTCCTTTGAAAACCTACCATGTTCTGACTGTTTTTGTGCACTGCTGGACTTCTTCGACTTTTCTTCTGTGGGTATTGTCTTCAGCCCTGCGCTCCACTTAGCAATTAATACGAAAGGATCGAATCTTATTGGAATTCTTCCAAACCTGGGTCGGGAGGTGGTGAGGGATGTGAGGCGATGAACTAACTGGGAGAGAGAGTTCGCGGATGTTGTCTCTTGTGGACGTGAAAGCACTGCAGGAAATTGCTGAACTCGCGAATCCTTGCACTCGAGGGGCTGATTTTGCATCTGGACTGGCCGCATAAGATTTGCTTGGGACTTTGAACTTGCTCAAGGTGCTGAGATGGTCTATGGAAAGCTTCGCCCGTACCAGTGTGCTGTGGTCTCGTCGGAGCTGGAACGTTGCGAAGAGGCTCACTGGTGTTGCTTGGAACTCACCGGACAGAGGAGACTTGGCTGGGAACAAAGGTAGAGACAGATTGGAGATTGCCAAAAGGTAGAAGCAGCTCATGAAAGAGATTTTGTTTTAAAAGTCTCCCTGGCTGGGATGGTAATTGATGACTTCTGCACTTTTCTCACTAAGACGATCGGTCTGGAGCACAAAGTAGTCATGAGGTATGTAAAGAAAAGACACATAGCTGGTTCTGGATTTGAGCAGCTTATGATAAAAAGAGGATACGCCTATATCCTAACGCATAGTACCTGCTAGTGCCACCGACATTTACATGATTTCTATTTTCCACATTGATCCAATACCCTAATTAACCATTTACTCCTACCATATGCTGCACTTTTTTTTTTTCTTCCTTGTTAGTAGTTCATCTACTTGCTGTTTTGACATAACGAACTTCTGATGCCAAACCTGGTCTCCGTAAAAAAACTTGCCCTGGATATGCAAATCAACAAAGATGAATTGTTCAGCTAAAAATCAGGGTAGAAGACTCTTGTGGACCGGTTTTCCTATGTATCTATTCATTTTTTAGTACAATTTTTTAGAGCAATTTATGTGCCTTTTTAGTGGAGTTCTGTGGCAACATATTGTAATGAATTACTGAGAATACAATTCATTTTTAGTACAATTTTTTAGAGCAATTTATGTGCCTTTTTAGTGGAGTTCTGTGGCAACATATTGTAATGAATTACTGAGAATACAAGTTAAAAACTTCATGATACCTAAGTATTGTCATAATCGAAGATAATAACACAGGCAGTTTTCATTGATCATGCTTTTAGCTTGCTTGCATACCACATTACGGTCATTCAGATGTGGTACAGACTGCCACAAGAGCTAGCAGAGTTTCTTGTGCAAGAGAATGATGTCTAAACTGAAGCTGAAAGTATCTGCCAGGTCACTAACTGGAACTCCTCTTGAGATTACCAATTTATACAGCCTGAGAACTTAGATAATTCCTGGTTTTGGATTACAAAGTTTCAGTTGAATTTTCTGGAGAAATTCGAGATTTTAGGTTCTTTGACTTCTCAAACTTGAGAAAAGGTAAAGCCACTTCAAGAAGAAACAGCATACAGGACAAGAACATGTTGGGGATCAGAAATATACCCCGGTCTCTCTGGCAGTAACAGTTAAATTTGCAGACCGAATGATGAATTAAATTGGATTCTCAAGTTCTAGGGATTGGCCTTTGCAAAATATTATTGAAATGGGCCGGAAACTCTCATATTTACTTCTTGTGGAAAGCTTAAGTTTAAGCTTGTCATTAATAATCAAATCTTAGCAGATGTGAGGTTTATTGTAGTAGAATTTAAATTTTCTGTAAGCATTGCATTGATGTGTCGCATCCTATTATAGAAAAGGGATCTTTGAAGATATGCACGCGTATCTTAAAAATAACCATGCCAGATCCAAGCTCCGCCGTGAAATTACGTTGAAATCCCAGTTCAACATGATTTAAAACTGTTTCGCATTTTTGTCTCTCCGCTTCCACGTTTCTGGGTATTTCTAACCTCATTCTGTCCAAAACTACAGTCTTGTCCGAATCAAAGCAATATGTGCAGGTGCAAGTCTCAAATGACTTGGTTTTGTTCGTAAGCAATGTGATCTCCATCCCTTTCCATGGCTTTTTCATTGCCTCAAAACACTATAGAAGATGATATTCGACATGTGAAGTTACAAGCAATTTAGTCTTAGATTCCTGTTGGACCAAATTTGATGAAGGGAGGGTCTACTTTGTAATGAAATAATCTAAAATTTACCATTACTTCTTTAAAAAAATTGCAAAAATCGTATACGTCAACATCTATCATGCTACATAAGACGGTTGGCAATCACCTAAACCATTCCTGACCAATTTTGGTTGAATGACCACATTGATAAATAGTCAAAAAGTTTATGATTAAATTGGCCAAAATTAAAATGTTAAAAATTGAATTGATTGTTATATAATAGGTTTAAAATTGAATTGGTCGTCATTATCCTGATTGGTCAACAACAATCAAAATAAACGCTAAGTGAACACTTAATGTGTGAACAATATGTTAAACACCACCAAAAGTTTATCCTATTAATGTGCGAACTATTTTTCATACCTCTAATGTCACGCCCCAAACCCCGAGCGTGCACACATCCCTCGGCGGTTGATTAAAAATACGACGTCCCATGATGCATCACCGACCCATTCTTTTATCTTTCAATTAAGCACATGCAAAATCGAATTAAATAAACACCCGGCCAATAAACAAACAATAGGGATAGTCAATCAAAACAAAGGTTGCCGAAAATAACTTATTTATTTATTTACTATTACCCCTAGGTAGTTTAACAGTTACAAGCCCTTCTATAGCCACTTCCTATCGACCCTCTCGTAAATCCTCAGGGATTAGGGTCAACCTACTTCACTAATGGCAAGGCCAGCCAAAAAGGTGTCGCATCTCACGCCCACCACATCCGCACTCGGCAGATCTCCACTCTACGGCCTTGAAAAAGGTTAACCACGATGGGGTGACATAAATCTCAGCGAGTCAACAATCTAAATCTTGATTAGGACGTAAATTTGGCTCGGAGGCAGCCCAAACATGCACCACAAACAAACTCACATCGCCTCGGCATGTCCTTGCATATTAGCGCATATATCACAAGCGTAATTAATAACCGGAACACATAATTTTCATCCGTCAAATATCCACATGAGTCCTGATTATAAGGTAAAACCGTTATGACATGTCCCATACCATGCCACACAATTTTGCTCCATAATCAAGTGTAACCATCACAACCATTCAGGTGTGTTCCGATTATTACAACCCATCGGCCATGACTAACTCAACAATCGGTGGTCATCTGGTGTAACCGGGCACAGCAACATCTAGAACCTCTGCCTAGACAACATTCCATAAAGGAGCATTGGTCCAGCCTTAACCGCGACTTGGTTTCCGAACCCCCACCGAGCATCCAATAAACATTAGGCATCGTCCCGCATAATCATACACATCAGGACGGGTTCCCTTAGTGACCATACACGCACATATTTAGCCAAGAATACCATACTTTGCGTTCAAATGCCTCATTTTTAAATAATGAAGTTGGCCACTTTTTCTTCGTATTAAAAATCCCGGTAAAATAATCATGCGTGGTCACGTATTCGAAATTGAATCGTCAAACGTAGTACACTCCCATTTTAAAACTCTACAGTTTTATATAGTACATAAAAGTTGGCTTCAAAACCCGACACCTCGGATTTTTTTTTCTATTTAAATGCCCATAAAATCAAGTTTTGTACTAAAAGTTAATAACTACCATCAAGGAATCAATTGGATATCATATTACATAAAAACCATCAAAGTCACGCATGAATCCATCATATAGCCAAGAACACCAAAATCCCTTTTCAAAAATCAACTTGGCAACTCTTTTTTTTTTTTTACTTTAAAGTTTTGGAAATAAATTCGTACATGGTCACATATTTGAAATCAACCCACCAAACTTTGCGCACATCTAATTTGAAACCTTCCGGTTTATTGAGCACATAAAACTTGGCGTCCAAACCCGACACCATATTTCTTTTCTAATTCTTTGTCCAACCCCTCTTTTTGGAAGCAATTTAGAGTAACCCATTTTTTTCTTTAAAACTTTTGGAAAGAAATTCGTACATGCGAAAGTAAAATTTGAAATCAATTGCCTTAATTAATTAAGCCATAATACTTTTTGGGAAATTGTAGTAACTATGATTCATTTGACAACAACTAGCTAAGATAATCGAGGGTGAAAATATATTTATTGAGATCGAAAGGTGATGAGGTCTACGTCATGGTAGGTGGACTGTGAGCACGTAATCTACTTGACTTCAAAATTAAATAAGTGCTAAGTATATGTCCAAATCTTGACAGACCTTGAGGCACGGCAAAGAAACTGGCACATATAATTAATGCAATTGGTTGTGCTTGCTTGAAGGTCTTCCTATTTCCAAGTCTCATTAGGCTGGAGTCTATAATTATTGGCTGGGTTCTGAGATGACTGACCAAAATGAAGAGGAAGAGGAACTTGAAGACAATCCTAAGCATGGATATTGAGCCAAAAGACGAGTGCGATGTGTTCTTGAATTTCAGGGGACTAGACACATGCCTGACCTTAGCTGATAGCCTTCTTATCCACTTGATGAGCACCGCATGGTCAAATGAGAGGAAAAAAAGAAGAAGACATGGGCTGAACTTCATTAGCGGAGCCCAAGGATGGTCAAATGAGGAAAATAGAGAGGAACTTGCTGCGTGAGTTCGAGCTTGACTCGGTAAAGTTTGATGTACTCCCTTCACCAATGATAGTGCGTTAGTGCGGAGACGCAACTGAAAACAAAGGACCGTGAAAAAGCCAAGTCAACTTTTAATTGAGACAAGCCGAGGAAGCAGATTGATGCGTTGATATGGCTTATCGATAAACACTGGTTTATGGATTCATCTCTCGGGCAAGCCTTAGCCTAGCGCTGCATCAAAGGTTATCCAGAGCAGCATTAGGGTGAGTGAATATGAGATTGCAGTGCGAGATTTCGAGAAGCTTGAGCTGAGCTTCGTGTTTTTGGTAAAGAAGATGATCTACTATTAGTCTTTAGCACGAGATATCTATAAAAAAGAATCCGCAACAAATAAATAAACTTCCAGCTCAATGGTGTGTTTTCAGTTGAGTAAAACTCTGAACCCGCAATTTTGTTCGTTTTTTAAAAATAAATAAGCCAGTTTCAGCTTTAAATTCATCAAACTTGTTTGGTGTTTCCAAAAGAGGATGAGAACGGGAAAATGGAGGAGGATTTCCCTAAAAGCGAACGGCCCCTACCAATTGGTCAAAAAGACACTGATTAAACGGCTAAAAGGTCCTGTTAAAAAAAAACGGCTAAAAAGGAAAATAAAAATAAAAAATGGTCAAAAAGGAAACTGTGGATACACCTTGTTCCAACCCCGATGCTCCCGACCGCGCCCCGACCACTTTCTCGGGTAGTCGGGGGAGCTTTTTGGGACCTTAGTGGTTTGCCTACTTCATTGCCGAACCTAGTTTTACTATTCTGCGGGCCCGCTCTTTCGCGGAAACTTATCAGGAGAAACTAAAAGTTCATTATACAGTGTAATGCTATAAACTCTTACCCATTTTTTTTTTTTCAAATACCCAACTGCCCAATTAATATTGTTCCTCTTTTCCCCAGTGGCTTGCATCTTAACTCCTGTCTTTCCTCTCTTTCTCTGAAAATCACCCTCATCCTCTCCATGTTTCTTGATTTTTCTTCATTTTGGGAGCAATTGCAAAGCCAAAAGAAACACTTGTCCTCGAGAAGCGCTAGTCTTGTCGCAATTAGCTCTTTTTACAGGCCGTGGTAATGTTGTTGGTGAATGCAATCATAGATGATCGGCTGCAAATTTGGACTCCATTGAGGCACCACTTTTATGACATTCTAAACTTTCTCGTGTCAGGTGAACCGTAAATACGTAATCTACTTCACCTCAAATTTAAATAAGTGTTGAGTGTTATGTACAAAACTTGACAGACCTTGAGGCAAGGGAAAGAAACTCGCACTTAAAAATGTTTGACGCAATTGGCTATGCTTGTTTGGTGAGATTCCTATTTTAAGGTCTCATAAGGCTGTACTTATTGGCAGGGTTATGAGACGATTGACCAAAATCAAGAGGAAGAAGAGCTCAAGGCAATCCCAAGCATGGAAACTAAATCAAAATTCAAATACGATGTATTTTTGAATTTTATGCGCTGGGATTTCACTTCTTTCCTTTGTACCATGTTGATGAGTGCCAGAATTGACGTTTTCTTAGACGACAAAGAACTCCAAAAGGGTGAAGAAATTGGCAAAGAGCTTTTGAAAGCGATTGACAAAACTTGAATCTACATATCTATCTTCTCTAAAGGTTATGCTACTAGTTCATGGTGTCTCCGTGAGGTTGCGCACATGGTAGGATGCACATCAAAATCAAATGGGAAGAAAGTGATGCTCCCTATTTTCTATCACATGGATCCTATTGATGTTAAGCTCAAAACCCAATTGTACAAGGGAGCTATATCCGAGGACAAGAAGAAGTTCGCCTCCAAGGAATTAAAGCGGTGGGAAAATGCCCTTGTAGAGGTTGCATATATAAAGGGATGGCATCTTAACGTTAAAAGCAACGAAAGGTAATTTTCCTCAGCTTTTTTGGTTAGCAAGCACAATATTTACATTTCATTGGATGAAATTTAGTCCCTTGAAATTTCCGGACATTTTTGGCCATTTTTTGTTAAGATTTGCATTAGAAGTTAATGAAAGCTAGACCCAACACCCGAGAACCCACGTAACGAACCGCCACCCCAGCAAGGCATTTTCCAATTCTTGTTGGTTTAACTCAATATGACCCGACAGGTAGCACGCACTTCGTACTTAATAATAACTTTTACGTAATCAAGTCATCACAATAGAAGTGTAGTGCAATCAAGCTGTGTATTTTTCGCATCCAATGGTCGTCAGAAAATATTGTGCAATAACAAACTCGAGTTTAATTGTTGAGTCAATAGGAATATTGCAATTTTATAACTATAGCAAGACATGATTAGATTTTTTTTTTTTCCTGAAAAGGTGCATGATTTAAAATTGCAAAAGTACATTCACGATGCTTGTATTCAAAAAATGAACGTTTAAAAATACATTACAAAATTTCCTTATCATAAAATGTTAGAATGACTAATTAAATGAAAATAAATTGATATCATATGAAGAATTCGAACACATATATGTGGAAAGAGAAAAATATTTCGAGATTTAAACTTTTCTCTAGTAAAATTTTTTGTATGGTCGAATATTTTGAATTTTAAAACTGAAATATGTTATTAATAAAATAGAATTATTAATTTAGGAATTCATCTATTTTATGAGATAACGAATTGAGGATGTTTTAGGGAAGTAATAATAATTATGATCAAGACGGACCTCTTTGATTCATATAATAATAAGATCATCGATTATCTCCTGACACTATCAATAGTAATTACAACAAATGTTCCCTTTTCAATTGTGAGTTGATTAAAGTGGATAGGGTGTGCCTATCTTTTGAAAACACTTTCTAAATGAAAAGTTAAAACTCACCGAATCTGTTCATCTTGGCTTAAAAAGGCAAATATCATTTTTTTCACTTTCTCGTTATAAACTAAAGTATTCTCCAGGATTAAATTTAAATTCACATGTCAATATTAGTATAACCTGAAAGTTTTAGGTAAGATTGAAAAAAAATCAAAATTTCCCTCGCACAATTGAAAGAAAAGTAAAAGTAAAAGATGAAAGTTGAGATGGGCAAGCCAACTAGTGGACTAAAAACAACATTCATTACCCAACCGCAACTTTTTTTTTTTTTGGTCGGACTTATCCAACCACATTACTAATGTGATTCTTTTGTTGCAAAAAGGAAAACAAAAAACGTATGTTTCCTCTGTCTTCTAGCTCATGCACTTTTTGGGCCAAGTCCCAGTAAAAAGCATGAATAGGTCAAAATAAGAAAAACCAAACCATTTTACCGTTTACTGAGTGCGTTTGATAACGTTTCTGTTTAAAAATTGTTCTAGGAAACAGAAATAAAAAAAAAAAGTGTTTCTGTTCCAGGAATAATTTCTGAAAAAAAAAATGCGTTTGGTAGGTAACTGTATAAAATTTCTGTTTCTGGAATAGAAAAAGAACAGAAACACGTTTGGTAACTGCAAAAATTTCTTTTTGGAATAGAAAAAAACAGAAACACGTTTGGTAATGTACAAAATTTATGTTCCAATTTTTTTCAATTGTTTTCTTTTTAATAAAGTGTAAACTTGGTATTGAATTATCATTCTAATGAAATGCTCATCAATTTAATTTTGTTCATATTAAGTGAAAACAAACATTCTAAACTTGATCTTATTTGCTTACTTGGAAGAAAATTTTTTAAGTTTGTACCAAAATTTTCCCATTTGTTTTTTTTTAATAAAGTGTAAACTTGGTTTTGAATTCTCATTATCATAAAATGCTCATCAATTTAATTTTGTTCATGGTGAGTAAAGTCAAACATTCTGAACATGGTTATAAGTGCATACTTTGAAGAAAATTTTATAAATAAACTTTGTACCAAATTTTTCTCACTTGCCTTTTTTTCAATAAAGTGTAAACTTGGTATTGCATTATCACTCTAATGAAATGCTCATCAATTTAATTTTGTTCATGGTGGGTGAAAACAAACATTCTGAACATGGTCATGTGCATACTTGGAACAAAATTTCGTAAGTAAAATTTGTACAATAAGAACTACCTAAAGAAGAATATATCACAGATCTTTACGTAGACCCTTTCATACATAACATCACAATAATGAAGTAATATATGTCACGCCCGATCCTCAACACGCACACATCCGTCTCACTTGGTCGATTTTATAATGCGATATCCCAGAACAATGTATCGCCGACCCTTTCATTTTTAAGCACATGCGGAAGCAGTTAAAATCCCCAGACAATAAAACGATGGGACAGAAAAGTAGGGCCATATTTTTCATATTGAAATTTATAACCAAAATTTTATACAAAACACAAACCAGAGCACTCTACAACTTTTTACTCTAAACTTTAATCACATCAAAAAGGAGATCTCAAAAGAAGATAAATTCTCGACCATTTGGGCCGTACTCAAGGCCCCTCTCGAGACTATCTTCTTCTTCCAAAAATCCTTCTCCTCATATCTCACCTCCGAGTTCTCCTTCTCGGATTCCTCCTCCTCAGCTCTTCAGCGGGGTCCTGAAATGGTTTCCCCAAACTGGGATGGGACTACGTCTCACGAGTTCTACCCCACTAAGCCCGGTTAGTAAACCATTATACTAAAGGCTGCCTAAACACGCACAGGGCAGAGGACTTACCTTGGTCTCAGATCCCACCTGCAAGTTAGTACAATTCACAATAGACACTTATTTACTCAAAACAAATAGAACCAGTCGATTACATGTCATACGAATCAATCCCCACTATGGGATATTTAAAAGCTAAGCCACGTGCATTCTCCAGGACGACCTTCCAAGTCTCCGAGTCCACGTGCCTCGAACCTTGGGCCCACGTGCATTCTCTAAGGCGACCTCTTCGCCAAGGTGGTACATCAAGTCATCGAGCCACGTGCCCTTTTAGATGTCAGTCTCAATTACCGAATCCACGTGCATTCTCTAAGGCACTCATTTGCCAAAGTGACGCATCAAATCACCAAGCCACGTGTCCTTTTTACGATGCCGGGCCCACGTGCCTTCTCTTAGGTGCTATCTCACCAAAGTGATGCATCAATTCACCGAGCCCACGTGCCCTTTTAGATGCTTGAGCCCACGTGCATTCTCTTAGGTGCTATCTCACCAAAGTGATGCATCAATTCACCGAGCCCACGTGCCCTTTTAGATGCCAAACTCTGTCACCGAGCCACGTGCATTCTCCAGGATGACATACCGAGTCTCCAAGCCACGTACATTCTCTCAGGCGACCTTTTCGCCAATGTGACATATTCAACCACTGAACTCACGTGCATTCTCCAGGTGACATTCCAATTCACCGAGCCCACGTGTCCTCTTTCAAGTGATTACCAATCTACTTTCAATACCAATAACCAATGCCCAACGATTTCTCAATCAAATAATTAAATCAACTCAACAAAGAATTATAAATGCTGAATAACATACTTGGCCATTTACCAATCAACAATTCAATCTCAATCAATTCCAATCAATTTAGGGTAAATCCCTAAAATATCACAATTTATTCAATTTCATACAACGTGGAGCTCAAATAAATAAACGGACTGCACCACGATGATCAGCACGAGATTTCGGTCGTCGGCCATCAAAATCTTAATTTCAGAAAATTAATTAATTTATTTATTTATTTCGAAAATTAAATAATTATTATTAAAAATTCAATTTAGCTCAAAATAAAGCCCGATTAAATAAACGGACTTCACCACAGTCATCAGCATAATTTTCCGGTTCCAGGCCATCTCAGTTGAATTTTTGGAAAATAAATAATTATTTAATTTAATTCTGAAAATTAATATTTAAATACTAAAAATTCCACTTAGGCCCGAAAAGCCTAATTGGAGCCCACCAAGGGTCGGGAAAAATCCCGAGGCACTTCTAATAATTAGTAGACCACGTCTACTTGCTAATTGCGCAATCAATTTATCTAAATCGCATCACAATTGACTAATAATTGCTAATTTATTCTAATCTAACAACCTAAACATAATTACTTAAAAATAAACCAACCTTTAGCATAATTAGCCAACTAATCCTGGATTAGTGAGATTACTCACCAAATCGCCCGCAAATCGGATCAATCCGACGGCGGCGATGCGGAACGATTCTTCCAAAAGCGACTCACGAATCCGGGGCTCGGAAACGGCCCAAAACGAGCCCGAAGTCGCTGGAATCCCACTCATGGGTTTCTGCCCTAGGCTAGCCAGCGCCAATCCAGCGGCCAAAATGGCGAGGGGAGGGCGGCGGAGAGCAAGGGGAACGTCAGGGAGGTCGAGCAGTGCTGGGTGGTGGCTGGAGCTGGCCGGACGGGGCTGAACAGAGGCGAAACGGGCTGAGTAGGGGCCGATTCGCGCGGGGGAAGGGGCGGCAAGCGCAAGCGGCGCACGGGCGGCGAATGGCGGGCATGCGGCGTGCGCGGGCAGCGGTGCAGCGGCGGGACGGGCGGTCACGGCGAGCTGCTGTCTCCAATTTTTACTTCTGGTTTCTCTTGCTCGAGCGAGCAAAGGAGAAAAAGAAGAAGAGAGAGAGAGAGAGAGAGAGAAGAAGAAGAAGAAGAAGAAGAAGAAGATGAGGATTGACCAGTCAAAAGTAAAAAGGAGAGAGAGAAGGTGGGCGGTGGGGGATTCGCACGAAGGGGGAGGGAAAGGGGAGAGGAGAGAGAGAAAGAAAAGGGGGAGAGAGAGAAAAAGGAAAAATAAAATACATAAGACATATATGTCAATTTTTCTTTTCTCTTTTCCTTTTCCTTTCTATTTTCTTTTGGTCTTCAATTTTTCTTCCGATAATTTCTTTCTTGAAATTTCGGACCCGTCAATAAATTGACGAGCGATGGGACAGATCTTAAAAATAAGAATTATGACGCGCTTAAAATTCGATTCCCGAAATCGAGTTCAATTTCATGGTTAAAAATCGATCATACGTGATTTTAGCTCAATCCAACCAATTAGGTAGCTTTTAGGGATTTTTAGCTGATACATCCCTTAACGGTTTTACCCAATAGGTTAGTTAACTCGTGAGTGATCAGCTCAGAGAAAAAGGGTCATAGGCACGCCGATGAAATGCCCATTTCGCTTTTTCGAAACGGGGTCGAATTTCAGGATGTCACAATATAGTTCATTGTTCTATTTCATCATATTGGATTTGATAAGTGAATACTTAAAAACAAAATTACAAAAGTCGGAAACACAAAGTCATGAAATCTCAGGCATATTATGATCCCTCGCAATTTTATTTGCAATCCTTGTCCTAAGCATGTTTATTCCAGGTGCATCATGCAATGTATCATCTGCAACCTCCACTTTTGTAGGTCTGCATGGATACTCCGAATCTCCATATAGGGAAAAGTTTCTATCCATCGTATCTTGATCACGAATGTAATTATGGAGATCACAACAAGCAATTACAACAAGTGCTTGCTTCCGAATTGTAAATGGAAGCATCCGTCTCAAAATGGTGAATCGATTATTTAATGCCCCAAATGACCTCTCAATTACATTTCTTAGTAAAGAGTGCTTCTTGTTGAAAAATTCTCTTGCTGTCCTTGGTCGTCCCCCATTCCCTCTATACTCGCTTAAATGATACTGATCGCCTCTAAATGGAGTTAAAAATCCTGGAAGTGCTGCATAATCTGAATCTACCACGTAATATTTCCCTATAACATGATATATATAAATTTGTTGTGATATTGAACCATAATATATAATCATAAAATTGTCTTAATAAACAAAGTAAGTACCAGGTGGTGATCGGGAAATTGTAGTTACGGATTTTCGAGTGCTGCTGAAAGCACTCGACAATCGTTGGGAGATCCTTCCCATCTAGCATACACGAAAGTAAATTTCATATCAAAAGAGCAAATACACAGCACTCCTACCTCTAAATGGAATCTACTGAGATACAAGAACGGTAGCATCTATATGGGTGCCATCCATAGCACCTACGTAGCCTTGTCAATATATTAACAATCTAATATCATATAAGATTATCAACTACATGTATTTGATAGTATAAAATTAATATAAAAAGCATACCTTGAAGTAGTGTTTATGACTAGGATCAATAAGAATTTCTTGTGGAATGACGTCAAAGGACGATGGTTTGATTATCTCATTTGAAAGTTTAATCATTGCTTTCAACACTTTGTTGAAATACTTGCCAATCATTTCTCCTGAATGTTGGAATCTCTCGAGTAACCATACTTAAAAATATCCCAACTTGTTCATCTATTTGAACAAATCAACTATCTTTCAACCAACCCCTTACCCTCATTAAGTCACATAAATTCAGAAAACATGTCTCTCCATCCTAAATGCTTCATATATGCTATCTGAATGTCCATGAACAATCTCCCTTATCCATTCTCCTCCTGATAATTGACTGTCCCTAATAGGTTCTCTCGTATGGAGGGACGTGTCCATCGCAGCTAAGCAGAACCACACTACCAATATGTTAATATCATCACCCAAGAATTGTTCAATTGGTTGTGCTTGCTCATTATACACATTATTTGATCCCCCTTCCATAGTACCTATACAATCACAAAAATGACCAAAACATCAATATAGATTTTGAAAACACATCCCAATAACAATCAATAACATAAGTCATAAAATCTCAATAAGATATGCTATTACATATAAGTACACGAGTCTCAACACTAATCATATATGAATAAACTAAAGATTAATAGATAATATACGTTATACAGTTTAATGAAACTCCATGCAATTCATAATATATTTCCTAACATTTACTAAAGGAATTGAAGAAGGCCAATCCTCCTTGCAGTTGTGGATGTAATGAAAGCCTCCCTCCATTCTCAACTGACGCATGCTCGTTCCATTGCTTTATTATAAACATCTTGCTCTATCTCGGGCATACTCGGAGAATCCGGACTACAGTAGATACGGAGAAAGGGTCTACGGTGGTTGTGTAGTCCCCTGAGCTCGCAGAGCCACCACCAAATTGACTTGATGACCTAACTTTCATAAAATCTTGTATGGCTCTACAAGTTTCAGCAATACTGGATTGGTTACTCTTTCTTCTCCGCTTACTATTTGGAGTTCTATCCAATTTGTGCTTTCCACAAGCTGAAGTTCCAATATCGTCTACGTTGTAAAAAGTTTGTCATCACCGTGGTGTCCAATGAAATCATTTACATTGCTACCATCATAGTCACTACCCGCATTGACACCATCTGCATCGCCACCACTATTGTCACCACCTACATTGTCATTACCATTGTCATCATCATCCGACACATTCACATCTTGAGCACATCCTATGGCGTGATCCCCAGTAGCATATGTACCACAAAAAATAATACAAAGCTCAGGATACCGAGGAAATCCATTCTTCCTGAATCTTGCCCAATCAACATTATCCTACAATTTTTACAATAATGACATTTTAGAAATATAATCATACATTTTAAAATTGACATTTGTAATGATATCAAAATGACCACAAAGTTAAGAAATACCCGATATGAGATTCCCATATACTTGGATCGTCGACAACAACTCTTTTGTTTACATTATCCCAACCAAATCCGGACTGAGAAATGAGTTTGTGAAAACTACCATACTGTTTTTTCAGTTTGTTTACCTTGTTCCTCAGCTGAACCATGGTAAATTGGAATCCTGTCTATCTACTGAGTTTAGACTGTACATTCCTCCACCTCGCTTTGTTGAAAGTGGAAGAGGTGCGGTTTCCCTTTTTGACCTCATCCACCAATAAACCGATAAGTATATTGGTTACAGACTCCGTCCACTTTGCATTGAATGAGTGTCTCTCGGATGCCATTGAATCTTCGACCGGTTGAGCATCACATGAGTTATGAATTAAATCATTAACATAAAACCATAAGAACTACATGCCATACACAAAATTAGCATGGTAACCTATATGGATCCGTATACTCTATCCTATTTTGTGAACGGTCCAACTAAATTATAATATCTCTAAGATTAAGACAATGAAAAAAGAAGCCGAGAGGCCAACCTTAGCGTGCGGATGATTGTTTCCAAAGCCAGCAAATTGCGATTTAAGTGGCAAGGACTAGCAAATTCCGGACAGAGTAAGGGAAAAAGAATATGTCTTCGTGGATTGGCACCGGCAAGGCGGAACTTTGGATGGATCCACCAAAGTTCTCAAAGCATCAGCGTCAATAATGGATCCACCAAAACCAGTATTGTTCACCTGAGAAGGAGACAACTAATTGAGATAGAGTGAGGATGTACCTTAAGTAAAGAAAAATTCAAAACAAGAAGCAATAAGGCAACAACTAAATAGCGCCCTCCATTCTTTGCAAATCCATTACTTAAAGAAAAAATTGAAGCATTATAGCCATAAGATACCAAGGATCTCGCATAATGTATAATCCCCAACATTTCTACCAAAAAAAGTCCAACAACGTTGTTCTAATAGATTCACAAAGAATGCACTAAATGAACAAGTCGACAGCTATGCGATCGCATATGGAAAATGACATGGTAGGGCACAAACTTTTCACTAGCCAGTTGTCGCGACCTACCCTCGGGGGGAGGGGAGGAGAAGCAACACAGAAAACACCAGCATAAAACAGAGCGAGGGAGAGAATCGAGCCACTCTTTTCTCTTTTTTTTTTTTTTTTTTTTTTTTTTTTACTTTTATTTTTCTCCTCCCCTTTAGTCTACCCCTCTCACGTTCTCTTCTTCAAGCGTCATCTTCTTCCTTTTGTCTTTTTCACTTTTAACACCCACTTTTTTCTTTTCTTCTTCGATAATTTCCTCCCACGCCCGAAACAGGCCGTTCATTCCGAAGCCTCCATCACCGAATGCCCAACCCATTCTCTCACACCGAGCACTATCAGCAAAACAACGGCTGAGCTCGTCGTTTACTTCCACCATCGCCCATCTGAAGCCATTCGTTATTTGCGGCCAAAGTATCTAAGGGTCCAACTGAAAATGAATATAACGCAGCGAATATCAAGGAAACTCATTGCAAATCACGTATTTCTGAAGGAGTGCAAACTGCCCATCTCAACCACCGTTGGCAGCCGACACCCCCATTTATGACCACAAAAATAGCGAATGTACAGTGTGCAGACAGGAAAGACAACCCAACAAAATATCTTAGACTCGAGTACTTCCTCGTCCGTGAGGACTACCAAGACACGTTAAAAATTTGCAAAACAAATAGTAGGAACACAAAATGAAACAAAAAGAAAAGAAAAGGGGAATGCCTAGATTTTGTCTAATGATGCAAATGAAGACCAACAAACAACAATAGGTTTATAACACGTGAAACCTACCTATACATGTTCAAGAACAACCAGGAATCGGTAATGCAAACACCTAGGCTGGATTAGACACATTGTCAAACGTGTGGTGAGCATGGACTGGGGGAATAATATTAACGATTTTCAGGACTCGAACTCATCACCAGACTCAAAGAAATCGTCTAAAAAAAAAAAAGCATCTGAAATCAGTAACATTAGTTCACTCAAACCTGACATGCGTGTGGACTAACAGAAAGAACAAGCCTCGACTTCCGATTGGATCAAAATGTGGCTGAGCCGCAAGGGTTCATAGAGACACACAAAAAATACTAATATTAGATCAAATCCAACCAATACAGGACAAAACGCGAATTGAGAAGCTTAACACAAAGGCAGAAAAAGAAATGACAATAACTTGGACATTGATTCACATCACTTTGATATATTCAGCCACAAATCCATAGATCTACCAGATGTCATAGAGATTGAGATTAAAGAAACAATAATGTATAGAACTCTGAGACTAATAAAAGGCTATTTCGTCATGCCCGATGTTGTCAATTGACAGTCCACATACAATGAAAAGTGTTGCCAAACTAATGCTGCCAAACCTAAAAAAGTTTGTCGTTATTACATGCAGAATGAGCATGCAAGAAGTCAAATGGACATAATCACTCTGTCATTTCCAAAACCGCATGGAAAATGCACCATCACATAAGAATTGCCATGAACCTGGTGACAGCAATAGAAAACTGAAAGAACTTTAAAACAGATTACAAGGAGGCAGCAATGAGAGAGATCATCTAAAAAGGAGCGTATGCAAGAAGGTAAAAGTAGATATTAGCGCCGACAACCAATCTATTTTTGAAGGGACAAACAGGCTCGTTCTTGTCACTCATCATAGTTAGATACTGGCCATTGATAAGTATAGGCTTGAATAAATAGTTCTCAAGATTAGTATTGGGCAATCAGAAAATAATAGAAATAAAATTATTTCCAATGGGAGTGCCATCTACTTTCAATTCACAATAACCAGTTTATAGATACTTTTGCGGTTGATCCAGGTAACTTCGAGCATGCCCAACTGCCACTAGCCGTTCGTAAGTTCTTTCAATCTAAAAGGACCAAAATCTCATGGTTAAAGCGTATATTGCAAGCTAAATAAGAAAATGACAACTGAAAGAGAACTGTTCCAGATATTCCCTTGGTCAAAAGCCATCATTTCCTCCGAGGATAAAACCAACCTGAAAAAAATTGGATCACCAATTGCTTTTAGCAAATTCAGACGCTCCTAAAACTTTGCCGCCGTACCATCTTCACCATCCATGTAAAGCCATTCTTGCACCTAAAACAATAGCCAAATAACTAATTGAATACCAGATTACGTTGTATTTTTCTAAGCTATTGGGGATGAGAGGGAGGGAGGGAGAGGATAACCTCATCAAGCTTTGCAATGAAAGATTGGCATTCATCGGCGGTAGAGACCTTTTCAAGTTCCTCAGATGTCTCAATCTGTGAGCAATAGGAGGCAAAAACGTTAGCAACATTAGTTAGCATAATAGACAATAGGGCAAGTGAGCACGGCCGAGCGAGCAAACGAGGCTCGTGCTCGCTGGCTCGAGCAGAGAAGCAAGCGAGCAGACGCTCGCTGCTCTGCTTGCTTGAGTGTGAGCAACAGCGAGCGAGCTGCTCATCTAGGCAAGCCTGCTAGTACAGATCTCGAGCAAGCAGACGAGCTGTTGCTGCAGATCTGGCGAGCAAAGCTGCCACAGATCTGGGCAAGCGTTGGCTCGAGCGAGCCCTCACACTCGAGCTCCGACCAGCCATCGCCCAGATCTGCGAGGGGTGGCTCTCACCGAAGTGAAGACAATCGATGAAGGAGGAGCAGTGAGCAGGTTTACCTGGTGAAGGAACAGCAGCTGTCGGACCGAGAGGACGACGGTGGAGAAGCTTGATGGTCTCGAGACGAGAGGCGGCTGTCGGACCTTTGGAGAAGACGACGGTGGAGACGCTCGCAGGGAGGAGAGGCGATGTTCGAAGGGAGCAAGAAATAGAATAGAAACACGATTTTGTTCATTTTTGTTCTTCAAATATGTTTCAGAAATAAGAAACATAAATTTGTTGTTTTTATTTACGTTCCTTTTTATTTAAAGGAACAAAAAAAAAAAAAAGGAACCAAAACGCACCCAAATGCGTTTATGTTCCTTTTTGTTCCCAGGAACAAAAAACACAAAAATTGTTCAAAAACAGAAAAAAAAAAAAAAAAAAAGAGTGCAAACAAACGCACCCTTAGAAAAAGAGGCAAGTACTTTCCAATTTGAAACAAATCTGGCCAATGTCCCTCTATCGCCGTTAAAACATGGAATATTCTGTTAAAGTCCTCCCCAAATATCAGTTTTGGGCCTTTTGGCCCTTTCTGTTATCTTTTAATTTATATTTTTTGGTTGGTGGGATTTTGTTTAATTGTACGACTGTTGGACTATGTGCGTCGCACCTGACAAGGCGATATTTGCGCTTTAGCTACCAATCACAAAGCATTATCCTTAAGTTTTTGGTCAATATTTTATTTTGCTCCATTACTATCCTAATAGACACCCCTTATCAAAATAAGGAGGAAATGCATTTGAACCAAAGACACCTTCGTTTTGCAAAAATGAGAGATTTGTAACATTTTTTTGAAAAATGGCTGTTTATATAATTTAAATAGAAAAAATTTTCATCGTTCACGAAAATATTTAGACATAAATTATTATCAACGATAAAAATATTTTCCGTTCACTAATTTTTATAAATGATATAAGCAATTGATTTTGCGGAATTTTTTTCATATCACTTATTTTTCGTGAAACAAATGCATCAAAAGAAAAACACACCTTAATTTTAATTTTGTAGCACGCATCTGATCTCATGTGTGCGGCCGCAATTGTACTTTTTTTTTTTTGTAAAAAGGGTAAAATTAGTCCTTTGCTAAGAAGGAAAACATTTTGCCGCTCAACACCACCATATCCGAGAGGATTTTAAACCATTTTCAGACATGTTCATTTTTTTTTTTTTTTTTTTGGGTTCTTCATTTAATTTTTTTAATTTTTGGGGGAAAACAAAACAATCTATGACGTCTATCCACATTTCAATCTCAGACACTGCTTAGAAAGGGAAGGGGTGGGCGCGAGTAGCACTTTTAGTTTTGAGCTGAATATGGCCCGAGAGAAAAAAAAAAACCTTGGAAAGGCACTAATACACGGAATTCCCAATTCATAGAATGGAACATTGATACGAACCAATGGCCCGTGCTGCTGTTGTGACCCTCCCAGATTGGAGTCCGAGGGAGCGTGTTCAGAGGTAATGTCGTGCGGGGATCAATGATCCTCATCTGGCATAGATTTCCCCAAATTCTTACCGTACGCAACGTTGAAAAATTCATATGATTGATGCATCTATGAAATTCTGTCTAACTTGGAGTCGTCATTAACTTATTGGAGCCAACTATAAGTCAAGTGAAACATAAGAAGACATCTCACTTCTTATGCAATTAGTTATCTAACTAAGGCCAACTAAGGCCCTTTTGGTATTGTAATTTGATTGTCTATCAACTAAATAGTTAAAAATGTTACCATCCTGGCATTTTTAGTGTTTCTAGGCTTTGAACTAAAAGTCTGAGTAGTTTTCTACTAAAAGATTACCCCTGAAGGGCTTGAACAAGTGGTTCACCTATAATGGGAAGGCATATTTGCAAAAACTGACTCCATCTTCTCCAGTTTTAAGCCTAGGTCCATTTATGGCTCCAACCTTTTATTATCCTACCCGCTAAATGATGTCTATACATTGGTGTGCAATTAGAAAAGTAAACAACGACAATTAATGTGATAAATGTAAAGTGCAAGAAAATTATTAGAGTTATTAAATAATAAGCCTTAATTTTATCTAATAATTTAAATTTTTAGACAGTTGGCGGTGGTTTCACCAAAATATCACATTATATTAGAGTCGGGAAGTCCTGAGTTTGAATCTTATGAGACACCATTTGCCTTCTCAATTATATTTCTAACATTTATCACTAGACTAAAAGACCAAATTAAGTGTGAGAAAGAGTATTTGAATAATTAAATATTAAATCACATATTTATATAATAGTGTAAACTTTTAAAATAATTCACAGTAATCCTATCAAATCTCACAAAAATAAACACAATACGATGCTGGGCAAAGAATATAGATGACATCTTTGTTGAGAGCCAAGACAACAACCCTCTCTAGTTCAATCATATAATCCAAATTCTAGTTTGTTGACTAAAGAAGAGACACTAAGAATTCTCTAATGATATTAAAGGCTCAAAGAGATATTGTTGAAAGTAAACCTAATATAAACTCTCCAGTTTTTTTTTTTCACTTTTCTACAATTTTTTAATTTTTTTTTTATCTAAGGAGGAATTATCTAAAAAGTTCAAATAGCCCTAAAAATCAAGAAAAAGGTGACATCCTAAAATATGTGAACATGATCGAAAGGAAACTCAACCAATTACAATACAAGACCCTAACTATCTGATTGAGACCTTTATTTTCTTACCCTTATTATTTATTATTTTTTAATTTTTATTTTTATTTTCATTTCTCTCCTGCGTTCATACACGTGACGCACAATCGGATTCTCATTTCCATTTTTTTTTTTTCCTTATCTTCTTTGGTCTAATGTTTCCCGAACAGGTATTCCTGCAGATTTCTCTTTGTTCCGCTTTCCTTGCGCTTTCATTCTGGGACGTGAATACATATTATGGGAACAAAACCTCCATTAAACCACACTCGGGTCCATGCTTTCACAAACTTCCATTGTTCTTTCTCTCTTTCACACCAAACACCTCCAGGGAGAGACACTTAAGACATTCATTTCCAGAAAACAAACACTTGCTTAATCTCAATCATCTATTCCCATTCATCCGTTCACTCTTTCCTTCATCCCAGCAAACAAGAACCTCGATTACATTAAAATGTTTCAATGGTTCAGTCAGTTAAGCTATGCAACTCGTGGCAGATTAACTTGCTTCATATATTGATCCATACGCAGCAGAGAAAATAGCAAAGTGAGCCAGAGTTGAAGACACGACACGTAAATGAAATGATACTAGAACAAAGCAAGCTTGGTCTATGGAAATCTCGTGATCGAATCAGAAATAATCCAAAACAAAAATAAAGCAGTGATGCTACGTGGATTATGCGTACATATTGATCATTAACAACAATCACGCACACATGCTATATGAACAAATGATCAATAGCCAAGCACGCTGTTGACTTAGGAAATTCTTCAAACACATTATAGGCGGTGAACTCTCTTTCAACCAATCACACTTTCAACTTTCACCGATTTATCTGGGAGGCTTGATTGAACGGAAATCACGAATCTCACGACCAATGCAAGCGATTCTGAAATATCGATAGGAGAGCGCCTGCGAGGAGGGAGACAGAGAGAGAGCCCGACTTCAAGGCCTTGTATCCGTTTCTCTCCTGGGTTTCCAACTTTGGGCTTTACTTGTCAATTCTATGGGCCGCATGAAGGATTGGAGTCTGATGGGCCTGCATTGCTCGGCTCAATTGAATAAATCCGGATTGCAAGGGCCAGGACTTAGGTGATGGGCCGAACTGGTCCAAATTGCACGAGCCTTCGCTTCTAATAAAAAAATGCTACGATAAGACGTGCTAACGACTGGTCCAATCACTGATAAATTTATGCACAAGAAACAGCATGGACTACGAAGTCTTAGTTTTATTTTATTATATTATATAAAGTTAGAATTTATATACCAAAAAAAAAAAAAAATGATAGGTGGACCAAGTGATTAAGCACCATAAAACATATCATGCCTCAACCATCCTTCTAATGTATAGTATCTTAATATCTACACATAATAAATTGAATTTGACGACTTGACAAAAACAAATTATCATTCACAGTAAGTAACTATGACTTCTTATTCCTAGCAATCCAAATATGAATTATAAGCAGGATTCAAAACAAAGATGATAACAACTCAAAGTGCCTTAATTGCCAACTCGTGCAATGCCAACAAGTCATAAAGAAGGTGAAAATCGAACTCAATTGCCTTAATTACTTCAACAGTAATGATCTCCAGAATATTATCATAAATTTGACAACAAGCTTGTTAAGATAATTAAAGGTGACAATCTATTTGTTAAAATCGAAAGACAATGAATAAGATATCATTTGTTACGAACGATTTTCGATTTTGATGGCCATGGCACATCCTAAAATTGACCGAGCGATCATATTCAAAAGAGTATTTGAAGGAAAATTGCTAATCGTCAGCCATGATGTCAATTTGAAGAAAGATGACTTCATCCATTTTTAAAGACAAAGATATCATGAACGTGAATGGGCCCCTAAGATAAAGTTCTTGCCTAACAAAGCTTGGAAAATTTCCGAACAAACACGCTAGATAATTCATATTAACCAAACCCATTTTTGTTTTTTTTTCCTCTTATTTTGAAGAGTGGAGATTCTTTCTTTCCGCACTCCAACTTGACTTGAACCCGCTGATGTTTACATTTCCTGGTCAACGACATATACTTTTATCTGTTACTCATGCAACAAGCTACTGATGTTCATATTTGAGCTAATAATCAATCCAAGAACCAATGAATATCTTCCACGGCAAGAAAATATTTCTCATAAGGATGATCTCCTGCAAGCTTTCTTTCCTCCTCTGCAGTTGTTCCTTCAATTTTAGATTGATTAGCGGCCCTGCAACATGCACGGATGATGAGACTTCATTTGTATAACTCAAAAGTTGAATAAGAAAAAGGAAAGATGGTGGCCTCAAATGACACATGCGGTGATCAAGTCAACTTTTGGTTAGGACAAGTCGAGGATGAAGGTTCATGTGTTCATATGGGTTGTTGATGAACATTGGTTTTTGGTTTGATCTCCCGGACAAGTCTTCGCTCAACGCTTCATCAGAGACCCAGCCATAACCTAAGAAAAATTGCTAGGACAAGACATACTGACAACTCGGTGAGATCCAATCACCAATAAGTTTCATGCAAAAGAAATAGCACGGACCGTGAAGTCTTTTTATTTGTTAATAAGGCTCTATTTATTTCACAAAAATTATTTTTAGAAAGTTATTTTCTAGGAAAATGACAATATTTTCTGCCATTTAGTTGACACTTAAAAAAGACTGACAAAAAATTTTCATCATTTGATAAGAAAAAAATTTCAAGTTTTTAAATTTTTAATTTTATTCCTTTCTTTTTTCCTTCTAATTTTTTGTCTTTCTTCACCAGCCGCTTGGCCTTAGTGACAACCGACAAGGGTCGAGCTTGCATAACCCAGCGAACTCGAGCCTTGTTGGATCTTGGTGAGCTCAAGCGTCATCAACCTCAACCGAGACTCCACCTTGCCAGATTCGGCGTGGTCAAGCTTGAGGTGAGGTAGAGGTGAGCTTGAGACTCGCTAATTCCTGATTTTGATTCCAACCTCTGGTGGCCCTGAGCTTGCTGGATTTGGCGAGATGGAACCCTGCACGAGGCCAATGAGGCTCAAGCTCGCCCATCGCCGTGGCCTGCTATTGATAATTCAGCACTAAAACCAAAGGTGGAGTAACCTCACGCGCTGCACGTGCCAAAACGACGCGGATCTTTTCCTATTCTCAATTACGAAAAGTAAAAATTTGCCCAGTTAAAATATTCCGTATACTCCATCAAATCATATTTGCTATTTATTTTATATAATTAGGAAGAGTCAGTGATCTTCTATGCTCCTCCTTTAGTTCTTGTTTGGATGGTGATTGCCATTTTATCGAACAGATTGCACACCACAAGATGACAATCATAAACGACAGACTATTGAAAGATTTCCATGCGCGCATGACGGATATATAAATCAGTCAACTTTAATGATCATAGAAAAATAAAAGATATGCCTAATTCTATGATCAGCCCGAAATAAAAAATTACTACCTATAAGTTATCCATAAATGCGTATCGGCACACTCAAAATACTTGAAATAAAAGATCAATTTGCACGAGACCCAGGTGTCGGGCGTGCGAGTGGGCATCGGTTTCTCGTGTGGCAACAATGGCCTATTTGTCTGGATATATTACTCTTCATTTTCCTATGAAGACTTACTATTGGTATTTGTCAAAAAATTATTATATATATCACGAGTTACTTTTCCATAAAAAAACATACTAGTGAGATAATAATGGGGATAATTTACAGATCAAATATAAGTTACTAGTTGCTTTATATCCAAAGAAATTAGTAGTTACTAGTATAGTTGCTTTTCATCTATATTAGGAGAGAAGTTATTGACTGGAAAAAGATAGATACTCTATCTTGTGGAAGATAACTAAGATTATGCAAGATTTGCAAATCACGAATGAAACCACTAATTAATGTCATGTAATTCTTTTCTTCTTTTTTCGTTGAGTTCCCATTTAAATTTTTATTTCTGCTGCGTTTGAGTCATGCTGTTTTATGATCTCAAAAATTGCCAATCAAATTAATGTCCGCATATTTTTTAGTGATTAGTTTTCTCAATCGTTTCTTAATTCCTAGTTTTGTGTTCAAAAAGCTGTGTACGCATGTTGTGTGGAAAATTATCACTCCGGAGTAATTAAATTCAGCTTATTTTCCTCAGATTCAAATATCCTTTCTGTTAAAAGGTCGACTTCTTTCTGGGCATAAACTATATTTAGTGCTTGAAAGGAAATAGAATATATTGCGAAGTCTTTGTATTTGATTATAAGTAAAGAATATCCATACCAAGAAACTATAGGTGGATCAAGTCATTAAGCACCATGAAACATTTCATGCCTCAACCATCAATATGATGTATAACATTCTCAAAAGTTCAAGAACTAATTTATTTATAATATCTACACATAATAATCTGAATCTAACGCCACTTTTAATAGACTAAAAAATGTCATTCACAGTGAGTTACTACGATAGAGTTATCATAATTTCTTACTCCTAGTTATCCAAAAATGATAATACCATGTCTTAATTCCAAGCAAGTTTCAAAAGAAAGAGGATAACAACTTTCAGTTCAAGCGGTGAAACTGTTCATTGGAGTTCTTTCTCCCAAGAAAATAATCGTTTTGAAGTTCTTGATAGCTTCAAAATCAACTGAGATAGAAAGGTGATGGGGTCTATGAGCAAATTTTATATTTTGATGGTGACAATACATCGTACAAATGATCAAGCAATCATATGCAAAAGAGTATGTTAGGGAAATCGCTATTTGTCATCCACGATGTCAAAGGAGAGATTATCTCGTCCATTTTCAAAAGACAAATATATCATGAAATCATTATTCTATGAATGGGTACGGGCCCCAAAGAAAAATTATTGGCTAATGACGTCTTAGGCAAGATTATCATCATTTCTTACTACTTTCCCATGAAAGTTCTCAACTGAAAGAGTGGAAAATTTCAAACACATTAGACAATTCACATTAATGACCAAACTACCAAACCCATTTTTGTTTCTTCCTCTTATTTTACTCGAACAGTCGATGTTTCCATCTTTTGAATTTGTCCCCGTTCTAGATCTGATTTTTGAGAGTTCAGATTCTTTGCACTCCAACTTGACTTGTGAGATGTGAGGCGTGATGGCACGGCATATTAAACTAATTAGTCTTTGTTTCTTCTTTCCTGTTTTTGATAGAGAGGAGGTAATGAGGCAGTGATCCTCTACGCTTGGGATCCTCTCTGTTTAAAGTGTATCTCTTTAAGGTGTCCACGCATCGACTATGACCACCCACACAAGTCACTGTGCATGACGATATACAACCCCAAGCAACACTGGTCACAATGCCCAGCCGAACCTCCACCGCCAGCAACAGTCCGGGCCTCGCGACTACTGAGCCAGAGCAGAGGCCGACGAAGAAGAGAGGGGAGAAGGGGGGGAGAGCAGATGACTTCGAGCACTGCGACGGCAACAGGATGGGGTGTGATAGTGGCGGTAGTGCGGAGACATGGCTGGCAGCACGGAAACAATGGCGGTGCGTCTGGACCTGGTGCGGTGGAGGAAGGGGAAGGGGCGAGAAAAGGAAATGTACGGATTTGTTTGGTCTTTGGGTAAATTTTGACTTGCTGATCTAGATGTAACATTACAAGAAAACAAATGTAATATCGGGGATAGCCTCACCAAAGTTTCGTCCTGTAGTTTGTACAGGCATTAGACGAATCGAACCCTAGGATCTTATGATTTTGGCCCAAATCGTACTTCATTGGACGGCAAAGCATTCGCTGGTCTTTTAAAAATAAACGTGTCTTCCTAAACACACCGCTCAATGTGCTGCTTAGCACATAGGGTGAGAAGAAATTGAACATTGAACACGATCTGAATATGAAAGAGATTTCAACTCTTGAACAATCAATGAGAAATACCTCAGCTCAAATGTATTCATTCTTCTGAAGTTCGAGATCATGCTTTACAAGACTTCACCATTCTTGAAAATGCAGAGGTGAAGAGAATTGCTACAGATGATTCCAAGAGAAAACTGAGTTTTAAAGGATGAAGGTAAGTTCGCTCATCTCTATTCTCATTCTCTTATCCTTTTATACTAGTGCAGGTAGTTCAAGTACTTCTGTTACAAACTTGTTACAACAGAATAACCAATATAGAAATATGCGAGAGTTCTTCTAGCTTTAATCTGTGCAGTTCCTTTAATCCTGCTTGATCAACTTCTGTTTTTCCAGATTTTGATGCCATGGATTGCCAGCTCATTGATGCCATGGATCACTAGCTCATCAATTCATGCCATGGATCACCAGCTCATCAATCTTCCTCTGCTCAGATTCTTCAGATAACGACTTTCCTCTGCTCTAGCTTCCTCATTTCCAGCCTTCTGCCTCATTACTTCGCTAAGTCGATTCTTCCACTATCATTAGCTCTGTGTTTAATTGCTCTTTTGATATCTGTTTTATCTCTCTAACATCCCCCCTCAAATTGGGAATAGGTAGAGTACAAATTCCCAATTTGGTTCTCATATAAGAATGTACACTTCGTGTCAGTGATTTGGTGAAAATATCAGCTAATTGATAAGCACTTGGAATGTATCTGACTTGTAAAGATCCCGAAGATACTTTTTCTCGAACAAAGTGGAAATCTACTTCAATATGTTTGGTTCGAGCGTGTAAAACAGGATTTAAAGTGAGAGAGATGGCTGATTTATTATCACAGTACAAATGAATAGGAGGATTAAGAGAACAACCTATATCACGCAATACAAAACTAACCCAAGTAAGATCGGCAGTGGCTGATGCAAGAGCACGGTATTCGGCTTCAGTTTCTTTGCTGCCCAGGATATAAGGTTAGATCCAAGATATATACAAAAACCAGTTGTTGATCTTCTGGTTTCTGTACACCCCGCCCAATCGGCATCGAGAAACCATAGAGATTCATGGTACTTGTGAGAGTGAAGGAATAAGCCAAGCTTGATAGTTCCCTTGATATATCGCAAGACTCTTTTAACCGGTTGAAGTCGGCAATTGTAGGTTGCTGCATTCTTTGACAGAGAATATTAGTAGCATAAGCAATGTCGGTCGGTTAATGTAAGATATTGCGAGACCTCCAACTAGACTTCGATATTCGGTAGGATTGGTCAAAGGTATAGTATCATTGATTAGAATAGGTGGTTTTAATGCAAGAGGAGTTGAAACTGGTTTTGAGTTAAGCATATGAGCTCGAGTAAGAAGGTCTAGAGCATACTTGGTTTGACATAAGAACAGATAACTGAAGTTCGTGTAGCTTCAATGCCGAGGAAATAGTGCGGGGACCCTAAATCCTTCATATGAAAATGAATACTCAGAGAATTAATAAGATCAGAAATCATGTGAGGAGAGCTTCCAGTGAGAATTATATCATCTACATACAATAATAAGAGAATGGTTGCTGTTTTAGTATGCAGAATGAATAGGGAAGGATCGGAGAGCTGCGAAAAATCCATATTCGAGTAGGAAAGCTGCTAAACCTATCAAACCAAGCTCGAGGAGCTTGTCGAAGTCCATAAAGAGATCTTCGAAGAAGACAGACATGGTGAGGCTTTTGTGATTCTTTAAATCACGGAGGCTGCTCCATATATACCATTTCACTTAAGGTTCCATGTAAGAAGGCATTTTTGACATCTAATTGATGAATTTTCCATTGTTTCATCATAGCTACCGATAGAATTATTCGGATTGTTGCTTGTTTTACTACGGGCTGAAGGTTTCTGTGAAATCAAGACCTTCTTCTTGATGAAAACTTTTAGCTACAAGCCTTGCTTTGAGTCTATCCAGGCTTCCATCGGGTGCAAGTTTTGCCTTGAACACCCATACGCATCCGATAACATGCATATGATCATTTCGAGGAACTAAATCCCAGGTTTGATTCGATATAAGGCATCCATTTCTTCTTTCATTGCTTGATACCATCCTCGGTCTGCTAATGCTGACTTTACTGATTTTGGTTCTATAGGAACCTGATATTCAACTAGACATGCATATTTGGGATTTGCTTTAAAAATTCCAGATCGAAGTCTTGTTTGCATAGGATGAGTTGAAGAAGTACCTTGCATCTGTTCAGTTTCAGAACTGATTTGTATATGTTCTGTATTAGCATTTGATGTTGAGGTAGTCTCTTGACTTGTAGGTATTTGTTCCTCTATGATTGGAGATAGCAAATGCAATTCGGTAACTCGGAGAGGCATTATGAAGATCATTACGCATTTCGGTATCGGGTACTATCGGAATTGTGATTGACTCGCGGGATTATACGTATTGAACTCATTGTCTGTAGACTTGCGAAGTTGTTTGAGTTGATATGGTATGCTGCAAATGCTCCCTTGATATATTGTCTTGTGATTGATTCGCAGCGTAACTGGAAATAGAAGATAGTACTCCTTTTATCCCTTTGTTTGTATAAATCGATCCTGTTGATATTCGTATGTATAGTATGAGAGAAGGGAAAAACTTTCTCATCAAATATGACATGTCTGCTGATGTAGACTCTTCCATTTGTAGGTAAGAGACATCGTATCCCTTATGCTTCTCACTATATCCAAGAAAGATACATGTAAGTGATCTTGGATCAAACTTATGCTTTGTGTAGTGCCTGAGACATGGATAACATGCTGACCCAAAGACACGAAGATAAGAATATTCTGGTGTCTTGTTGTAGAGCTTATAATGGGGTGAATGCATATGTAGTTTTGTTGAGGGCAGAAGATTGATAATGTGAACTGCTGTTTTGAATGCATCTACCCAATATTTCAGTGGTACTGTAGCATGATACATCATTGCTAGACCCAATTCAATGACATGTCGATGCTTTCTTTCTGAGACACCATTTTGCTCTGGTGTGTGAGGGCAAGAGATATAGTGCTTGATTCCACATTTTTGTAGATGAGTTTGAAATTTACTGCTAGTAAACTCACCTCCTCCATCACTCTGAAAGATTTTGATCTTGTGGTTAAACTGATTTTCTATAAGTCTTTGAAACATAATGAATATCTCATAGACTTCTGACTTTTGTCTCATTGGGTATAACCAACTATACCGAGAAAAATCATCCACAAAAATGACATAATAGGAGAATTTCTGAACAGATTGAATTGGTGAAGGTCCCCATACATCACGGTGTATTCTTTCTAATGGAATATTCGAGATATGTTCGAGAAGTGGAAAGATAAAGGCGAGCTTTTGGCGGTTTGACAGCTACTACAAATATTCGAGCTTTAGAACTAAAATGAATGAGTTGTTGTTTTCGTAGAGTCTCCCTTTGTTTTAAGACGGGTGTGAGCAAGTCTTTGATGCCGAATGTCCTCTCCAACCTCTGGTTGAGTTTGTGTGAAGAAGACCTGCAACTTTAGGTTCCACACGGTATAGTCCCTTGACTTTCCTTCCTAGCTTCACATGTTGTATGTTTGTGATTGTCCTTCACATATACCCCATTTTTATCAAAAATAAAAAGCGGGGATAATCATCGGTGAGTTTTGACGATAGAAGATTCTTTTTGATTTCGGGGACTATTAAAACATCATTCGAGAGGTAATTTGCTATTTTCTATGTTCAATATTCCATTACCAATGCAGGAAATTGACAAATGAGATCCATCTCCTATCATGACAGTGTCAATACCATTATATATACCGAAGTTTTGAATCTTACCAGGTTCTGAGGTAATGTGAGCTGTAGCCCCTGTATCTGGGTACCATTCCGAGCCATATGGTTCTTCAATATGAAGCCGCTGCCAATGCGGTTGGTATTTCCTTTGCTGGTATGAGTTATCAAACCTGTACCAACATCCGAGTCTTTGTATGGCCTGATTTCTTACAAATCGACATTGCGGTAATCCATTACTCATAGGTTTTGTACTCTGTGTTTGTCTTCCACTATTCGGACTTTGTGGTGAATAAGACCTAACACCTTGATATCTTTGTGCGGGATTGGAATATGGTCTAAATCCTTGTCCAAAATTAGACCAATTATCCTTGTTAACCTGACCTTCTTGAGTTGAATTCAGGGTATTCATTTTAATATGTTGATTCCTTCGCTTACGTAACATTGTTTCCATACTCCCTTCGAGTGAATGACTGTCATCTACCATAGTTAGCTTCTCCTCGAAAATTTTCTCTTTGATTTCTAGGATTAACTCTCTGTGACTTGTTCCAATTCTTCTTTGCCCATAATAGGCCAAGTTGGTATTATACTCATTCACGAGAATATGTTTGTAATCGGGTTTCAAACCTTTCAAGTTGTGAAATTACCTCATCATATTCTGGCTGAGGCTTTAGACAATACATGGTTGTCCTGAAAGTTTCATATTTAGAATCTAGCCCTTCGAGTATGCCAAACATTCTTGTTATATCATCAACGAGGCTTTCCAATTGCATTTAAGCGATCACGAGATAGTTTTGAACTCACGAAGGTATTCGCTTAGTAATCTGTTTCTTTTCTTGCGGGCCTGAAGTTTTCCTCTCAACTCAAACTCCTTTGCAATAGATTTCTGTGTAAACTTATTTACAAGAGTCTGCCATACTTCAAGTGAGGTTTCTAAACCAATTATCAGACTTAGAATATTCTCTGATACAGCACCACTAATCCAGGATGATATGAGCTGGTCGGTTTTAATCCAATCCGGATGATCGGGATTCATTATTTCTCCTATTCTTTATCGTATCATTTGTGTTGGAGGTAATGTTTCACCATTAATAAAGCCAATCAGATCTTGGCTTTTCGAAATCGATTGAATTGAGCTTGCCATAACAGAAAGTTCTCTTCATTCAACTTGATAGTAACGAAATTAGCTATATTCACATGGATAGGGAAAGGATACTTCTGCACTCTAGTTGCCATTCTTATATGATCGAAACCTTGAAGATTTGAAGAAATAACCCAGCAAACTTTGAAGATCAACTACTTAAGAAACCACCAGAATCTCTATACTATCTTGCAGCAAGAACATATCAGATCTATTACTCCCAGGCATTCATGCTCTGATACCATGAGAAGAAATTGAACATTGAACATGATCTGAATATGAAAGAGATTTCAACTCTTGAACAATCAATGAGAAATACCTCAGCTCAAATGTATTCATTCTTCGAAGTTCGAGATCATGCTTTACAAGACTTCACCATTCTTGAAAATGTAGAGGTGAAGAGAATTGCTACGAGATGATTCCAAGAGAAAACTGAGTTTTAAAGGATGAAGGTAAGTTCGCTCATCTCTATTCTCATTCTCTTATCCTTTTATACTAGTGCAGGTAGTTCAAGTACTTTGTTACAAACTTGTTACAAGAATAACCAATATAGAAATATGCGAGAATTCTTCTAGCTTTAATCTGTGCGAGTTCCTTTAATTCCTGCTTGATCAACTTCTGTTTTTCCAGATTTTGATGCCATGGATTGCCAGCTCATTGATGCCATGGATCACCAGCTCATCAATTCATGCCATGGATCGCCAGCTCATCAATCTTCCTCTGCTCCAGATTCTTCAGATAACGACTTTCCTCTGCTCTAGCTTCCTCTATTCCAGCCTTCTCTGCCTCAGTTACTTCGCTAAGTCTGATTCTTCCACTATCATTAGCTCCTGTGTTTAATTGCTCTTTTGATATCTGTTTTATCTCTCTAACAGGGTTCAGAATGCGAGACAAGTTGCATTGCTTGATATAACGTGCACAGATGATGAAAGTTGATTTGTATAACTTGAAAGTTGAAAAAGAAGAAAGAGAGAGCGGGGCTTTCTCTTTGCCAGGCTCATTGGAAATAAAATGATTATCACATGTTAAAACGAATACTTCTCGGGTAACATTATGCATCCTAATATGTAGGTAACTAGTCCTTATAGATCCGATTACGTTATCCTATCAAAAGTGCATTACATGAGGTTTCACTCATACAGCGAAGAGCATAACCTCAAATGCTAGGATTCGAATATCAAGTGCGTGGCATTGTGACTAGGGTCGTGATAAGGGGGAAAGAAAGTTCATAGGCTTCTTTGGAAGTACTAAAAATCTAATGCTAGTGATTTGGGTTTGCATGTCATATCCGGGTCTTGTAATTGTAGCAAGTCATGTTGTTCGAGAATATTATATTGTCAATTATATATAGAAATTATGCATGATTATACAATTATGTTAGAACTTGTTAGTTTATATATATCCAGTAAAAGTGGATCCACGGATAACTTTTCTATTTTACTGAACCAACCAATCACATGCAAAAAGATAAAAAAAAGAATATGTACGTCAGGATAAATTGATATTTGTCATCATCCATGACATCAAATCCAAGAGATATATCACTAGTCTATGTTTCAAAGAGGAAGACGTCACGAAAGGTGCCGGGAATAATAAATGGATAGGCTTTAATAAACAATCATTACTTGACAAATGACCACGTTTTGTTTTCTTTTCTCTCATTATTTTACTTCGAATGGTCAATGTTTCCCATGTTCCCTCTATCTGTATTTGCCCACCTTCTAGATAGCAATTTGAATGAGCTCAAAATCTCCTTCCCTCTTCCATCCAACTTGATGTCAATACTAAACCAGCGCTCATTTTAGAAAATTGACGATAAACGAAAGCTTTTCCAAATACTTATTAAACATACTCGATACGAAGCACTTTTTATTTTTAGAACCTTTATCCTTCATAGTACAAAAAAGTTTTGGTCCTTTGAAAATTGAAGAATTTTCTTATGCGATTACTTAACAAATGCTCGATAGAACTGGTTAACAAATTCTATTTGAGAATAATAATGAATACCGTGTGTGTTTGTTGGTAAATGTGTAAATGAAATATGACTTATTCAAGATTTTGATGTTGTTATTTTAGATTATCAAGTAATTTCTGAGTTGTATAGAAGTATTTTTCTTTTACTCGTACGGAAACACATTAAGTTAATATAACGTGAAGTTTCTTATATATAATCCCATTTTCCTTGACCTTTGTAGTCTGAAATAGTTAGTGCAATGATATTACATAAGCTAAAAAAATTTGCCCAAGAAAACCGACCAAATCTCGTGCCACCTATTTACGTTCATCAACATATCTAGTTGATGGTGCATTGCTCGAACTGCTTGCACTAAATGCGAATATGTCTTTTTCTCGAGTATTTAGTGGTCATCAATGGATGCTGACTTTTACATTAATCTTTTTACAGTTTGAGAGTTGAAAACAATTGAAAAATAGTATTCTGTGTTGTATTGTGGGAAGAAATTATTAGTTAAGAAGCATAAATACCTTATCAAATTGACTCTAAAACCAAGTAAAGGATTTTTATTTTTTTTTCCACATCGTTCCTAATGTTCCAAATATACATATATTTTTAGATAATTATGAACAGATCATGGATTTCCTCAAGGTCAATTTTATCACGTATTACCTAAATTTTATGATTTTGACGTGTTTTCTGATCTAACGCTATTCGCTAGTTCTCTTATCCGTTCCATAATATATCTCGTATTCTTTTATTAAAAAGTAGTCGGTTTATATTTCAATTGCTTGAGCTTGTTTTGAGTCGATCTTTGATTAAACATGTAACTGCAATTTGATTAAATTGGAATCTCGATTGTAGTATTATATATTTATATAGATATTCGCTAATACCCACTCATAACAACATTGACGAAAACGAAGACTGAATTTCTTTATTCAAATCCATGGTTTAGTCTTCGGCATCTCCGGAATTTTCCCCGCTCTCACATGCAAGTGTCACGGGTACAAGCATTTGAATCAATAAAAGAAGAACCATGCCATATTTTCTAGTGAAATACAAAAATTAAATAAGACTAAGGAAATAAATTACAACTTTATTTCGTATTCAATTGCCCTATCTGAAAAGGGAGTCCCCATTTTCCCACGCAACGCACAAGACCAAATGTTAAATGGTCATGATGCCATTCGATTTGAAAATTAAATATCAATTTGGCCATTCAATGAATCTAGACGTGGCATTAATTTCTTTATTGAGCTGGCAATTAAGGGAAAATAGCAATTCGAGTATTATAAGTTAACTGGTGATTAATATTCTATAGGCACCGGAAACCAAGCAAACAAATTGCCACTAAACTAATAGAAGAAAACCGAACTAGAAAAGGGATTTGGTCTTAAAATAAGAAACTCTACGGGACCCTAAAGACAATCACAACCCTTTATTTAAACATAACAAATGTTTGAGATATAAACGCCCAGTCTATTGTTCTTCATTTGGTGGGTTGCTAAGGGGTTGCTTGTTTTTTCGAGGGACCACACGGTTACATGTCTCAATCGCTCTATATTATCATTAACATCATGAAATTACCAACAAATCAGTAGTATAACTTCATACGTTCGCTGGCTTCAGACCTTGAAACGCTCAAAAGCAAAGGAATGGCTCCTACAATGGAGAGAGACAGTGGCTCGAGGATTGAGTACGAGGTGTTCTTGAGCTTCAGAGGGTCTGACAGTCACCAAATATTCACCAATTGCCTCTATGAAGGCGTGAAAGGTGTGGGGATCCGAGTCTTTAGGGACGATGATGAGCTCTGAGCCGGGCAGAAGATCAAGGAAGAGCTCCCACGGGCCATTCAGAACTCAAGGATCTACATGCCCACCTTGTCAAGGAACTATGCATCCAGCAAATGGTGCCTCATCGAGCTTGCCACAATGGTTGAGATGGCATCGAAGTCAGATGGCACGAAAGAGATCCTCCCCATTTATTTCGACGTGAATTCAGATGACGTCAAGCTCAAGACTCCGCTGTACCGTGATGTGTTTGTGCAGCACGAGACGAACTTTGGAGCCGACCAAGTGAAGGCGTGGCGTGATGCCCTCTTGGAGGTCGAGGAAATCAAGAGATTGAATTTGAAAAATTATCGAGGGTAAGGAATTTTGTAGTGAACTTTGAGTACTTTTCACATGCATTATATTTTAGAAAACAGGAGAGTAGTGAGTTTTCCTTTTTTGGATTTATTTTCATCATGAGCTCGTCAATTTCGTGTTTCGAGCATAATAAATTGACTTGCGCGTTGGCGCAGCTATGGCGAACTCATTAAAGTGATCATCCAGGAAATCCTGGTTAAGCTGAATGCCAAATACAAGAACCTGACTGAACACTTGGTCGAAGATCATGTTCAGGTCGATGCAATTATGAAGCTGTTAAGTGTCGACTTTCGCGGTGTGCGTTTCGTGGGAATCCATGGAATAGGTAGTATTGGGAAGACAACACTAGCGAAAGTCATTTACAACAAAGTTTCTTCTTGCTTCGATCGCCGCAGTTTCCTCGAAAATATTCGAGAGATCTCCAGAAGATCGGACGGTCTTGTATATTTGCAGAAGCAATTGCTGTCAAGCATCCTCGATTTGAGGTTCAGCAACGATACTTTTATCCGCGACGTTGACCAAGGGATCGACATGATAAAGAAGGCACTCTGTGACAAGAAAATGCTCATCGTGCTCGATGATGTGGATGAGAAAGATCAGCTCGAAAAGCTGGTTGGGAAGAGCGATTGGTTCGAAAATGGAAGCAGGGTCATCATAACGACAAGGAACACGAGCATTGTGACCGACCGGATGGAAACATTAGAGGTCGACCCTCCCCGCTATCGGCATGGAGGTATCTTGTCATATGTGTTATTTATTTTTCTTTTGTGATCCCACATTTAGACTCAATTGTTGCGACTATTCAACATGCTTCATACCCTTTCGTGACAACCGCTCGTCTTGATGGGAGACGATATATATAAGGAACGTACGTTCATTTCTGACGGGTGATCAAAGTCTAACACAAAATCCTCACATTTAGAATACACCATCAATACGTGAGGAAATTTGGTTAGTAGAGTGCGCCTATTGCTTTCTTGATTTTTCTGGAGATTCGACAAACGTGAATGCAAATAATGGCTGGAGGTTTGTCTATAAACGATCTTGGCTTCCGCATATGAATTATTTATGTCTTACAATATGAAGTCAAGGAAAAGGGATTTGGTCAAGCGCTTCAGCTATTCTGTCGACATTCGTTTAGGAGAGACTCTCCTACAGAAGATTATGACAGCCTATCGAGACAGATCGTCTCAGCTTTAGGGAAGCTTCCTTTGGCTATCGAGGTGATAGGGTCATCTCTTTCTGGCGTTTCCACTGACAAGGCCTCATGGGAAGAGACGCTAAAAAAGTTACAGAAAGTTCCTCCGAAGAAAGTCCAAGAGACGTTGATGATAAGTTATGAGGGATTAGAACCAACGCAGCGGAAAGTTTTTCTGGACATCGCGTGCTTTTTCATCAAAAAAAATAAGAAATATCCGATTTTCATGTGGAGCGATCGTGAATACTATCCTCGTGATGCAATCAGAGTCGTCCTTCTTAGGTCCTTGATAAAGATTGGAGATGATAATAAGTTTTCAATGCATGACCAAGTTAGAGATCTTGGGAGGCACATTGTCTATGAAGAGAATTGCAGATTTCCTGGCAAGCGTAGCAGGGTATGGAATCCTGAGGAGGCATTGAACTTATTGAGGAATAAACAGGTATAACTTAATAGAACGTAATTTAGAGGCCATTCTGCTAGTTATTTCCAGGAAGTAGACAAACTTCACGGGGCTCACAGAGTTGACTTTTTCCTTTATTGTATGATTTGTTCTCATTCATGCTGATCACTAATGGCAGGCAAGTGAAGAAATAGAAGCACTGAGTCTGAGCTATAATTCTTCACTGATGAAGAATTACATAGTCTACGGAGTCTAAGGTTCCTCCGAGGGAAAGGGTTGAATTTTGTTGGGAACTTCAAAGATCATTGCGAGCTAAGATGGCTTTCTTGGCATGAGTGTCCTCCAAATTTCACAGCGACGAATTTTTGCCTAGTTAATTTGGTGGTGCTTGACCTTTCCAAGAGTAAAATTACTGAAGATTGGACCGGATGGAGTCAAATCAAGGTATTAATGTCTCCCCATATTGGCTTTTGATGCTTCTAATTCTTGGGACACAATGTTTTTCGTCCTCCTTTATATGATGCTTAATTTTTGTGCAGATGGCAAAAAGTTAAAAGTTTTAGATTTGAGAAGCTGCAATTGCTTGACAAGCACACCTGACTTATCTAGCTTCGCGTCTCTCGAGATATTGATTCTTGCTTGGTGTTCCAAGTTAGCCACCATAGATTGCTCCATTATTAACCTACAGAAGTTGAGCACTCCGAATATGGAAGGATGCAATTCTCTTCAGGAGTTGTCGGAAGAAGTTGGTTCTCTAAAATCTTTGATGGAGTTAATCATGCCCAAACATTCTCTGCTGTGCAAGCTTCCGGAGACAATTGGCAATTGGCAATCTTTGTCAAGTTTGAGTATAAAATGGAATGAGAGAATAAGCAGACTCCCACACTCTATTGGAGTATTTGCAAAAATCAAGCATTTGTCTATAGAAGGTTGCAAAGGGATCAAGGAGCTTCCGCCGTCACTCGGGGAATTAGAATCGCTGATTGAATTAGATCTATCATTCTCAGGAGTAGTCAATGTACCCGATTCAATCACAAATCTGAGGAAGCTCAAATTCATTAGGATGGGAAACACCAAGATAGGAAAGTTGCTTAATGCCATTGGGCGATTGGAGATGCTTGAAGAGTTACATTGCCCAGAGTGTCAGCACCTATCTGGTGAAATCCCATGTAGCATTGGGGAATTGTCCCATTTAAGGATCTTGGATGGATTGGGCACTCGCATCTCTGGATTGCCAGCCACAATGAGTCATCTCCCTTGTCTCGAACAACTTGAGTTGAAGGAGTGCCATGAGCTTCGACAATTGCCAGAGCTTCCCTCGAGCTTGACAAGCCTTACCCTTGATGTTTATTACTGTCAAATCACTCCAGACCTTACAAACCTATTTAATTTAGAACACTTGGACTTATCGTTCCACAGGGATTCTTATGGGGACACTAGCAAGTGGAAGGAACTTCTCTCACTTTGGAAAAACCTAAAATCTATCCACGGACTTCCATCTAGCTTGTCAACCTTGAAACTTACCGATATCACCCTGCTGCCACAGTTTTCCAGCTTCAGGAACCTGTCAAAACTCTCCGTTTCTAGCTGCTCGATGATGCATTTTCCAGCTCTTGAACACCTGGAGAATTTGAGGGAATTGTCTGTAGAAAATGCACATCTCTCATGGGAATGCCTGATCTATCAAATTTAAAGAATCTAGAAACCTTGCATCTATCCGACTTACAAGAACTGGTAGAAGTACAAGGTCTGGGGGACTTGGAATCTCTGGAGTCCCTAAAGATTACGTGTTGTGGGTCAATAGAAATATTGCCCAACCTATCGAAGCTGGGAAAGCTGAAGCATTTCGATCTGGAATGTTGTTCGGGGCTAAGATGCGTTGAAGGCCTAAGTGGCTTACGACATTTGACCCATGTGACTCTTAAAGATTGTGAGTCCCTGCAAGGTTTGCCAGATCTACCGAGAGGGACCAAGCTAGACACAGATTGGGAATCACCAGAAACGTCGGACCCTTGTGTTTATATCAGCGGCTAGACCAATCGGAGCTTTGGGGTACACTTGTACAGGAGATCGGGACAGAGTCTGAAGATATCACAACACAGCTCTTGCTAAGAGATCTTTAGATGGCAATCTCCTGAGCCGGCATTGTAACTGTTATATTCGGATTTTTTTTTTTTAAGGAAAGGACAACAAGTTTACAGAACAGTGGATAATCCTAAGGCGTAAGGTGTGGGCAGATTAAAAATGGGTCATAAGGTGTCCCGTCGTCTTCGTCCTTATTCATCTGAATTTTTATCGGATCAAGTTTCAAAGGCCTTGGAGACTTCAAGAGGTCAGGTTCCCATCATTTGATTCACGATCAACTGCTTAGGCACTTGAATTAACGTCAGCATAAGAAGACAATTGGAGATATGCTAGTAATCAATTCGTCAGATTAGACATTGTATCCATATCGTTTGATAATTATAAATTTGGCACTTACTTTCTTGATATTTATCTGTCTACGATCATAGAAGGCTAAATGTCCTGCGTTTTTCTACACTGCAGTTTCTCTAAAACATTGTATCACATGGTAGAATGGTTGGTGTAACTTGTGTTCATTTTTTGAGTTAATATGCTAAGTTTTCTCCCTTTTTCTTTTAAAACTTCCCATGTAGTCAGGAGCAATAGAAAGTCACTCCTAGGATGTGCAAGTTGTACTTGTTAGCTGGGTTCACTCTCACGTGGAGGAAGCACAATAAATAGCAAGTCCAAAAAGGCTCAATCCCATATGATTAGTCATATAAAGAAATAGAGTTTCTCATTATCTTTTAAGTGATAGCAGTAAAGAAGTTAGCAAAGATGCAGAGATGCAGTAACAAGAGAAAAAGATAAAGCAGAAAATTTGGAGTTTGGAAATCAGTCCGATTTACATCAAACTGGTATCGAATGTCGATTCATGGTCCGATTAAGCTGAAATTTTGTTAGCGTGTTTGTGGCATAATCTTCTTGAATCTAGACAGTTTGATTTTCATTTGAAGATCCATACACTAGGTTTTTTGTGGATTGACCAAAACTTACATTTTTGTTAGATTCATCCTTGATCTCTTGTGAGATTTATGCGTATTGCCAAGAATGATGTTCTTGAGATCTTTGCTACTATGTATTTACTAGAGCAAAACTTTATTCACCCGATTTTATTAATAGTGAAGATTTTTGGTGGACTCCGGCCTTGTGATTTTTAACTTCCTCACAAAGATGAGGTTTTTCACGAAAAAAATTGCCTTGTATTTACGTGTTTGATATTTATTTTGCTCTACTATATTGGTTCTTATTAGGTTTACATAAGAGGAGAGATTATTTTATTCTGCTACGTTAATACGATATTGTCTGGATTATTACTATTCTCCCATCAAAGTGGTATAAGAGTTTTGGTCATTGCTTGATTTTTCTGCCTTGTTTAAAACAATAGAAACGAATATGAGTAAAATGGTTATATTGAGTTGTTCGAATTATCATATTTGGAAAGAAAAATGGAAGACCTTTTATATGTAAAGGATTCTTATTTGCCCATATTTGCTTAAGAAAATCAAGTATGTGGTTATATTAGGCAATGGATAAATGATAATGTTTTGAACCATATAATTGATGAAATATATGCATGTAGTTCGTGGGATAAGCTCGAACAATTATTTGCTCGAAAAACTAGAAATAATAAGTTATTCTAATTAAACATCTAATGCTTTTGAAATATTTAGATGGTATTTGTTTGACTGATCATTTAAATTCTTTTAAAAAATGATCAATTAGTTAGTTGCAATGGGAATTAAGTTTGATGATGAGATACAAACGTTATGGTTGTTGGGTACTTTGCCAAACTCGTGAGAGACTTTTCGAACGTCTTTGTCTAATTCTGCCCGGATGATACGATTACCATGAATTTAGCCAAGAGTAGTGTTTTGAATGAAGAGATGAAAAGAAAGACATAGGGATCATCCTCTTCAAATTCTGATGCATTGGTTATTGAGAAAAGGGAAGTGAATCTCGAGGCCCGAGAAATAAAGACAAAAGCAGAGGCAAATACAATAGATTTGCTAATGTTGAGTACCGTATTGCCATCATAAGGGACATATTCAAAGGTTTTCCGTCAGTTCAAAAGGAGAATGGCAAAGAGAAAGAAAAGTGATAATGACAATGAAGACAATCATATTGCTGCACTTAAATAAGACTTTCTCATTATCTTTAATGGTGATGCGGTGAATTTTGTATGTCATGAAACCAGTAGGATAATTGATAGTGGTACATCTATTCATGCTACATCTTGTAGGAATTTCTTTACATCATACATGTCGGGTGACTTTGGATCTGTAAAGATGGGAAACAATGGGCTAGCTGAAGTTGTAGGCATTATTAATGTGTGCCTAGAGACCAATAATGACACGATGTTAGTATTGAATTATGTTAAGCATATACATAATATTCATTTGAACTTGATTTCTACAAGCAAGCTAGATAATGAGGGTATTGCAGCACCTTTAGTGATAATCGATGGAAGCTCACTAAGGATTCTCTAATTGTGGCTAGATGAAAAATATTCTTCATTTGTATTATGCATGCAAAGTTGTCCACAAACAAAATTAATCTAGTAGACAGTGAAGAGAGAGTTGAATTACGGTACAAGAGACTCAGTCACAACAGTGAGAATGGTTTGTCAATATTGACTAAGAAGAAGCTTCTTTCAAGTATGAAAAGTTCGGTGTTGAAGAGGTGTACTCAGTGTTTAGCAGGAAAACAAAGTAGAGTTGCATTCAAAAGTTTTCATCATTCAAAGAAAGTTAGGTATACTTGATCTAGTGCATTTTGATATTTGTGGTCCTATGAAGATAAAACCACTCGGCGGTTCTCTTTATTTTGTTATTTTCATAGATGATTATTCAAGAAAAATATGGGTTTATACCTTGAAAACTAAAAATCAAGTTCTAGATGCTTTTAAGTAGTTTCAGACTTCGGTTGAAAGACAAACTGGAAAGAAATTGAAATGCTCTAGAACTGATAATAGGAGAGAGTATATTGAACTTTTTGATGAATATTACAAACAACGAGCATTCGACATCAAAAGACACCTCCCAAGATGTCTCGGTTAAATGGCTCAGCTAAGAGAATGAACAAGACATTAGTTGAAAAGGTAAGATGTTTGCTTTCATAGTCAAAGTTGCCACAATCCTTTTGAGGTGAGGCTTTAAGTACAATTACACATGTATTAAATCTTACTTTATGCATTCCTCTATAGTTTAATGTTTCTAATAGAGTATGGACAAGTAAAGATGTTTCTTATGATTATTTGTGTGTCTTTGGGTGTAAGGCATTCGTGCATATCCCCAAAAATGAAAGGTCTAAACTTGATGTGAAGATACAACAATGCATATTTATTGGCTACGGATAGGAAATGCTTAGCTACAAATTTTATAATCGAGTCAAGAAGAAAATTGTAAGAAGCAGAGATATTGTGTTTATGGAAGATTAGACAATACAAGATATTGAGAAATCAAAGATAATTTCAATGCCATAGGTTAGTGATGATTTTGTTGACTTGGATCCAATTCCTCTCACACATATTCTTGCATAGGTTGATGAGGAACAGTAGGAAGTGAATGTTCTAGATAACGAACATGCTTTTGAACATGTTCAAACAAATAATATTGTTGTTGAATTAGAAGCTCCATTGGATGCTCTACCAAATGTTCTAGTTCGGAAATCTGTTGGAGACCATCGACATTCCACTAGATATTCTGAAGATGAGTATGTATTGTTGACAAACGCAGGAGAACCAGAGTGTTATGCAAAAGCAATAGAAGATGAGTGCAAAAGCAAATGGCTTAACGCTATGTAGAATGAAATGCAATCATTTTATGATAAACTACTTTTGAATTGGTGAAGTTACTTAAATGCAAAAGAGCTTTGAAGAACAAGTGGGTATATGAGTTGAAACAAAATGAACAAACTTCACAACCACGATACAAGGCTAGATTACTTGTTAAGGGATTCGGTTAGAGAAAGGGTATTGACTTTGATGATATATTTTCTCCAGTGGTGAAAATGTCTTCTACTCGTGTGGTATTAGGTTTGGCAGCTAGCTTAGATTTGGAGATTGAGTAGATGCATGTCAAGACAGCCTTCTTACATGGTGACTTGGAGGAAGAGATATATATGGAACAACCAGAGGGTTTCAAAGTAAAAGGAAAAGAATATTATGTTTGCAAGTTGAAGAAGAGTCTTTATGGCTTAAAGCAAGCATCGAGATAGTGGTACAAAAAGTTTATGTCAGTTCGACGGAACAAGGTTATAAGAAGATTTTGTCGAATAACTGTGTATTTATCCAAAAATTTTCTGATGATGACTTTATTATTCTCTTGTTTTATGTTGATGATATGTAAATTGAGTTGTTGAAGAAATAATTAAGTCTTTTGCCATGAAAGACTTAGGCACAATGAAGCAAATTCTTCGCATTAGAATTACTCAAGACGAGAGGTGAAAAAGTTATTCTTGTCACAAAAGAAGTACATCAAGAAGATTCTTCAAAAAATTTATATGAACAAGGCTAATGTAGTTAGTACTCCTCTTGTTACCCACTTTAAATTAAATGCAAAGCAAAGTCCTATGACTAATAAAGAGAAGAAAGACATGGAAAGTGTTACATATGCTTCAACTATAGAAGCTTAATGTATGCTTATTTGGTATGTACACGTCCAGGCTTAGCACATGCAGTTGGCATTGCTAGTTGTTATTTATCAAGTCCAAGTAAAGAGCACTAGAATGCAATAAAGTAAATCATGAGGTATCTTCAGGGAACTTCTTGTTTGAAACTCATTTTCGAAACTGGAAAACTTGAGTTAATTGGATACATAAATTCCAACTTGGCATGAGATATTAACACTCATAAATCTATTTTTGGTTATTTGATTTCTTTTGCTAGTAGGGTTATGTCATGGAAGTCAATATTGCATAAGTGTGTTGCACTTTCTACAATAGAAGCTGAATTTATTGCGACAACTATAGCAAGTAAAGATATGTTATGGCTGAAGAAATTCTTAGAAGAACTCGGGTTCAAGCAAAAGATGTATGTATTATTTTGTGACAATCAAAGTGCGATTCATCTTGGTAAGAATTCATCTTTCCATTCTATCAAAGCACATTGATGTTGGATATCATTTGATAATAGATGTTCTAGATGAGAAGCTATTGGAATTTGAGAAAATTCATACGTACCATAATGATTCCAATATGATGATGAAGACTCTTCCAAGGGAGAAGCTTGAACATTGCTGATTGGTAGCAAGGATGATGAATCCCTCCACATTGTCATGAGGGGGAAATTTGGTAGCTAGGTTTACTTCAGTGGAGGAAGCCCAATGAGTAGAAAGTCCAAAAAGGACTTGAGCCCATATGATAAGTCATATGGAGAAATATGGTTTCTTACTATCTTTTAAGTGATAGCCACAAAGAAGTTAGTAGATACACAGTAACAAGAAAAAAACATAAAGCAAAAAATCTGGGGTTTTGAATTAGTCTCGATTTACATCAAATTGGCATTGGAAGGCAATTCGTGGTTTGATTAAGCTGAAATTTTATTAGCATATTCATGGCGTTTGTGGCGCATGCTTCTCAAATTTGGATGGTTTGATTTTCTTTTAAAGCTCGTACACTAGGTTTTCGTGGATTGATAAAAACTTGTGTTTTTGGTCAAATTCATCCTTGATCTCTTGTGAAATTTATGCATATTGACAATAATGATGTTCTTGAGATCTTTGTTGCTATGTACATCTAGTATTTATTAGAGAAGAACTCTGTTCACTCGATTTTGTTGATAGTGAAGATTTTTGGATGGACTTGGTCCGTGAGTTTTATCGCCTCACACCGAGGAGGTTTTCCAACATAAAAATCTCATTGTGTTTGCGTGCTTGATATTTATTTTGCTATACTATATTGATTCTTATTAGGTTTACACAATATGGGAATTATTTTATTATGCTGCGTTGATCCAATATTGTCCGGGTTGTTCTTGTTCTCCCATCAGCACTTTCCTAGTAACTATTCCTCTTCTATACCCTAGGAGAAGCTACAATCTTATGATCTATTTGCGGTCGTAATTTTGGCCAGGTCTTTGTTTGAACTTGTGTGGATTTTTTCAAGCTTCAATTTCAATTGACAAAAGGCAAAAGCTTTTAGCAAAGCTAAAAAACATAGTCATAAAGCATAAAGCGTAAAGTTATTAAATTTGACCACTGTTGGTGTACCGATTTCTGGGAATTCCACGCGAATTATGAAAGAGAAGGTTTGTGATCCAGATTAGAGTAAACTCATTTCACAAGTATGCCAACAAATTCTGTTTGGCATATACTCTTAAACAATTACCAAAACTTCCCCAATTTGGTTTTGTCACTATGAATTTGCTATTATCATTACCATGAATGCTATATTTTGTTTGTCATCTATTCAGAATGCTAAACTGCCATTGTGTTTGTCCCAATTATATTGTAACTTTCTTTTATAAAGAATGAATTTCATTTCTCAGCAAAAGCCCGAAAAAAATGCCGCCCGATCAAAGCTGCTGATGGTGCATGTTGTTGGAGAACTTGGTGAACGGTGCTTGAAGACATCTTGTGTTGTTCACACTATGTCAATCCTAGAGTGGTTCAATTTGGCTCGAATCACTAAAATTCTACACCAGGAACAGGTTCTGAGTTCCTCATGTCGATAAAAGAACTTTGTATCAAATGGAAGTTTAAAAGAGGTATTCCATAACTAATAAACCCTCAACTCGCAAGCATCCCGAGGCAATTAGTAACTTGACATCTTTGTTGAGTTTTGAGTATAAAATGGAATGGGAGAATAAGCAGACTCCCACACTCCATTAGAACCTTAGCGAAAATCGCCCCTTTTTGTGTATAGAATGTTGCAAAGGAATAAAGGAGTTGCTGCACTCGCTTAGGAAATTAGCATGGCTAATTGAGTTAGATCTGTCGTCCCAGGAGTAGTCAATGTACCCAACTCAATTGGAAATCTGAAGAAACTCGCAATCAGGATGGGAAACATGAAGATAGGAAAGTTACCGGACGTGATCGGGCGTTTGGAGATGCTTGAAGAGTTATATTACCTAGACTGTCGGAGCCTATCTAGTGAAATCCAGTGTGATATTGGGGAATTGTCCCAATTTAGCCTTGGACCTGTCGGGCACTGGCATCTCTAAATTGCCTGCCACAATCGATAGTCTCCTTCATCTTGAAGAACTCGAGTTAAAGGAGTGACACGAGCTTTGACAATTGCTGCAACTTCACTCGAGCTTGACAAGCCTTTGATGCCTTTCACTGTGAAATTGCTTCCAACCTAGTTACTTTAAAATAATTGGACTTATCATTTTACAGGGATTATTATTTTGGGGGAACTAACAAGTGGAAGGAACTTCTCTCACCTTAGAAAAACATAAAATCCATCCATAGGCTTCCATTTAGTTTGTCAACCTTGTAACTTACCAATATCACTCTACTGCCATAGTTTTCCAGCTTTAGGAACTTGTCAAAACTCTCCGTTTCTAGCAGCTCGGCTGGACATTTTCCAGCTCTTGAATGACTGTAGAATTTGAGTTAATTGTCAGTAAAAAAATGTGCATTCCTCATGACAATACCTGATCTATCACGCTTGAAGAATCTAGAAACCTTGTGTCAAACTGACTTACAGACTTGTAGAAGTACAAGGAGGAAATTGGAACCTTCGGAGTCCTTAAAATTACGTGTTGTTCGTCAATGGAAATATTACCCAATTTATCAAAGTTGGAAAAGTTGCAGCGTTTCAACTTGGAATGTTGTCTAGGGGCAAGGGCCATTGAAGGCCTCAGTGGCCTATAATGTTTGCACCATGTGGCTGTTATAGATTGTGAGTCCGGGCAAAGTTAGTCAGATCCGCTGAGATGAACAAAGCTAAACACGGGTTGGGAATCACCAGAAACATGGGACTCTGGTGTTTGTGTCAGCAGCTAGATCAATCAGTATCTTGTGGCCCACTCTTATGGGAGATCAGGACAAGTAGTCTAAAGATTACCCAACACAATTCTTGCCAAGAGATCGTCTTGGCATTCTACTAAGCCAGGATGGTGACTATCATATTCGGCATTACTTTTAGGTTAGGACAAGCCTATAGAATAGTTCATAGGCCTAAAGCGTAAGGAGTGCGAAGATGAAAAATAGGCCGTAAGATTTTGAAGATTCTTGACTCTCGAAGAGAAGAATCAACATCTTCAAGTTTCAAGAAGGCGAAGAATTCAAAAAACTCAAAGAAAATTCAAAGAAAGAGAAGAGCAACAAATTCCCATTGGATCAAGCTTCCAAGCCCCATCTTCTTCTTCAACATACATTGAAGTCTCATAGGTCACATTTCAAAGCCCTGTCATCATCATCATTGTTCATCTGAATCCTGTCGTATCAAGATTCAAAGCCTTAAAGATTTCAAGAAGTCAAGTATTCCATCATTTGATTCGAGATTAACTGCTTAGACTCTCAAATAACATTTACATGAAGGAGAGAGTCGGAAGTATACTAGTAATCGAGTTGTTTAGAGATTGGATTCATATATTTGATATTAATAAATTGAGCACTAATTTGATGTCTCAAAATTAGAATCAAAATTTATTTGTATACGATCATAGATGGCTAAATGTCCTGTCTTTTATGCACCCTGCAATTTGTCCATAAAACATAGTTTTATATGTCAAAATGGCTATGTGACTTGCGCTCACAATTTTGGTGAATGTGCCAAGTTTGGTCCCTTTTTCTTTTCCAACATCTTTTGCGGTCGGGAGGTAATACGAAGTCACTTATGGTAATCTGCAAGTTTGTCACGACCTCTTTTTGTCGGCGCCCTTTAGAGGTGGGCGCCTTGCGGAGGCTAATGGTTTAGCTAGATCTATTTTAGCCCGGATTCTCCCAAGTCCACCAATTCACAAATTTAATAGTCCAAGTTTTTAACTTGTAAATTAATTTTAAAATGGAGTCGCTACTAATCGGTTTAGGGTAGGTCGACTAGAAACCCAAGCGAAATACCGGAAAAATACTCGCTCTGCGTAACCAGAGAAATTAGGATCGGGACTTGATTACACTAGTTAATCATTAATGCCATTTCAGTACCTAATCTTGTTTAAACCTTGAGTTTTTTTTTTTTTTTTTTTAGATATTCGAGGGATTTTCCATGCATTTATGGAAATACACATTTTGGGACCTTTTTTTTTTTTTGGAAAGTAAAGGGATATTTGGATTGTTTTTGCTATTTTTGGAAAATAAGTCTTTTTTGACTTTTTGGCTTTTTTGGGAAAATATGAGATATTTTTGATTTTTTTAATTTTATTTTCTGGAAAATAAAATATTATTTATTTTATATTAAAATAATATTAAAAAACGACCCAAGTCGAATTCTGGTTGGGGTTGACCGGGTCATCGACCTACGACCCGACGGAGCTGTGTTGTGGGCCGGACTCGGATTTTTTGATTGTTTTTCTTTTTAAATGTAAAAGCCCAAACCCATTTTGGCCCATTTTTATAAAAACCTCAGCCCAAAGGCTACTTGGCCCACGTGCACGAGGCTCGTCCCTAGGCGGAAACCCTACCTAGTTCAAACCCATGCTCGACCCGCTCTTTGACTCGGTTCCACGGCCGTGACCCGGCTCGTGGAACCCTACTTGGCCGCGACCCGCTTCTAACCCAACATGATGCTTCCTCCCTTTTTCGCTTGGACGCAACACTGACTGAGGGGCTGGGATGGCAAATCGGCGTCAATGACGGCAGCGATACAGAGGACAGCAACTATAGGTTGATGCGGCGTGGCGGCACAATGGCGGTGACTGGTGGAGATGCAGAGGGGCACGGCGGACGGGCGCGATTGGCAGACGGAGCTTCCGTGAGCTCGATAGCCGCAAGCTTTGGCTGCCAACCCAAAAGCGAGGTGACAGACGAGAGGGGGGGTCAGAGATGCTCACTGGCTTCAAGGATTTCGACCGAGGCTCGTCGGTAGGGGGCAGCATGCTGGTGGATGACAGCGTGTCGCGATGGCCAGATCTCGTGGATCCTCCTCGAGATTTGGTCTTTTGCTTTCCGGATCTACGGGTAGGGGATGGCGGCGGCGCGCAGCGGTCAAAGGGTGACGATGGCACACGGCGGCGGAAGTTTTGATGTGCGCGGTCGACGGGGGTCGGGAGGGACAGCAACGATGGTGGGTCCTTGACTTCTCAAATCTTGCACTTTTCCCTCCGATTCCTCTCTCACTCAGCCTTCACACGCTCGGATCTCTCCCCCACGGGCTCGCTTGTCGCCAGCCTCCCCTGAAGTCTCTTGGAGGGAGGTCGGTCGAGCTCGTGACCCGATTTCTCTTGCACGCTCACTCTTTGATCTCCCCTGAAGTCTCTCAAGGGAAATCTCTGAGTTCGCTGTGCCGTTTGACGGAGGTGGTGCCCGCTATTTATAGGTGAGGGGCGGCTAGTTGATGAAGCTTCGACCACCGATCTTCGCACACCAAACGGCCTCCATTGGCCGAACCGGCATCCCATCCGGCTTATCTAGCGAAGTGTGCTCGGCATTGAAGGCAACCATTAATGGCACTGAGATCTGTCATCTCCGACCATCGTCAACCTAAACTCCTCAGCTGTAAGTTGTCTTTCGCGCGTGTGAGTTGTAGAGGCGTAGGGGAAGAAGAAGAAGAAGAAGAAGAAAAGGGGGGCCGGGCTTTGGGGGAAAAAGGCTGGGCCTTGGGCTTGCATGGAAAAGAAGAAGAAGAGGGGGCTGCTTCTTTTTTTGCTTATTTATTTATTTATTTATTGTTGTTTTTGTTATTTGTTATATATTAAATACATAAACAAAGAGACTAAGGCCTAATTAAAAAACCTAATCAAAATTTAGGCGTCAATGCTACCCCTTTTTGAAGGTGAGCTCACAGAGATTATATTCAAAGACAAACTGATGCCTAAATTTTATATATGCATGTACATTATATTCTATTTGGGACCTATTGTCTTATGCAGAAAAAGAGCGATATAACATTACATATACTAAGATAGATAAGAAGATACCTGTAGTTACTTATCGAGTGTGAGTGAAATAGGGTGTGAACCCCGAGTTTTGGCAAGTATCAAGGTGTCATTTTACCTGATGCATGAATAAATTGCTTTTCCAAGACTCGAACCTTTCTTGTCGCTTTGTTGGAGCAATAAGTGGTTTGTCTAGGACCCAAACCTTTCTTCGGTCGCCTTGACAAGGAATCGCTTTTCAGGACTTGAATCTTTCTTGAGTCACCTATTAGAGCAACTCGGTTTACTCCGACCTTTCTTGGGAGATTCGCCGACCTCTCTTAGGGCATCGATTGGTTAGGGTGCCTAACCTTAGTTAAGGACACTGGATGGTACCCAACCTTTGTTGGGAGATGCGCCGACCTTTCTCAGGGCATCCGTTTGTTGGGAGATACCTGGACATTTACAAGTATTGAAGGGGTACTTGGATGATCACAAGTACAAACTCTTAGGATACCTGGACATCCGTAGGTATTGAAGGGGTACTTGGATGATCACAAGTACAAACTCTTGAAAGATACCTGGATATTTATAGGTATAGAATGGGTACTTGGATGATCACAAGTACAAACTCTTGGACGATACGGACGTTCGCGGTATCGAAGGGGTACTTGGATGATCACAAGTACAAAACTCTGAAGGATACTTGGACGTTCGCAAGTATTGAAGGGGTACTTGGATGATCATAAGTACAAACTCTTGGAGGATACCTAGATGTTCGCGAGGTATCGAAGGAGTACTTGCATGATCACAAGTACAAACTCTTGGAAGATATTTGGACGTTCACAAGTATTGAAGGGATACCTAGATGATCACAAGTACTAACTCTTGGTAGATGGAATTAAGGGCGTACCTGAGATATTTGTGAAGGTCTCTCACCTCCTGGTATGTGGAAATATCGATGATGGGTCTCACATATTGGTGAAGGTCTCTCACCTCTGGTAGTTGGAATATCAAGGACGTACCTTGGATATTCATGAAGGTCTCTCACTTCCTGGTAATTGGGAATATTGAGGACGTGCCTCGCATATTCATGAAAGTCTCTCACCTCCTGGTAAGTGGGAATATCGAGGACGTGCCTCTCATATTCATGAAAGTCTCTTACCTCCTGGTAATTGGGAATATCGATGACGTGCCTCGCATATTCATAAAGGTCTCTCACCTCCCGGTAAAGGGGAATATTGAGGACGTACCTTGTATATTCATGAAGGTCTCCCACCTCCGGTAATTAGGAATATCGAGGACGTGCCTTGCATATTCATAAAGGTCTTTCACCTCCTGGTAGTTGGAATATCGAGGACATACCTTGGATATTTATAAAGGTCTCCCACCTCCTAGTAATGGGGAATATCGAGGACGTACTTTAGATATTCATAAAGGTCTCTCATCTCCTAGTATGGGGAATATCAAAGCCTTGCCCCGCATATTCATGAAGGTCTCTCACCTTCTAGTAATTGGGAATATCGAAGACGTACTTTGGATATTCGTGAAGGTCTCCCACCTCCTGGCAACATAAACTTGAATGTAGCACAAGGCTTACCTAAATGGCAGCAGGTACTCAAAAGGGCTGGAACACCTGGGTAGCCACAAGTGTACAAAGTACTGGAATATTTGGATGAACACAAGTATTTAATGATACGATCTGGGACCACTTAGACAAGTCCAAGTGTTATGATGATAAGAGAGCATACTTGGGTAACTGTAGGTGCACAATGAGATGGAATACTTGAATGGCTACTAATGTTCAATGATACAATGTTGAGGACAACTCGGACAAGTCAAGTGTCACGGAAATGGAGTATCTGAACAGTGGCCAGTACTCAAAGACAAGAGAATACTTGGACAGTCACGAGCATCCAAACTTTAAAGACAACTCAAATAGGTCGAGTGTCAACAGAGGGAGTACTTGGCAAGTGGTAGGTATTCAAAGACAAGGGATACTTAGACGGTTGCAAGTACTCAAACTCAATGGACGACTCGAATAGGTTGAGTGTCAAGAAGAGAGTACGGACAGTGGTAGGTACTTTAAGACAAATGAGGATAGGGATATGCTTACTTAGCAATATCTCTGATCTCGAGAGTATGTTTGCTATTTGCACAATATGCACACATGATTGTATATGCTGTAAATTCATGAATTTAAATGTGATTCATGCATGACAATTTTGTCAGTTTTGTATCATTCGAATTCCATTATGGAAGATTTTGAAAGACAACATTTATTTAGAATGTAGATGTCTTGAGCATGCTAGATGAGGGACTTTCGGTACGAATGGACTTTCCGCTCACTCTCATGGAAAATGCTACCTTGACCATTGATGCAAGATTTATAAGGACCACACTTCTCACTATCATCATGTCAACAGGGGTCCGGCTATTCTCGCAAACGGTACGACTTTACCAATGTGAGAGGTCTTTGTCGAAATTATGATGAAGTCTTGGTCAGCAGCTCATCAAAGGGGACCACCAAGGTCGAAGCCGATGGACGAAAATGTTGCACTATCATCTCTAGGTTTACAAGTCAAGAACCCTGCGAAAAAAGATAGACACTTATGTACATATGAAATCTTATGTTAATTAAAGTGCCATAGTCTAAAGAGACTTTTACAATGGGAATGTAACGCAGACTTGGCTCACATGTAAGAGGGTGAGAGTTGGTGATTGTCTCGGCATTTGTTACTGGTCTTTCTTCTCACTGTCAAATGGAGATTCTATGGACCACAACCACAACTTTTTCCTTGTTGTATTTTTTATTAGGGGGCATTGGCCTTGCTTTTATCAGGTACACTTTGCTTTTTCATGCTCCTATTTTTATTCAAGTTCTCCATTCATGCGCATTGACCTTGCTTTTACCAGGTACACTGTTTTTTTATGCCCTGCTTTTTCTTGTCGTCAAAGGAACTGGCCTAGGTAAGTTCAATCAAAACACCGTTATTAGACTCTTGAGTCTTCATCTTCAATCGGCACTCTAGGCTATGGCAATGACTTTTGCTTTGCCTTAATGTGAGGGTAAAATTATAGACTCACTTGGGCTGTACAATGAATAAAAGTGCGCAGAGAAAGAATTGCTCTTTTGTCATTCTATGGCACTTAAATTAATGCGGGTGTTCATATGTGATAAAGACACCCAAAGATTGATGCAAGTGCGAGCAAGAAAATTTCTATCTCTCTTCTCACCTAATGATGCTGCTTTGCCTCGATATGCCCTAGGGTGGGGTGATTCTTGATGGGGGGGTAAGGCAGAAACTTCATCAGTGTAAGGAGCTCAAAGGGGTGAGCAATGAAATGCCTCTCACTGTTTTGGTTATCGTACTATTCGCGAGAGAACTATTTACCCTACGGTCATGGAATCTTTTGCACTCATCTCACAAATGTATAGATGAGGGGCGTGTGTAGGATATGGCTTACATTTCATCATTTTGACGCACCTCATCCAGCATGCTCAATTAATCTTGTATTCTTCATAGCTGTCTATTCTAATAATCCTTAGCAGAATCAGTGATCTAGGTAGACAAAATCATCATGCAAAAATCCATTTAGAAAAGGCATGCGGCATTTTAAACAGAGAGAGTTTGTACTCTTAAAACAAATGAATGGTTTTGACTCAAAAAAATACCATATTGACAACTTTAGGGGTTAACATAACGGTGTTTCCAAATATGTTAAATCTTGAATATCAAAAGGGTTATTCACAAAGGGGTGTCAATGGATCGTCTCTATTCAATAGGGAAATGACATAAGAAATATTAGCCAAGGATTAGGAATCTGATCGAGCATCTCTGCTTTTGCCCCTGCATAAGAGAAGATGTACAAGTAGATCAATTAGTCTGGCCAAAATCAAATGTGAGTTGATGCTTGAAGATTTTTTGTCATTTGCTTTGGTGATTACTCAGGATGCCATTTCGCTTAGGAGAGCTTATCAGAGTTTGACATGTCTTTCACCTTAATTTGTTATCCTTGTTTTTGACAGTCAAATGATCCCTTCACTGGTTTGCAGATGATTGGACCTGAAGTGCAAGTGGGACACGAAGTCCTATGTCTTTTGCTTCATTAAGTCAATTATTCTCCCGCATTAGGCTAAGGCGCCGGTGGCGTCAGTAGTGCGCTTCTTTTTTCATTTAACCGAATTGGCTTCTGGATGACATGTCTTTTTACACGAAGTCAAGTGAATTTGATACGAGTCTTTTCCATGTACTAGATTGGCCAATATTGATTTGCCAAACCTAACCATCAAGTTTGGTTCTTGAATCCCAATGCTTCCTGTCAATAGGGAAAATATGTCAAAAGAGAGTTCAGATACTGGGAATATCAGAAACGATACCAAATTACTTTTCCCCAGAGTTTATATTTGTTGACTCTTTAGGAATACTTGAATGTTAATGATGGCCTTTTGTCTTTGACACAGTTCAATGTCTCTTTTGATTGGCCCTCCTCCTTTGTGGCCCTATGTACACGATTGATGATTTGCAACGCCTTCCTTCCTGTGGAATTCTATCTTTGACCATATAACCATTAACGGCATTGAGCAAAGTCATGTACTTCAAGTTTCTATGGAATTTGATATGGACAATCAAAACTTCCAATTCTTCGATAGTAATTACTTCTTGCGAGAGCATGCGTCTTAAACAAAAAGTGAGGTATCTCAGTTCTAAGGTCATTGTTTGAAATAATGGGCTAGATAATGCCTCAACTGTCTAGATTTCCTCTCTGTTGACAGTAACCAATTTAAAAAAGAGAATAGATCCCTTCCTTATGCTTCTGGGCTTGTCGAAACTGGAAGTCCTGTTAATGAAACCACATCATCTAATTGCTTAGGCATATTGTGGGGAAAAGATATTGCTCCGGCTTAAGAAGGAGTTAGGTAGGAGCGAGGTGGAGTGCACGGGGCTCCGGGGATGGCTTGATTTCAACGGTATGCTGTACCTATTACGTCTATCTTTCATTTCCTATAAATAGAAGAGAGAGGACATCATTTTCAAAATTATATTAAGAGAATAAAACTTACCTTCTTTGAAGTGGGATGATCTTTTCTATTTGACCTTGCCTTCTTAGAAGAGTGTCTTTGAATTCAGCGAGTTCACATGATGCACTAGCTTCAAATGCCCCCGTCACACTATGTCAATGGGGATGGGGATGATATTTTGAGACACAAAGTGAGTGAGTCATAAAGACAAATATAATTAAATCTAACATCTTGTTTTGATGAAATCTTTTGGTAATGAAACATATTTTTGTTTTCAAAAGTATATATCTTTGAGGGAAGAAAGCATGAGGAAGCCCGGTCCTCGGTATTCTCCTTGGATGATATTTTCTTTTAATGGTTGGATAGCATCACCGGGCTAGTTTGGAATACCGTCTCATACTTTTCAAAACAAAATATTAGAACCGTACATTAGATTCTTTGGAACGGAAAATGCAACAATAGCATACTAGATAGGATAAGAAACATGAAATTATAAAAACAAGCAGCACCCATGAAAACTCCTATGAAAATGAGCTGTTTGATAGTGCTGGTTCTAAAATCAAGCGCCTTTAAGTTCCTCGTCTCAGTAGACTCGAAGTATTCGCATGAGAGGACTGCTTCATTAAAGCTACGAAAGTGCAACCCACGTAACCAACAACGATGCTTGCGAGGTAAAGCTCCTATGAACAGCTTCATCATTTCTTCTTTGGCTAGGTGAGGGTAAGTTTGCATCATAAAAGCCTTCCACCTCTTTGCATATGCTCAAAAATCCTCCATTGGTCTTCTTCTAAAGTGAACCAAGTTCTCGTAAGGCAGTTTAGTTCCAATCTGGCTTTGATATTGAAGTAGGAATGTAGAAGACAGCTCATTCCAATCTCTCATGAGGTAGAAATCTGTTGTGACGAACCATTGCAATGCAGACTCCGTAAGAGTTTCTTGGAATGCCTAAGTTGTGAATGACATTGGGCTATAGTACCGACTCATTTCAACGTGGAGGTATTGCAAATGAGCCACAGAGCAAGTCGTGCTGTTGTACTTGTGGAGATTAGATATCAACATTTCTCTGGGGGTCATGATTCTATGAGGGCAAGACGGGCTTGATATGTCTTGGTCAGGCCATTGGTTTTCCCATTGCATATTCATCGTAGTGGTGAATTCTGCTACTTCAAGAAAGTTGGACTCTCTGAGATCATCCCATTATTTTCTTCGGGTCAAAATCATCAAATGAGGATGAGGCATTTAAGCTATCTTCATGGTCAGGTGACAAGCTTAGTAGTTCATTGGGATCATAGCGGGTAAGGACGAATATTCCCTCTTCTGACAGGCTTTTGACCTTGTGTGTGGGTAGGAAGCAGTTATACGATGAACAGTCGATTTCATCTGTATAACACTGGTAGTCCTTGGGATTATATCCTAGAGACTGGTAGTCTTCAGGGTTGTACTCTAGGGGATGCTCGAAGTTTTGGCATGGTGGCTCATTGGCTATCAGATTTTGCATATACTCAGTGGTAGATGTTGAATTGAATTGTTTAGGCTTTCTTTTCTTGGCTCCTAGTCCAGACCTTTTGAGTAAGGTCTTTTGTTTCGCCAGTTGGACTTTGTCAAGGGGAGTGAGAGATAGTGGAGCTTCACTCTGCTTCCTCTCTAGGTTGATAGGGGTGAGTATTCTTCGGACCTTAGCTCTTGTAGTAAGCTTGGGAGCTGTCTGTCGTGCCCGGTCTTGAGCGGACTCCATGTCTTTGACCTTGTATACGGGCTCCTTGCCTTTCCCAGTGGGAAACTTTTCAGCAATAGAATGTTGCTCAGTCGCCCATTTATCATGCAAGACTTCATTGACATCTTCTTCTCCTATCTCAGCGACTAACGGCTCCTCGTGCTTCGCGACCATCGGTTCTTCGTAGGGTGAGGCGATGTCAGGGATGATGTCAATATTATATTCTTGGTAGAAAATATGAATTAGTTCCCCCCAGGTCTTAAGGGGACTAATATTCCTGACAATATACCATCGCAATGCGGGGCCAGTCAAGCTTAATTGGTACAATTGAATCATCCTTTAGACCAGGTAGGCCTGCAAATAAGTCTCGGGCGGGAGGTATCGGCATACCTTTCGCATTCAAGTGCTTTGAGCTCTTCAGGGATCTCAATGCTGGTGTAATTGGACAAGTCCATGGGATTCTGCCCCTACAGCTGGCTTAACTTTTTCATGATCTTTTCAAACCGTCTATGGTGTTGGTTATTCTCTGACAAATTCGCAAGTGTCATGACGGTGCTTAAAGCAGCTACGGAGTTGGGTTTGACTTGAGTGGATTCCATTTACTTTGAAAGTTGTCGAAGGACAATGGACATCTGTCTTACGCCATCTTCAATGTTGGCGGCGACTTTACACATCATTTTGATCAGGCCCTATTATGTGAGGCCATTCGTGGGTGGCTGATAATTGACAATTCATAATTACCTGGTATTGCAAAAATCATGAATGAACATGAAAGTAGACAAAGATTGACCCATGGACCGATGGCTTCCATCTTGTCAGGATACGATGGTTGTGAATGTAGGACGTAGAGGTGTGGTGGGCTTTTTCTTCTCCCTCAAGCCCTTGGTACCACGATCCTTTTGTAATAGCACTTGTCCCGGGTTTCCTCCAATGATAGAAATTTCGGCTAGTAATCACGGCTTGTGTT